>CM069136.1:43769995-44027495 GCA_035221665.1 Okamejei kenojei | reverse complement strand
ATATGCCATCACAATGGGACAGGTGTGGGAGATTGCAACCTTCACTTGGTCCCCACTAAAACCAAACTGCTGCATGAGTCACAGTGCCATCTCACAGGTTCTCCCCTGAATTCCATAGAACTGCCGGCAGCTTTTGTGCATGAGACGCGGACGCTTCATTTCCAGAATATTCTGAACGCGTGACGCACGGTTGCATTTCGCTCTCTCTCTCTCCCCATCTCTCTCCTCTCTCTCCCTCCTTCACTCTCCCCCTCCCTCTCCCCCCCCCCCTCCCTCTCCCCCACTATCCCCTTCCCTCCACCCCATCCCTTCCCCACCCTCCCTTCCCCTCTCCCCCCCTCCCATCTCTCTCAACCGTCCTCACCCCCACCCCCCTCTCCTTCTGTCTCTTGCCCTTCTGTCTCTGCCCCTTTCTCTGTCTCTCCCCATTCCCTCTCTGCCCTCACTCTCTACCCCCCCCCCCCCCACTCTAGACACGCCTGCGAGTTGGGGGCTATGCATCAGTGGATAGGGCGGTTATGGGGTAAAAGGAGCAAATTAATAAAATTAATATATTAAGGGGGGTAGTTAGCGTGTGTGCGCGGGGATAGTTAGTGTGTGTGATGCCGCATGCCCCCCCCCCCCCCCCGCAACCACACGATGGGGGAACAGACCCAATGGGTCTGCACTTGGTCTAGTACACATTTATATACTCACACATATACACACATACATACAATCATTGTATCAATGCTTATGAGTCTTTTAATAATTATGATGTTTATAGGATCAATATTTACAATATATGATTAAATGTCTTTCTTTCAAAATGCTAGGAACCACTGTGTTAAAGTGCCTGTACTTTCTAACCCCGAGTAATGAGGAAAAAACTCACAAATCTCAGATTTTCCATTGTCACTTTAATTTAAGGATTATATAATCCATGGTAGAAAGAGAGAGCAAATACAACATAAGCTCCAATAAATAGATAGTCATAACAGAGGTAAAAACAGAATAGTTTCTCAACTTTTATCTACATTCACAGAATGTGGGTAACAAATGTTGGTGCAATATCTTCCTCATGTGCTCGCAATCCAAAAAGAGCTCAATAACCCAATGCAATGCTGATAACTCAGAAAAAGGTGGCACTATCTTGTCTGAGGAAGCAGCAGCAGAGGTACAAGAGAGACTGGATACCATTACCATCCAGGAATCATAACGCAGCCAGGAAGACGTCATCTCAATTGCAGGATCCTCCAAAGGCCACTTCGCAAAAAGATGACGTCATCCCTCACTAAACCTGGAAAACATGAACGGACATATCAGGCACATGGGTCAGGAGCCATCCTCTCAACCCTTCACAGACCTTACCCAACATCCTACCAATGCTGCACCTGCGACAGGTTGATATGATAAGGCAGTATCGTGGGAACTTAGACTCTGGATACTGCTGGACTTGACGTACTCCAGACGTGTTGCTGGAATGGGCACCTTAAGATATTACAATGCCTTACCATATCTCAATATAAAACAAAATACGTATAGAGGTGCTATGTGTGGGGACAAGGGTTCTACGTACTGAAAACGATAGATCCTGACTGTCTGAAGCCAGATATGCAGACCTCTTTGCTGGCTTGTGCAATGTTACCCAATCTCACGTGGCATCTAAGCCACACATAAAACAGCGAGGGCCAAGAGTTTACCTGCTAATTATGCTGGGTTAGCTAATCACAAATTTATGGTAATGCCTCCAGCATTTTGGGGGGTGGGGCGTTGGTTGCTTTTAAACTCTGCCATGAAGCATAACATAGCCATGATATTGTTGAATTTGTATATTCATTGTCCCTGTACATTCAAGACCCTGGAATCTCACCTTCATCTGTGTACCTCTGCCTAAGCATAACCGCTTCCCCTTACTTCTAACACATGAGATGTCGCAAACACATAACACATCTCATTTTTATATTAGGGAATCTCCATCTATCCAGGTGTGACAGCCTTTGTTCTGTTGCTAATCTAGTCTCAAGTCAAATGTTGCGGGCTCAAGTATAACAGATAAACAGGTACCATCTAACACACAGGCATAACCCGCACAGAAGCAGCTGCACTGTTAAGAGACACCACTTTTAAAATCATCTATCAAGATGCCTCATCTGCTGTGTCAAGTAGATATTAAAAATTCAACAGTATTATCCCATGGTAAAATACACTCCTGACTGGACAAGTTCTAGAAATGTATGTTAAATATGGTCATCTTTCTGGTGTGTAAGCCATCACTGTCCCTGAATGCATGAAACAAATTACCTTCACTATTTATCTCACTGCTGTATGCTCTGATTCACTGTTCTGGCAGCGATTAACATATTATGAAAGAGACACTACAAGTGCAAATTTTACCTACACGATAGCAAAGATGCAATCAGAATGCTAAATCAAGACAACATCCATGTGCTCATTTAAATACAATAGATTCCATGTTAATATTCAAGAAATTATAAAGTCTAACAGATACCCAGCCAATATTCAACTTCAAACACTGGAAAAATAGATTTATCGATGTGTCGAAATTGGCTGGGTTTATCTAAGATAAATGACAGAAACCTCAAAACATGGTGAAGATATGACAAGGCAAGTTGCTTTATATATAATAATTTAGCTCAGCAGGGACAAAGAAAATCAAAATTCAAAAAAATTGAACTCTGGTATATTTAGCTCATCCTATGGAAAAATGCACAGAACCAAAAGCAGCAATGCAATGAATTTCATTTCCATGATTCCCTACCATAGGATTCAGACAAGGAAGGTTGCAGCAAGGTAAAATAAAACCCGATCTGAACGTATATTTGCTGAGTGAGAAAACATAATTTCTTTAGGATTAAACCAAAAATAAAAATTAAACGAGACAAATATTAATAGAATTGTAACAATAGTTTACCTTGGACGCCACTGAAGTTGGATGACACTGTTTATATAGAAACCTTCAGTAAACTCGCCTGCCCTCCTACCCCACCCACAATTCCAGCTTCATGCAATGAAAATGCTGCAAAATAGTCCTGATAGATTTAATGGAGGCACAAGGCAACTTACTACGAAATATCTTAAAATATCCAAAGGTCAAAGCTTTACCCCATGAACATGGTGAGTATCCTTTATGTACAAGACACGTTTAGTATTTTCACTTGACTAGGTTTTTGGCTTGGCAGGAATGTACTATCTACCCACAATTATCCTTTAAACAGAGCTGTGTGCCAGGACATTTCAAAGAACACGCAGGGTCAAGTACATTGGTGAGAGTGGAGTCATACATAACCAGGATGGAAGACTTCCCATCAGGAAAACTGGACAGCTCCCGACAGAAATCTGGTAGTTTCATCACCATATTGAAAGAATTGCTTTTTAAAAATAAGATACCAGATACATTTACAGAAATTCAAATACCTCAAATTTGTTGCATTCAAATTTGTTACTAGTTTAATAGCCCATGCCTCTCAATGTTAGTGCTGCAATTTAGCAGAATGCAAACTTAACCTGTATGGCTCGTGGACATATTCCGCAAAACAATTCTTGTGATAAAACTACATTAATATTGAAAGGAATGTTGGATTACATTATGACCTTCTTATCACAAAACAGTATCTCGACTCGCTAAATGTCATGAGATAAAAACTCCTAAAAGCAACTCAAATCCACAAAGCATCATTACCAAGCATCAATAGCAAGACTTTCAGGGAATATTTTTGCAATGAATAATCATCAATCCAAAGAAAAACGATGATAATTAATTAATGGACTAGTGGTGATACTTGCTCCAACTGAGGAGGTTACCACAGTCAGCACACAAAATCTAATATACTGTGCTTCAGCAGTGCTATCCAAGATTTTAAAATCTAATTAACTCAATCACTTCTTCAGACCACTTATATCAAGCCAAAGCATCTTTCTAAATCCACCCATGGTCTGAATTCCCCAAGGAATCCAGAGCACAGAGAAACAGATGGCTCACTAAACAATGCATACTAAAAATAATCACATACCCTACTCCTCCTCCACTCTCAACCTGCCAATAGATCAAGTTGACAACTGTTTTGACACTCATTTTGAATACCCGGCTGCCAACCATTTTAACTCCCGTTTATATTCCCATATTAACCTGCCTGTCCAGGGCTTCCACCAGTGCTAGAGTGAGGCCACACACAAACTGGAAGGATAGCACCCCACATTCCGCTTGCGTAGCTTACAACTCAACAGTATGAACATTGAATTCTCCAATTTTAGGTAACTAACATACAAGCACTACCCACCTGTTATCCCTCTCTTCCCTGTGCTTCACCAAGATGCACACCCATTTCTCCCCCTCTTCCCTTC
Organism: Okamejei kenojei; assembly: GCA_035221665.1. Lineage (NCBI taxonomy): Eukaryota > Metazoa > Chordata > Chondrichthyes > Rajiformes > Rajidae > Okamejei > Okamejei kenojei. Next base: position 44,023,151 of record CM069136.1, on the reverse strand, counting down.
TATGCCTCTTCCTTCCCCCCCCCCCCCCCCCACACACCCAATTGTCTCTGTCCACCTACTTGCCTTCCTCTGGCTTCACATTTCACACTTGGAAACGTAGAAACATACAAAATAAGCGCAGGAGGCGGCCATTCAGCCCTTCGAGCCAGCACCGCCATTCATTGTGATCATGGCTGATCGCCCCTATCAATAACCCGTGCCTGCCTTCTCCCCATATCCCTTGACTCCACTAGCCCCTAGAGCTCTATCTAACTCTCTCTTAAATCCATCCAGTGACTTGGCCTCCACTGCCCTCTGTGGCAGGGAATTCCATAAATTGGTGATGATGACTATCTTTTTGAGGTAATGCCTCCTGTAGATCCCTTCAATTGTACCTGTGATACAATGGGCAGTGTCCACCACTTTTGTAATCCCTTTCGCTTCTGAAAGTTTGAGTTGCTGAAACAGGCGGTGATGAAACCAGTCAACATCATCTCTACACCTCAAACACCTGTAGAGGTTCAAGAGAATTGTTGACATGCTAAATCTTCTCAAATTTCTAAGTGAGTCATTGATGGGCTTTCTTTATCAATTGCATCAATTTGCCAGCCCTACGACAGATCTCCAGAAACATGCACAACCAAGAAATTGAAGTTGTTGACTCTCTCCAACATTGACTGGTCGATAAAGATGTGGATCCTCTACCTTTCTCTTCTAAAGTTAACAATAAGCTCCTTGATCCTACTGACGTTGAGAGTAAGATTGTTGTTCTGGCACTTTTCAATTAGTCAATCAATCCCCCTCCTACACTCTGACTCCAACTGCCAAATATAAAGATGGATTTGCAAATGTGTCCAGCTCCACATTCATGGGAATAGAGTGAATAGAGCAGGGGACAGAGTACACAGCCTTGAGAGGCTCCTGTGCTGATGGTTCCCGAGGAGAAAACGTTGTTTCCGATTCATGCCGATTGTGGTCTGTTGAGGAAGTCGAGGATCCAGTTGCAAAGCGATGCAGAGACCCAATTTCCTGGGTCTGAAGAAGCGACTCGACCCAAAACCATTCAATTTCTCCACAGATGCTGCCTGACCCGCTGAGTTATTCCTGCATTTTGTGACTATTCACAGTTCACTGGGCTTAGTAACAAGTTTGGAGGTGTTGAAAGCTGATCTGTAGTTAGTGAACAATTGACTGGTGTAGTCCAGTGCAAAGTGGAGAGTCAGGAAGATTGCAACACCCGTTCATCCATTGTGGTGGAAGGCAAACTGTAGCAGGTTCAGATTTTTGCTAAAGTGAGTTCATATGTGCCATAACTTACATTTCAAAGCACTTAATCACCACAGACGTTGATGTCACTGGTCGGTAGTCATTGAGGCAGGTCACCTTACTCTTCTTGCCTCTTGCCGGTATTGTTCAACTCAACATATTCTTCCTGTAATCTCACTTCACAATGTCACTGACATTCAGAAACAACAATATTCACAAGTGATAATGAAAACAAAATTCCAGAAAATTCAGCCAAAACAAAATTGAAATTATGGTTTCAGCTTAATAACCTACCACCACACCTAAGAAAAGTTAGAAAAAAGAGCTACATTACAAAAGGACCACCTGAAATGTTGAAACAAAGAACTGCAGATGCTGGTTTATACCAAAAATAGACACACAGTTCTGGAATAGCTCAGCGGGTCAGACAGCATCTCTGGAGAAAATGGGTGACGTTTCATTCACCCAACCGTTTTCTCCGAAGCTGCTGCCTGACCTGCAAACTTACACCTGTCTATCTTCGTCTGAAATGTTAACGTGGTTCCTCTCTCTAATGCCCCGGCTAGGTAACCCCAGCATTTGGTTTCAGAAAAGCAGCAGCTGGGTGATTCTTCAGTAAGTGTCCACTTTGAAGATTCTGGAAACCCGATCATAAAACTTAATTTTTTAGAACTTTGAATGTGGTTTCACATAGATGAACATCTCTACTTTGGGAAAAATATGTTTGGCACAATCTTTTAGAGAATTTAATTTATTTTTTCCTCTTCTTTTTCCAGGTTGCCCATTGCATTCAGTCATATCCATTGCATTTTTATGATGAACACTGTAAAATATAACTGATTTCAGAACATAAAATAGTTTTTTTGTCGCAGTCTTTCAAATTAGAGTATCTTCCTCAAATAAACTACCAAAAAAATCAAAATAAATCTAACACGTTGATTTTAAACCTCCGTAACAGTTTACTGCCGAAAAAAGTGATTTTCAGCAAGAATGGTAACTGTCACATAACATTTCACCAACATCCTCTAAAACTATATTAACTTCAGATGAATAGGCTGAAGCATACTGTTCATTTATCAATTACAATTGATAATTATGGTAATTGTATTATTTTACACATTATATGAGCAAAAAATGCTTATGTGACGGTTATGATGCATTTTGATGGCAATGATCAATCAAGCCATCTCCCTCACAGATGAGGTGGGATGCTTTGGATCTTGGGCAGTTCCTTCTCTCCTCCATACTTTGCTCTTGCCATCACTCTGATATACGTTAATCTTCATCTCATCTGTCCACAAGACCTTTTTCCAGAACTGTGGTTGCTCTTTTAAGTACTTCTTGGCAAACTGAAACCCGGCCATCCTATTTTTGCTGCTAACCAGTAGGGTTTGCATCTTGCAGTGTAGCCTCTGATTATCTGTTCAGGAAGTCTTCTGCGAACAGTGGTCATTGACAAATCCACATCTTACTCCTGAAGAGTATTTCTGATCTGTCGGACAGGTGTTTGGGGATTTTTCTTTATAATGGAGATAATTCTTCTGTCATCAGCTGTGGATGTCTTCCTTCACCTGCCAGTTCCTTTGGGATTACTAAGCTCACCAGTGCTCCCTTTCATCTTATGGCTGATGTCTCTAACAGTTTTATTCTTGTTTCTCACTCATAATAGCTTCTTTGACTTTCATTGGCACAACTTCAGTCCTCATGTTGATAAACAGCAATAAAAGTTTTCAAATGTGATGGAAAGACTGGGGAAAAGACAAGGTGCTGAGAGCACTCTTATACCTGCATTAAGGAGGCAATTAAACACACCTGAGCAATTACAAACACCTGTGAAGCCATGTGCCCCAAACATTATGGTGCCCTGAAATGGGGGACTCTGTAGAAACACAGCTGTAATTTCTACATGGTGAAACCAAAATGTATAAAAGTACCATTTAATAAAATCTGACAATGTGCACTTTAACCACATGTGATTTTTTTTTTCTATTACAAATCTCAAATTGTGGAGGACAGAGGAAAATAAATAAATTATGGGTCTTTGTCCCAAACATTATGGAGGGCACTGTAGGTGAATGGCTTAGTAAATGTAAAAATTGTCCCTAGTGTGTGCAGGCTAGTGTTAATATGCGGGGATCGCTGGTCGGCGCGGACCCGGTGGGCCAACGGGCCTGTTTCTGCACCATATCTCTAAACTAAACTAAGTGGTTTTTTTGCATCAAAGGTACCTAAAAGGCGATATTGGTTAAAAAGCTCAGAAAGAGTAGGAGCAACACTAGTGTGAAGATAGGACTCCAGGGTCTCAATGCAAAACATTGACTATCCTTTTGCCTCCACAGATGCTGCCTGGCCCACTATACTCCTCCAGCAGTATGATTTTTGCATCTGATTCTGCTATAGGTTAAGCATATCCATGCTGCCCAACTGGATATATTGAAGTTGCCATCAATCTCCTACCATTTCCTCCAAAGGTATATGAGAGTTCAAAATGTTGTTGGTGCAACTGGGTGAAATTATATAAAATTATTTAAGATAAAGCACCTATTGCTATAAATGGGTCATCAGAGCAATCTGTGGTTTTTACATATACCGCACATTCTTTGCAAAGGATATGAAAATACACATTCAAATTGGTTTAAGAAGGTAAAGCAAGCATGCACTTGCTTGAAGGCTCTTTATTTGCATGAAAGTTTAACATTTAGCACTTGCCAAACAGAAAGACTACAGAGGAAGACACAAAGTGCTGGAGTAACTCAGCAGGTCAGGCAGAATCCCTGGATAACATGGAAAATAAGTGCAGGAATAGGCCATTCGGCCCTTTGAGCCAGCGCCGCCATTCCATATGATCATGGCTGATCATCCAAAATCAGCCAAAACCTTGCTTGCCCGTTCCTGCTTTCTCCCCGTATCACTTGATTCTGTTGGCCCAAAGAGCTAAATCTAACTCATAACATGGATACGTGATGTTTCAGGTTGGGAACCTGCTTCAATCTTAGGGGCCTGTCCCGAAATATCACTTATCCATATTCTCCAGAGATTCTGCCTGACCTGCTGAGTTACTCCAACACATTGTCTTTTTTTGTAAACCAGCATCTGCAGTCCTTGCGTCATAAAAAACTAGGGTGGTATAAGCCAAACATTAAAAGTGCCTTAAAATTAGAAAATGCAAGAAACACTCATCTGAACAAGAATTGAACAAGATTCATTCTGATAAAAAGTCAATACCCTAAATAATTAACAAAGTTTCTTTTCAAAAATCCCATCTGTCCAGTAGTATTTGCAGATTGTCTGTATCTGCAGTTTTGTGTTTAGATAAAAACAAACCCCTGGATCTGCCGGTAGTAACCTTGACCCGGAGTTAAAATAATGTAGTTCAAGTCAGACACAAACATAAATATAAATGCTGATACCACTGTCACCAGATGAGATAAGATACAGAAGCATATTCTGTCCTCGGGTAATAGATCAAGAAAAGCACGCACATCATCCCTTCACAGAGAAGCAGGTAAGATCTTCTTGTATTGTTGTTAATATGTATTCTTCATCTGACCTGGTATTGTCAAGCATGACCATAGTGATTTCAGAATGTCAATAACCTTTCAATGAAAGCAAGGCAATCATCAACAAGGCAACGTCATACAGACACTGGAAATACTGCTTAATGATACAGGCATTCGTTTTTTCAAGAGATTGGCTTTCTAATGTTCTCTTGACTAGGCCAGTCCAAAACCTTGATTGCATCAATAAATTTATAGTCGGCATATGTTTATTACCAAATTACTATGATGTAAATAAATCACCACTATAATTTATTTAATCAATCATCCCCATCTGATTACTTGCACAGAATGATTACGTTCAAATATTGTTAAAATCAAGAATATTCTCAAAGGAGAATTCTAACATCGTCTGAGGCACAGGAGAAACCACATTTTCAAGTTTAAATCTGATTTTCTGTAAAGTTACAGCAGAAAAGTGAAAGCACCTGCAAATAAATTCATAACTTTAGATTCTAAAAGTTTATAAGCAATCTGTAGTTCATGACAATAGACAATAGACACAGGAGTAGGCCATTCGGCCCTTCGAGCCAGAACGACCAGGTTCAGGAATAGCTACTTCCCAACAGCCATCAGGCTATTAAACCTGGCTCGGACAAAACTCTGATCATTAATGACCCATTATCTGTTATTTGCACTTAATCAGTTTATTTATTCACGTGTATGTATTTATATAATGATATATGGACACACTGATCTGTTTTGTAGTAAATGCCTACTATGTTCTGTTGTGCTGAAGCAAAGCAAGAATTTAATTGTCCTATCAGGGACACATGACAATAAACTCACTTGAACTTGAACCGCCATTCAATGTGATCATGGCTGATCATCCACAATCAGTACCCCATTCCTGCCTTCTCCCCATATCCACTGACTCCGCTATCTTTAAGAGCTCTCTTATCTGATGACTTCTGTTTTGATTGCTTGGTTAATTAACTCCATCGATGTTCAAAGCCTAAATGATAATTGGAGTCAATGTTGATACAGCCTTAATAATTTGCAGAAAGCTACTGAGATTAGTTTTCCATTTGTTCACAAAATTCTTATTCACAATTTTGAATAAACTCAGTCACCAACGGTTTCTATGATAAAGAACTCAGAAAATATATAACCCTGCATAGAGAACTTTCTCATCTCAATCTTAAATGTTTGGTCCCTTATCCTGAAGCTCCACATCACCCACAACAAACCCCTCTCTCTCTGCTTCACTAGTTCTAGACCCTTCAGTCAAAGAAAAGCAGACTTTCAGCACACAATGGACCATCAAATAGAACTGTTACTTCACAGCTCCAGCAACCTGGGTTCAATCCTGACCTTGGGTCATGTCTATGTGGTATTTGCACGTTCTCCTTGTTTCTTCCAGTTCCTCTGCATCCCAAAGACATGCAGGTTCACAGCTAATTGGCCACCTAAATTGCCCCTACTGTAGTTTTGTGCTAGAATTTGGGGTAGATGAGGAGAAATTGAAAGGGGATAAGTATATTTCAAGGCTGCACCTCATATCTTTAGAGACCTGGGTTCAATCCTGACCTCAGGTGCTGTCTGTGTAGTTTGCAAACTCTTCCTGAGACCGTCAGTTTTCCCCAGGTGCTCCCATTTCCTCCTACATCCCAAAGTTTGAGGGTTAATTGGCCTCTGTAAAGCTGCCCCTAATTTCCACCGGGTGGCGCTGTCAGCGATGTCAACCTCTCCGACGGTCTGTCTGTCTTTTCGTATTTTTTGGGGGGTTTTTTAAGGGTGTTTTAAAAAATTTGTGTTTACGTTCTCTGGTTTGTTTTATGTGGGGTTGGGGGAGGGGGGAGGGGGAGGGGGAGGGGGAGGGGGAGGGGGGAGGGGAGGGGGAGGGGGAGGGGGGGGGGGGAGGGGGAAACGTTTTTTCCAATCTCTTATCTTGCCGGAGATGCGATTGTTTTCAGGATCACATCTCCGATCGCTCTGCAGCCTAACATCATGGAGCAGGCGGCCTAGCTCGAGACTGACTTTGAACCCCACCGCGGGGCCATGGACCTACCATCGGAGCCTGCGATCCCTTGCCTGGCATCAACGCTCCAACCGCGGCCTGTGGATTTCACCATCGAGGAGCTCGCAGTCTCAGGTAGAGGCTGATGTCAGGAAGCTCCAAAGTCACAAGAGGTTCGACTAGCCTCGACCCGGGGTCCAATCGCCCGGCATGAGGGAGCCGATTGTTCCAATGCGGAGGGCTCGACCGTCAGCTACGGGAACCAAGATCGTCCCATCAACGGAAGGTTCGAAGCCCCCGACCGTGGGAGAACAAGGGAAGAGATTGAACTTTTTTATTTCGCCTTCCATCACAGTGAGGAATGTGGGGGGTTCATTAAGGTTTATGTTAAAATATAGTTTATGTTAAAATATATTTTGCGTGTCTTGTTCCTTTTTATTGGTATGAGTGTATGGCAAATCAAATTCCTCCTATGTTGCAAAACATACTTTGCTAATAAAGTATGATTATGATTGTGATGTGTAGGGGACGGATGAGAAAGTGTGAACTAGTGTGAACAGGTGATGGATGGTCAACATTATCTTTTCAACTGAAATCGTGCACGTTTCAATTAACACTCTCTTGCTCTGCTGAACTCATCTCAGGAACCTTGCTCCACCTGCCCCACTCTAAGGTAATGAAGCCAATAAAAAGTACACAATATCCCATCTTGTCATTACTTTCTCTTGAACAGCAGGTCTCTATATCCAATTTGCCTACCTGATTGCTTTCCCTAACTACTGGTTAACTTTGTGATTCATGGACAAGGACTCCCAAATCCCCTTGAATATTATAACATCAATCACGCCGTCATTAAAGAGCTGACAAAGCTAAAATGATTGCTTGACCAGCGGGGAGAATGAAAAGTTCATGGATTGGCTTAATGCCATCGAATAAATACTCATCAGGGTAATGCTCCGTGCTCTTGCAACTATGTACTCTTTTTGATAAAAACCTTAAACAGACATTACAGAAAGAATGTTTTCTTTTTTTTTAAGTTTAGTTCAGATTAGAGAGACAGCGCGGAAACAGGCCCTTCGGCCCACTTAGTCCGCATTGACCAGCGATCCCTGCATATTAACACTATCCTACACACACTAACGACAATTTTACATTTTACCAAGCCAATTAACCTACAAACCAGTACATCTTTTGGAGTGTGGGAGGAAATCGAAGATCTCGGAGAAAAACCACACAGGTCACGGGGAGAACATACGGCACACGTAGTCGGGGTCAAACCTGAGTCTCCGGAGCTGCAAGGCAGCAAATCTACCCCTGCACCACCACACAGTTAAATACCAATGTTACGGTTATACACCTCCTTTACATCAATGTCTATGATTAATACAGTATTTCATGTTGACAAAGTGTCAATACAAACTTAAAGAAAAATTTGCCATCTAATTCATCTAAAGATTAAAAGAGCAAATAATTAAATCCACTTCTGCAAAAGGCTTCGAGCCCTTTTAAAATCCTCAGGCAGCTGAAGCTTAATATACACCAGATAATCGGATGAAAAGTAATGGACACCAACCGAGTTCAGCTTTTGCATCAAGAACTCTTGTAAAACTCATTCCCAAAAATATATTGGGATTATGTTTAATCTCAGTATAACAAAATAGTCAAAGTTAGTCATTTCTTTGGATAAATTAGGTTAAATTGTGTCAATCACAAAATTAGTTGACTGCTGTTTAGCTTCTGCTGAGGTGCAGGACGTGTATTTCATGACAAGTGACTCTTCCATCCCCACACCATAAACAAAATCGCCAAGATGGTCTAGGAAAAGGGGACAAAACTATGGGTTCACAATTAAGCCCTTGTCCCAAGATGTGAGTTTACCCAAGAGCTCTCCTGAGTTTAAAAAAAAATCAAACTCGTGGTACTCCATCACAAGCATTTTTTTACTCTTGGAAATTTTTCACACTGTTGAAAAAACTTCACGAGTTTCCACATTTCCCGATCACCTGCTGTTAGCATTACAAGCCGCTACGAGACATCCACAACCTCCGACGTACCCGCTACGTACATTCTACGTACTTACCACCAGTTTGATTTTTTTTTAACTCGGGAGAGCTCTTGGGTAAACTCGCATCATGGGACAGGGCCTTTAGCTATATGCTCAATCACTGCTGTTATTTATTTTATTGTAAGCTGATTGAGGAACTGGTGGTTTTACGGAACTCTCTAATTTTGAGAAGTCACTAGATAATAACAGATGCCTAGCCATGACAAACGATGGGCATCAATAACGCCAACAATAAAGATCTTGACTTTTCAAAACAAAGTGCAGGGAAAGCCAAGATTACAAAGACTGACAAAAATAACACCACAACTGCAAGGAAAATGAGATGAGTTTTTCTCAGTAAATTTGTTATGTGTCAAAGAACTCATACAATGCCATGAAACAAGTGCAGATCAGATTCAAATAATCAACACTGATCAACTTATTATTTGTTCAAGAGCACTTCCTGTCATAATGCTGGCATACATTTTAAAATCATGTCCATATCCATTGTTCACATTTTCAACTATGAAGGACTGCAGAGTTACAAGCATCAGTGTGATTCTAATGTTGCAAAATGATGCACCAGTCACAGGACAGTGCATGGAGTATGCAAGTTAAGGGGCTGTCCCACTTTCACGACCTAATTCAGGACCCTTTTTACTCGTGGACATTTTTCATCAGGCTTGAAAAACACCCCGACCTACTTGATGCCACGAGTACCTACGACTAGCATCATGACCTACTTACGACCTCCTACGACCTCGTGACGACCATGCTGCGAGTATGAGGGAAGGGCAAACTCGGCAGAGGTCGTGAATTAGGTCGTAAAAGTGGGACAGGCCCTTTAGGATTCCGTCCATATTACATCAATGAAAAATACTGGCACTGCCCAGCACATCATCCTCACTAGGAAAAATCAAACACAAAAAGTCAAAGGATATCTAAACAACACAAATCCTTTCCATTTAATTTATTGAATAAATACTAACCTCTCTGCCCAACAATAGGTTTATACTGAAGGTATCCTCATTAATATTTAAACGCATCTTAAGGATTCATATAATTCATAAACTCATCAATATACTTGAATCCTTAACATTTTGCGATACAATCGTAATAAGCCCAAAATCATTTTTAACATAGCACAAGAAAAAAGTTACCTTTAATTCAACCATAGTCAAACCTAAAAACTTTACTTTGGTGATAATAATGCAATTAACTGATTACTTTTGATAAAAATTAATAATGAGCAAATCATGTAGATTATTAGATTTGATAAGCATGCTTTCAAATTGCACTAATATGCAAGTACTGTAGATTCTCCTACAAGGATTTTCTGCAACAATATAATTTAGGACTAATTTGTGCACTTGTTTACTAATGGGGATGCTGCCAATAATGAGACAAAGACAAAATAATAAAATCTTTGTGGAACACTTCACTTGTCTGCATGTTCTGAGTGCTTTTGAGAGCTGGAAATTCTAGGTTTCATGGATTTATTGGAAAAATCCTCCTATTATATAATATAACTTTCATAGACACTTAGGAAATGACACCTCCCTTTTTTAGAAAAGTTACAATCTTGTAGTGCTCTTACCAAGGAGGATACTGGTGATCCATCTGTGTTTTTCCTCATTTTGAGAAACAACCTCAGGTCTTTTGCCCAGAGAAAGCAAACCTTCAACCAACAGAATTACCAATAGTATGATCAGTTAAAACAAGTGACTGGTGAAGAATCAAAGAACCATAGGTTCAGCAAAGATAAATATATTCCACCCATGACTCCCAGCAAGCTTATATTTCAAAGTATTATTATTTAACTTTTTGGGGGAAAAAACATTTTTTTTTTTAAACCAAGTAAAATGCCTCCTGTATTATTTTGTGTCGTTTCATCCTCACCCAAGCTCAAGAAGAAAATGTAGTGCAATGAGACGAAATACATATGAACTCTACAGAATCACAGACGGTCAACATTATGCTGCAAATACAGTATTAAAGATATTAAAACTGCTTTGCCGTACAGTGGTTTTAGACTCGTAATGAGCCCTTCCATTAATTGCTAAACAAAACACAGCTAAACCTATGATACAACATTTGCAATCATCGCTCCCATCTAGGATCATTTCAAAAATTAATCCTAAATAAACATTCTTGCGATGGTAGCAACAGCATGGTATGTGTTGTTGCATCACAAAATCAATAGATATAGGATACAAAAGCTTAATTCACAACTGTCTGCATGCTTACAGATTACTGCACATCGAATTCGCATCCCGGCATCTATTTTTAAAAAAGCAGTGGAGACCTCTGGCTGCACCACCCCATCAGGCATAGACATCCAGACACTGTTATGGTCTTGGGTGAACACATTTTACCTCAACAGCCCTCTAGTTTCTGATCCCACAATAAAGGGATAAAAGGACCCTTTTTACCACATCCAGTTTCCAATTTGATGAACCTCTTTTAGTTTTGTTTATTATTGTCACATGTACCGAGGTACAGAGAAAAGTTTTTTTGTTGCGAGCTATCCAGTCAGCAACAGACTATACATGATTACATTCAAGCAATTCAGAGTGTACAGATACAGGATAAAGTTTAGTGCAAGATAAAGCCCAGTAAAGTCCAATTAACGGTAGTAGTCCAATTAAAGATACTGGTATGATTAAAAAGGTAATTCTCCCCTCAGTCTCCTTTTTACAAAAAAAAATAACTTAGCCCATCTTTAAGACCCCTAACCCTGTCAGTATCCTGTGTCTCACTACAATACTTTTGACTGCATCAAATATTTTTGCCCAATTAAATAAATGTTGCATTCACATTGTAAGTGTAATGTGACTGATAGGCCTTGAATTGCTGTCAATGCATTTAGAATTGATTTCCATTCGAACATCTAAAGAGGAAATGATAAAAGAAACATCTTAAACCTTAAACACCAACAAATTCATCATGCATGAGTGATAGGGGCAGACTTCCCAAAGGTAACTGCAAATGCAAATATCTCCAAGGCCTCCTCTCTTTGCACTCCACGCACCCTTCTTTTAAACATCTATATCCTACACAGGTCTAAACGCATTAAGACACTTTAATAAATTTGACTTAAATATTTATGTATCTAAAAAGGTAATCTTACATAATAAATGGCTTTCATTAAAATCTGCGTAGTGATTAGCTTTGAGATTTACAAAGCCCAACCTCTATTCGAGCAGGGATCCACTACAGTACAAGCAGTCTGGAATCCAACTCGATAAAGGTTCCTGACCCAAATCACCGTCTGTCCATTCCCTTCACAAGATTGCCTGACCTGCTGAGTTCTTCCAGCAGTTTGCTATTTGCACAAGATTCCAGTATTTGCAGTCTCTTGTGCCTCCTGGAAACACTTTTTTCTAAATATATACGATTGCCTCCCCAATGCATACAGATATTTTTTTTTTAAATATACTACATGAGACCTGAAGCCAACCTTCCAAGTATGTGGATCTGCAAAAAGCAAATCAACAGACGAAGACCCAGGAATCTTGCATCTGTTACTACCTAATGGGCCTGTCCCACTTAGGCGACTTTTTAGGCAACTACAGGAGACTATGGGGTCGCCACATGGTCACCACATGTTCGCGGGTGGTTGCCGGGTCGTGAGTAGTTCTCGCATTCTCGGAACCAGTCGCGACTTCGACCAGAATTAAGCTGCCACGGAGTGTAGCGAGAATTCTCGTGCCGTAGGTGCAAGGGTAGTGGGTCGCCAGGAGGTTCGCCTGTGCTGTCCGGTGAATTTCATTGGCTCATAGGAAAAAAAACGTAAACAGTAGTTTTCAGATAACCGACCGGTAATGTTAATATCCACCGAGCTTCACAGCCGTGTATCTCTGGCTTCTTATAAGTTGTCTCCATTCCTTCTCCCCACCCTGTCTCCCCCCCTCTTTTAAAGAACTTGAGTGACCCTTCCCATACACTAAGCCTTGACCATCTTAATTACAGCGCCAACCTTCCTGGCATGTGTCTGTATCACATTGGCTTTGCACCGTGTGGATTTCACTCAGACAGCGCTCGTGTGATTGTCGAAAAACGTTGAAGCAGTTCAGAGGGTCACTACATTTCAGAAACTGTGGCTACGAGAGCAGGTCAAAGCCGTGGAGTCCTGCAGTGAATAACTGGTCCCATAATTCTCCAAAGCTTGTCCACCATCTACAAATCGAGAGTGTGACAGAATACTCTCTACTTACCTCGATGAATGCAAGTTCAACAACTCTCAAGAAACTCAAAACCAGACAAGGCAGAGCAGCCCTCTTAATAAGCACCCCATTCACAACCGTCACTCAATCACAGCCGAAGCACAGAGGCAGCAATATGTCCTGTCTTAGGATGCATTGCAGCAATTCACGAAGGGTAGGTCAATCGAGGACCAGAGGACATAGGTTTACGGTGAAGGGGAAAAGATTTAATAGGAATATGAGGGGCAACTTTTTCCACAAAGGGTGGTGGGTGTATGGAACAAGCTGCCAGAAGAGGTAGTTGGGGCTGGGACTATCCCAACATTTAAGAAACAGTTAGACAGGTACATGGATAGGACAGGTTTGGATAGATATGGACCAAATACAGGCAAGTGGGAATAATGTAGCTGGGACATGTTAGCCGATGTGGGCAAGTTGGGCCGAAGGGCCTGTTTCCACGCTGTATCACTCGATGACTATGACTCCTTGGACACCACCTTACAAAATCCCACAATCTCTACCAGCGAGAAGGAGAAGAAAAACATAGCATGGGAACACCACCTCCTGGAAGTTTCCATGCAGTCATAACCATCCTGATGGGAATATATCACCATTGCTTCACTGTTGCTTGGTCAACATCCTGGAACTCCCTCTCCACATAATTGTGATACCCACAGCCAAAGCGCAGAAGTTCAAGGAGGCAGTTCACTACCACCTTCTCGATGGCAATTAAATGTTGGCTCCATCCGCAATGTCCACATTCCTTGAACAAATTATAAAAAGTTGCTTTGGTTTCCTCCCACAGCCCAAAGATGTGCATTTTTGAAGGTTAATTAGCTTCTGTAAATTGCCCCTAGTATGTAGGGAGCTGATGTGAAAGTTGGATAAAATAACCTATGTGTAAGATGGTCGGTGTGGACTCGGTGGACAGAAGGGCTTGTTTCTATGCTGTATCTCTAAACTAAACTTCTCCTCCTCACTGACCATCAACACAGGTGCGCTTCAAGGATGCGTGCTGAGCCCCCTGCCTAACACTCTTTATGCCCATGACTGTGTGGTCAAGTACAGCTCCAATGCCATCTAGAACAGCATTGTTGTTGAATGAATCGTGGGTGAGTCTGAGTCAGCATACAGGAGAAACACCTCTCACACAATCTCAACAAAACCAAGGAGCTAATTGTTGACTTCTGAAAGTCAGGAGACCACCTGTCAGTTTTCATTGGTGATCAGTGGTGGATAAAGAGTTAGCAATATCATATTCCTGGGTGTTAACATATTGGATGACCCGTCCTGGGCTCAGTACATAAATCTAAACACAAAGGAACATCAGCACCTAGTTTCTTCAACGTTTAAAGAAATTCGGCATGGCATTAAATACTCTAACTAACTCTTGTATTGTAGAAAGTTTCCTGACTGGTTTCATCATGGACTAGTGCTGTTCTAATTCACAGTAATACAAGAGGCTGCACAGAGTGGCGGGTCAGCTCTGTCCACCATTGAAAGCATCTGATTGACAGTATCCATCATCAAGGATCCCCACCAACTGGCCCACTTCCTCTTCTTGATGTTATCACCGGCAGGAAGAACAGAAGCCCTACACCTATTAATATTGGCCGAAATAGAGCTATTATAAAATGGAGGATCTTTGCATCTGCAGGGCCTGCTTGGCCTCTGTCGGTGAAAAGCTGCAGGCTGTGAGTTGGAGCAAGCTAGTCTGAACCCTAGATTGATATGCAGGATGGGAAAAGATCCAGATGTCCTCTCTATTGTTAAAATGTATGACGACTGCAGAGGAGCTCAAAGGTGTTGCAGATGCATGATCAAAGTGTTTTGGGTGTTCTGTTGCTTTTTATTTATATAACTGACTTGGCAAATGAAATTCCTCGTTGCAAAACACACTTGGCAAAGAAAGTACTATTCTGATTCGGATTGGCCCACTGCAGAAGGGTTGTAAATACTGTTAATAATGTTGCACGGTGTTTATGTTACTGTTTGATGATTGGCTGAAGTGTGAAGCCTTGCTTGAATTGTTTATATTCCCTGAGAGAATGTTGCATTACTTGATTAATTGACTTCCTTTCAGAACAGGTGCTTTGTAATTGGGTTGGGGAACTGTCAATAACACTTTAATGTAATAGATATCTGTGATTGGTTTGTAGGGGTACCACCCCCATGTAGTTCTGTCCCGCAGGGCCCGATGACCTATAAAAGGTAACCCCCACGATAATCGTTGTCGATCTTCTGGAGGGGCGCTTGGGACTGCGTAACCTTTTGAAGGTATCTGTTTGCACGGGGCTGAAGGGCTTGGACAAGCAGAGACAAGGATCGATCCCGCGGTGTGGTTAGGTATCGTATAGGGAGTTCGTTATTGTTTCATAAAATAAAGTTTAGTGGTCCGGTGCTTCACTCCATGTTTTACTGAATTAGACTAAAGGGGTTGGCTCTAGGAGCATAATTACACACCAACATGTTCAGGAGCAGCTATTTACCTCCAACTATCAAGTTCTTGAAGCAAACCTGCACAACCCTCATCTTATCTGAGCAACGGAATACCAAGGATCAGCTCTTGCACTACCATGGACATGTTTTCTAACTGCCTTTCTGCACTGTCTTGATTTTTGTGCAGTCTTTCTTTTCACTGTCTTGTATACTTCGTAAATCTATACGTTGTCTGAGTTTATGTGCCTGTACTAGCAAGATTTTCACTGCACTTGTAACCTCACCATACTTGTTCATATGGCAATATACCCGACTTGACTATCTGTACCGTTTAAGGACTTAAGGATAGATTAGATAGGATATTGCACTGGGCTGGGTTCTGCACTAAATTCCCATTGTGGAAGTGGTTTATTATTTGACAGGTGAAGTGGTTTATTATCAAGTGTTAGCTTTATCTTAAGTAACTTGCATAAAATCAATAGACCAAAGATATTTAGATCAATTAGGTGAATGTGGCAGAGTGCACAAGGAAGCAACAAACTGGTTAATAGTAACCAAGTAGAAATAAGCCCTAGGATAATGGTTAGTTTTGTTTATTATTGTCACATGTACCAAGGTACAGTGAAAGCTTTTGTTTATGTGCTATCCAGTCAAAGAAAATACTATATATGATTACAATCAAGATGTCCACAATACGCCGATAAAGAATAAAAGGTGCAACATTTAGTGCAAGATAAAATCCAATGTCTGATTAAAGATAGTTCAAGGTAGCTAATTTGAAGTAGTTGCTGTATTAACAGGCATGCAAACTTTCAGAAATACATACCAGAAACCAAGTTGGATATTTAATTTAATCATGGTTAAAAATGGTAAAGCGAATTGGAAATTCGCCCACCATGTGGAACAATCAAGCATAAATTATGCTCAGAGAATTAGAGTGTGACTGCACTTGTGGTAATGCGCAGTTTTTATTTCTGGTCAACATTAGTTTAGCTCAACAGATGACGCATGTAAGAATATGCCAAGCTTTAGAGTTTGACGGCAGGCTGAAATTTCACAGTGTTTTTTATCCAAATTAACTTGGTGCTTTTTTCAATACAATTTGACAGGAACGCTGCTAGGAAAGGTTTAGAGGGGTATGGGCCAAATTCGAACTAATGGGATGAGCTCAGTTAAACAATCTGCTCAGACTGGGCAAGTGAAAAGGCTTGTTTTCATGCTCTAGGACAGTGACTTTTACGGTGGTAACTGCATACACACAGTAAATGAGCACTTACTTCAGACACAAGCAGTTAGAGTATAGGTTACAACACTGGCATCTACTGGCGATATGAAAGATTACCCACATACCGACTATTCCAATCCAATCTGACTAATTACCACCCAATTAATCTGTTCTCAACTATCAATAAGGTGTCAACAATAGCATCAGCATGTGGCAAATGGTTCCCAGTACCCGGTTCACGAATGATCAGTTATGTTTTTGCCCCAATTACTCCACTCATATAATAGCCAAGGTCCAAACATGGAACATGAGAATTTGAGGTTTTATTAACCACCTGGATTTTCCATTTTCCAATGAAAATGAATAGGAAAGTTGAGAAAGTGGTTATAGAGAAAATACAAATAGGATTCTGAGTTTTATCAAGGGGGGGGAGGGGGCACACAAGAGCAAAGAAATCATTGATAATAATTTATAAAACACCAGTCTACCCACAACCCCACAGTATTGTATCCAGTTTATCGCACTTTAGAGAGAGGATGGCAAGGCATATTTATTTTTAAAATTCCACAAATATGAGAGATTTTAATTACATGGACAGACTGGAGAAGCTGGCGGCTTGTTTTCTTTGGAACAGATGTGATTGCAAGAAGATATAAAATCATGAAGGGCATAGACAACACTGTTGCAATTTAGTGCAACTGTTTCCATTGGCAAAATGGTTTAGAACAAGGTAATCCAGAGTGACGGTGATTGTAAGAACTGAAAGAAAAAAGGTAAGAAAATCTTTTTTAAAAAACGCATAATGAATGGCCCTTGTCTCAAAATGGCTACCAGGAGTAGATGTAGAGGTAGTAACATTTTACATGGTGTGAGATATCCATCTGAAAATAAAGTATTTGTAGGGCTGTGGGAAACTGGTTGTAGTTCAGTGTCACTCATGTTATGAGTCATACTTGGTAGCTACGCCCACCTGTTTAACAGAAAGCTTCTCTGCCCTCTCTCCCTCACTCTGGAGTTACGTGCTAACATGAAGTTACCTATGCTGTAACGTTAATAAAGTTTTTGGATCTTAATCACTGTGCATGACTTAAGTTATTCCTACAGCAGAAGCTCAACATGGTGTCAGAGTGTATGGACTCACTCCTTGCTTAATTATATTGCTTTTATTTTAGTTTGTTTTCTTCTCCGGTATATATTACTATGGCTTCAGCTCTCAGAAAAACAGAGATCCTGGTGTTTGACGAGGACCTCGCCGAACGGTGACGCTTATTTGAAGAAGACTTCTCAATTTATATTGAAGAGGCTCACCCTACTGCTGCTCCCGGTGTTCCGAGCATCAATTCTTCTTAATCTAGCAGGCACAGAAGCTGCTCAATGTGCCAGAAGATTTCATTATGAACCGGCTAGATTTGATCCGGCTGGTGTCCAGATCGCTCCCACTGAGTCTATCCCAGATACTGACTGCCTACTACGCAAATTCAGACAGTTATCCGAGTTATGTACTAACGTGGTCATGGAGAGGCATTTGTTCTTTTCCCGAAGCCAGAGACAGGGAGAACCTGTGGAGATGTATGTCAGTGCATTGAAGCACATTGCCAATCGATGCAATTTCAGGGATATATGTGATAGCCTAGTCCATGACCATTTGGTTTATGGTGTCCACAATGATAAATGACGCGACGTGTTACTGCGGGATGTTGAGCTTACTCTAGAGAATGCCGAAAACTGCTATCACATTGCTGAAATGGCTGTCGCTCATACAAAAGTTTTAGGGCATTTGGCTAATCATGAAATTAATGTTGACGGCATGCCTTATCAAATCTCTCACCATTTCTCCTCAAGAGCCTAACAACTCTATTGTAAGACTAATAGACAATTGGTTTAACTGTGGGTTAAATGCTGCTGCTGCTCGTGACCGTTGCCCCGCACATGGAAAATGTTGTCGATTTTGTAACAAATGGAATCACTTCTTCAGATGCTGTCGTCGCATAGCAACAGCTTTCAAACAAGGCAATCTTTTTTATTCACTTGGCCATGAGAACTTGCTCTCGGAATGCTCTCAACCAATTCCCACGGATTTGCAAACTACTAGCGAAGGTTTTGATTTCGATCTGCATTCCTTGTCTGATTTAAAGCACAAACAACTAGACCCCAAGGCTGCTTTGCTTGTTAATGGCAAGAACTTATCTGGAAGTTGACACAGGGGCCAGGTATAACGCGATTTGTCTCGCTGTGTTGAAAAGTTACGAAAAACAGAGGCTATCACTCCGACGACTGCCTCCCTTCTCCCATTTGCAGGAGGTCCAGTGCACTCTATTGGTCAAGTCGAGCTACGCTGCTGTCTTAACTCGCGTGTCCACAACCTGAGTTTCTATGGCGTTCGTGAGGATGTGTCGTCTCTGCTGGGTGCCACCGCTTGTCAAGATCTGGGACTTGTCTCTTTCGGCCATTCTGTTTGTCCTCCGACTACAACCTGTGATTTAGCCAACAAATCCTGACACAATACAAAACTTTGTTTGACGACAAGCTGGGCAGGTTGCCTGTTAAGTACACAATTACCATTAACCCTGAGGTAATTCCAGTTGTCCGTCCAGCTCACAAGATTCCCCATGCTATGCAGGACCGTGTTCATAGTGAACTCAACAGAATGGTGTCTCTAGGTGTGATTGCTCTAGGTGTCGCTGACCCCTCGGATTGGGTTTCCACCATGGTTGTGGCAACGAAGAAGAATAAGGACGAAATACGGATTTATATCAATCCTAAGGGCTTAAACACACATTAAACGACCTAACTATCCCATGTACACTATGGACGAGATTGCAGCGCAGATGACCGAGACAACTGTATTCACTGTTCTGGATGCCAAGAGTTCATTCTGGCAGATTTTGCTGGAAGCAACTCCTCCAAGTTAACTACCTTCAGCACACCATTCGGGCATTACAGATTTCTTCGCCTGCCTTTTGGCATAAGCTCTGAGTGAAGTATTTCAACAAGCTATGGAACAGTTGTTTGCAGGTTACCCATGCTCCATTGTAGTGAATGACATCCGCATTGCTAGACGAACTGTCGAAGAACACAATGCTAAAGTGACAAAGGTCCTGGATCGCACCAAGGCCATTAACCTCAAGCTAAACCCTCAAAATGCAAATTCAGGGTAAGTGAGGTGAAACACATAGGCCACGTGTTCACTATGGACGGTCCAAAAACTGATCTAGTGAAAACCAATGCCATCAACGAGCTCCCAGCACCCACAGACGTGCTCGGTCCACAAAGTTTCCTTGGCATGGTGAACTACTCAGGCAAATTTATTCTGGACTTCAGTGAAATATCAGCCCCGTTGCGCCAGCTTACATACAAAGACACTGCTTGGACCTGGCACGAGCAACTGCAGAGGGCGTTTGACACTCTTAAGCAGCAAAAGTCTTGTGCTCCTACTCTCGCTTATTTCAATCCTAAACGACCGGTCACACTTACTTGTAACGCTTCACAACACGGACTGGGCGCAGCATGTCTTCAAAATGACTGTCGAGGCAATAAGCCTGTTGCCTATGCCTCACGCACTATGACTGACACAAAACAACGATATACCCAAATTGAGAAAGAGTGGCTGGCAGTTGTTTTCGCCTGCAAGAAAGTTAACGTCTTTATTTTCGGACATATGGTCACGATTGAAACTGACCACAAACCTCTGATCAGCATCTTTAACAAACCGATTCATGCATCTCCAGCGCACCTACAAAGGATGCTGCTGCAACTTCAAAAATATGACATTTTTCTGACCTACAAACGTGGTAAGGATATGCACCTGGCTGATACTCTCTTGCATGCCCCCCTTAAGACCCATGAGGGTCCGTCCTCGCCGGATGTTGATTTTATCATAATGACTGTGTCTTTTATTCCCTCGTCCTGTGTGGTGAACTTGGTTGCCCACACTGCTGCTGACAGTACTTTACGGTCGCTCGCCTCTGTCATAAAGCGTGGCTGGCCAGACAAACACTACGACATTCCGCTGCCTGTTTGGCCTTTCTTTGCCATCCGCGATGAGCTAGTGCTGCAGGATGGCATTATTGTAAAAGGACACAAGGCTGTGGTCCCTGCTTCACTGCACAGCAAGTATTTTAACGCTGTCCATGCAGGGCACCCAGGCGCTGAAGCCACCATCCTACGGGCAAGAAACGTGTTTTACTGGCCTCGCTTGGCCGAATACATCACCGAGAATGCGGCGTCCTGTGCATTGTGTAACAGCTTGGCACCTCATCAACAAAAGCAACCACTTCTTTCACCTCCTGTGGTCTATAGTGGAAAGCGACATATTTGAATGGCATAGTAAGCAGTACCTGGTACTTGTCGATTCGTATTCTGGATGTTTTGACATTGATTTTCTTAGCAGCCCCACTTCTTGAGGGGTAGTTTTGAAGCTTACTCGCCATTTTGCAGACCATGGAGCTCCGTGCATACTATTGTCTGATAACGGCAGTCAATTTACCAGCCAACACTTCAAGGAGCTTGCTGCAAGCTGTGGTTTTTGCCACATCATCAGCAGCCCTGAATATCCACAGTCAAATGGACAAGCTGAGCGGGCTGTCAAGAATGCCAAACAGCTCATGGAATGTTCGTACAGAGCTAATTCCAACATGTTCTTGGATTTATTCAACTTACGCAACATCTCCTGTGACCCCATTTTGGGTTCACCTGCTCAATGTTTATTGTCGAGGCAGACCCGAGCCAGGGTGTCTGTGGCGAATCAGGCATTGTTCCCACAGGTGGTTCCACCATCGGAAGTCCAGTCCAGGTTACAACAAAAGCGTGACATTAAAAAACAGTGGTATGACAAAACAAGTAGGCCGCTGCCACCATTAACCAAGGGGCAGGTGGTTCGTTTGCAAACTGACAAAGGCCATGATCGTATCAGTGTTATTTCTGGAACTGCTTCTGAGCCACGCTCATATCTGGTCAGTGCCGATGGCAGCACCTACAGGCATAACAGACAACACATCCTGCCTGTGAATGAGCCGGATCCGCCTCCGTATTATCCAGACGTACAAGTGTACTTCCGTCCGTGTCCAGCAGCATTGATCCACCTACACCACCATAACAACACACTTCTGGAACGGCTTCTTTGCCAGTGGTGACACCACCTCCGCCTGTGCCACAGTCCTCGGCTTCATCACCGGGAATGCTGGTTCAATCTCCGCCACCTGTGAAGCCACCGGCTCTATCCCCGGTGGGGAAAAACGGAGATGGTCTTTATCGCACACGTGCTGGTCATGTTTGCAAGCCCACCGTGAAGTACCCGGGCTATGTTTGACTTTCGTCCAGCTTATTATCAACTGCTATGCATGCCTTATTTAGTCAATTAATTATGACATTTAATTATTTAAGAGGGAGGATGTAGATCAGTGTCACTCATGTTATGAGTCATACTTGGTAGCTACGCCCACTAGTTTAACAGAAAGCTTCTCTGCCATTTCTCCCTCACTTTGGAGTTACGTGCTAAGATAAAGTTACCTATGCTGTAACGTTAATAAAGTTTTTAGATCTTAATCACTGTGCATGACTTAAGCAGAAGCTCAATATTGGTATAGGAGCAAGATGAACTGAATTGCTTTTGAACAGATTCAACGTGGGCTTGATTGAAGCTCAATGGCACAGCAGATAGAGCTGCTGCCTCACAGCATCAGAGACCTGGGGTGCTCTCTGTGCAGAGTTAGCACGTTCTCCCTGTGATCGCGTGGGTTTCCTCCAGGTGCTCCAGCTATCCCCACATCACAAAGACATATGGGTTTTTAGGTTAATTGGCCTCTATAAAATTGCCCCTGCTTTGTAGGAAATGAATGAGAAAGTGGGATAATATAGAACTAGTGTAAGTGGGTGATCAGCGTAGACTCAGTGGGCCAAAGGGCTTGTTTCCACACTGCATCTCTAAACTAAAATTAAGTGCCTGCTTCTGAACCATAACCATTCTGTTATTTTATTATGAAGGTTGGTTCTCCTCATGAAGGAATCTGGAACTAAGCAGCTTGTTTCAGAACTGGGTTCTGCCATTTAAAACAGGCAAGGAAGAATTTCCACTGAGGATCTACAAAATCAGTTAA
This sequence comes from Okamejei kenojei, assembly GCA_035221665.1. NCBI lineage: Eukaryota > Metazoa > Chordata > Chondrichthyes > Rajiformes > Rajidae > Okamejei > Okamejei kenojei. Next base: position 44,000,381 of record CM069136.1, on the reverse strand, counting down.
TATATTCAAGCCTGACAAAAAAGATTTTTGAAAAGGGAATTGAGAATTATGGGGAACAGCTAGCAATTACAACATGAGGAACTGAGCCCAAGATCAGATCACTCTTTACTTTATTAATTGACAGAAGGTTTGTGATATAGTTTCTTACTGTTCTGCATTTTACTAATTCTCTGAATGGAGCTTTTGGTGAGCATTATGTACAAACATTTTCAATTACGCCCACATTAATTGCATTGATAGTTGCGTGCTAAGGAGGATCTAATTGTTTTCTCACTTATTTTCGAAATATTTGTTTTTTAAGTGTTTTCCTATGTCTTGAATAAATTGTATTGCCATAGAGGATTATCTGCATTTGAGAAACCAGAATTTTGAAACACAAATTAAATGTCTTCCAATTTGCAACTGTTGCATGGAATTTCAAGAATATTAAAAGTGATTTTGGATTACCATTGTGGGAACTCATCTGATTAGTCACAAAACAGCCTTGATTAAATAAAGGAGGTGGCATGGTATTAAGGGATATCAACAATGCACCTCTATTTGGTGCCATTTTGATTACATGTAATGTTCCAGAAAACACTTCATATAAAAGGAAACAAATAAACTGATCAATCAAGCAAGTAGGCGTGAGAGAGAAAAGCAAGGACAAAATAATATATTCAAAGAGATTTTAAAGCCATAGAGGAAATAAGGCAGAGATATTTGGTAAAGACAGTGGCCAAGTAAGTCAAAACTGATACTAAATAAGTGAGGGGCGTGCAGCAACCTAGTGGCTTGCAGGCTGAGACCGAGTTTCTTTGTGAGTGAAGACATAAACATTTCGAGACAAGGACTATAATTTTAAATCTTGTATGCTGCAAGCCAGTAAAATCAGCGAGATTGGGAAATGTACAAACACGTTTCGGTATATAACAGGATGCAGATGAAAACAAGCTGAAGATGAAAGTACAGCAGCATCATGATTTTTGTGGAATAGATTCTGCTCCCATTACCATCAGATGGATAGTATCATAGTCTGTTAAATTATGAGATCAACAGCCCGTGTTTAGGAAAGGCCTTTTTTTTTAAATTCAGTAATAAATTATAGTTAAAACAAAATCTCATTTGTAAATCACATTTCCAAAAATAAAACCCATCCAACATTTCACTGCAGTTCCAAGCCATAGAGATCTAACAAATTATATATTTTACTTCGGAGTCACGTGAGTGACTACGTGAAGAAGCCCCGCCTGGCGCTTGAACGGCATTACGTCGACGCTGACGGCAGAGCAAGAGCTGCAGAGGCAGCTCCTTGACAGCGGTAGGTACGGGCCCGCAGGTAAGTGCAGTTGAAAAACGTACAGGGTCTAAACTCCGTGGCTGGTGTATTGAACCACCAGGAGTTAAAACAAATTTAAAAGCAAAAAATAAATAAAAGTTAAAAATAGAAAGAAAATACTCTGTAAGAAACAACGGAGTTTAATAAAAACGTCCCAGGGGAATACTCAGCGATCGGGACGGGAGATTGAGCATGGAGCCGGTTCCGATACTGGTGGCCGTTAAAATTATGTTAGAGAGACTTTTAGTCGCTCCACAAACTTTTGGCAAGGGGGAAAATTTAAAAAAAAGTCAGAAAGGCCATAATTTAAAAAGTTTAATAAAAGGCCTCCAGACTATAAAAAAAACTTTATGACTTAAAAGTAATGGAGAAAGACTCCAAAAATAAAAATAAACAAAAAATTCAACCAAAAAGGGTTTAAAAGGCCCAAAAAACAAACCCTATATATGATGGAATTATCATTGTGGGAATATCTACCTCAGATTGATTGGAGGTAGTCTACTTGAGGAAAAACTCAGGAGTAACAAGGGCAGTAAAACAAAATGGGAAAAACTGACCTGAATGAATGAGTGAAGCCATGGAAAGTAAACATGGAAACCAAAATTAATTGGTCTCTCACCAAAGTTGTTATGGTTGAAACAGCAGAATATTGATAAAACTTTTATGTTTTATAAAGATATCAACGGTGAATCCGGTTATGATATCCATGTCTCAATTATATGAGATAAGGAAATATGATTTCAAAGTATTTCAGGTTGGTGCATGGCATCACTATTTATGTAAAACAATAAAAACATTGTGCAATAACCAAAACATTTAAAATAAAAGATAAATTGCCATCAGTTTGTGGAGCTCAAGGGAAAAAAAATATATAATATTAATTTTAGTTATATATATGTAATTATTATTGAGACCAAATTTGCACTTTAGGTTTGCAGGTCAATACAGATCAGGTTATGTTAAACTCCTGATTATTATGGAATAAAACTCCTGATTATTATGGAATAAAACCTGCCTTATGATAAATCAAAGACATTGATTACAAAAGTACAGACTATTGGTCTTTAAACGTTGGGGAAAAAATTATGATCCAATATAAAGATTTGATAATGGATCAAAACAAAGGCAGGGGTATGATAAATAAATATTATCCAACACAGCCTTATCTGAACCCATATGACTGGGAAAAGAAGGCGTGAAGTACATTTGAAGAGGTGCAAACAACTTGTTACAAAAGAAGTTGATGAAATCTTCAATTGTGGGAGATTACAGGTGTGTTATGATCATTGATATAACATGACCAAGGACTACAAAAAAATTGTAGAAGGAATTGATTCACCTGTATAGGAAAACCTAAAAAATTGATTTTAGGTTTGCACCCAAAATAACTCCAATAAAGAAGGGGTACATACATATATATATATTATAAAATTCCTCAGGGAAAAATATGTGGTGGTATAAACCATACAAAACATCATTTTAAATACACTTTCACAGTGTAAAAACATTTTTATTAAAATGGACATCTTCAACATTGAAAAACAGTTGTTATTAACAAATTGTTAATCATATTACAGGTGCTTGAAATTAATTAAAATGGGTCAGCTGTGCAAGTTAAAGCATTGTCTAAAGGATTAAAGCCAGTTCTAGGCTGTTCACAGAATGCAGGAACAACAATTGTACTGATAAAAAGATCAGCACTTGCACTAATGAGGACATGGTCATGGTTTATCTTGATCACATTTAAATTGGAAGGTAAATAAAGAGTCAGCTGCAAATTAGTGCTGCAATTACAAACCTGTTGAGAGGCAAGGACCTGACCCATCCCATAAAGCCTATGTTTAGGCATTCATAAATATTCATAAATTTCTATTCTGGATTTAGGAGTAATTCATCACCATAAGAGGGGGAAAATTGTTTCCATGATACAAATATGTCTCATTGCTTTGTTGACAGTCTTTGTCCCTCCATCAGAGAAGGAGCTTAGGTAAAGAGTAAATAAAGCTCCAAAAGAGGGAAAACAGAAGCTTTATAAGAGTATGTATGCCTTTGTGAGAGGCCTGTGCAAATACCAAATGATACGTTATCATTATTAACGTAATGGATAGAAAAGGTCCACAAGCTGCTTTAACTATAAGCTTAGCAGCTGTTGCAAGCTGAAGCAAGTATTAACAGATGATGGACAGCTTCTGTGAATATTTGGGTTAAGATAAGAATAATATCTATTGTTATAAAGTTAATTGATACGTCCCTTGTTGGGACTACGGACAATAACACCAGGTACTTGCAAATGGATTGTCCTAAGAAATTTCTCCAAACAATTGTATTAATTATTGAAGTATCAGGAGTTTATGGATTAAATATCGATTGTTCTATTATGGAAGTGTCCATGTCATATCAAGGTGAACGATACCACGGCTGTGGCATATATCAATCACATGAGATAAGTAAAATAATAATCAAGTGATTATCTGAGTAAACAGATGTGGCGTATTCTAAAAATGTTTTAGTCCAGCTGTTTATCTCTAAGAAGAGACAATGTTGTCGCAGACAACAAATCAGGGGGGGGGAGAAACATTGTCAGTAGTATGGATTACTTATGATTAATCTGGTTGTATACAGATTAAATCACCGATCTTTCAAATGTTCTCGTGGGTAAACCAAGAACAGGAGAGGTGGATGCATTTCTCTCAATTACATGAGGAAAGATGTTCTTTATGTTCCTCATTTTTTTTGTCTGATAGGGCAGTGTCTGATGAAAATGTAGCAGGACGCTGCCAGGGGCGCTTTGGTGACCCAAACTGGACCTTCATGGTTTTCATTAATGTTGAGTGATGATGAACCACTTATGACGACTCATAGTTACAGTAATTTACTGTTGTACAAAGGCATCCACGACATGAAAATATGAATTTGGCTATCTGCAGGTTGACCAGACCATTACAACAGTTTGATGGTCAAAGAAGTCTATGAATGTTTTAACTAACATAACAACATAACTATAACATAATTATGTACAAAAGGAATGTTATACCTGCAATTTGGAGAAATAATTCTTAAAAAACAATATTTTCTAATAAGAAATTTTAAGTCTGTGTAGACAGTAAAAGTTATTTATCATATTAGGTATATATGAGTTCCTTGTGGATTGCATTTTTTCTAATTGATAGAGCCAATAATAGGGCTCAGAGTGTTTATCGTCCTATTTACGACAAATTACTAACCAAGAAGTTATCGGGTTCATTCGTAATATCCCAATATGAAAAATTATATATATATATATAATCTGTCCAAAGTTGTAATACATAAGTTGGGGATCAATATAGTCTTGAATTGCCTTAGGCAATGGACTCCAATTCTATCAATGATTCAAAAAATTAACATTGAAAGTAATAATGCTCATGACTTTAGTATCAACATAAGAGTGCAAACATTGCAAATATTACGTTATATAATTGCATGTGGATACAGATTACATTATCATATATGTTTATGAATTTACCAAACAAAGCAGACCAAGAAGAGCTGAAACTAAGGTAAACCTATAAGCATATCCTGTCGGCCATAAATTGTGTGTGTGGGTCAACATTGATGAAATATGTTGAAGTAGGTAAGAGTCTCTTTGTTGGTGAGACAACACTACTTATTACACACAAAAAAACACATTAGGTATCAGTAAAACTGATGGTTCTAGAGAAATATATTCTAGATGGTTAAAACATGGTTAACACTCAGTGGAACTAGACATTGAGATGTGGAAAATCACTCTATTAAGGAGATAGATACATTCACAGGAATGGCACAGGATGAGCCGCTCGAGCAAAGATTCAAGGCCGCAGGAGGGTGTAAAATAAATATTAAAGTAAAAAGGAACCAGTCATGGTGTCAGGATTGGACACGGAGTGTTGGGTTCTCTATAATTGTTGCTTTGTTCATACTATTAAATTATATTATCAATTGATATTTTGGTGATAAATTTGCCTTTCAATGGAAAGGGCATTACTTTTATTCTTTTATAATGTGAAATAATTTATCACATAACCTGAGGCAATGTTTGGAGAAAAAATGTGTTATTTGCTCATTACTGTGTTGAATGAGCTAGAGTGTCGTATGAAATGAGTCTACGACATAAAAAACACAGAAGCTACAAAATCTTCACGTAGACACTCACGTGACTCCAAAGTAAAATAGTAAGATTAAACGAGAACTTACCAGTTCGAAGTTTGATCTTTATTTTATGAGGAGTAACGATGAGGGATTACGTGCCCTCCACTCCCGACCCTCATAAAATAAATGATCATCTGGTAGTTCTAAATCTATGTTGAGCCTTACTATCTTACTCCGGCTATTATGTTCTGTGTTTTGCATGCCGCTGCTTTGAAGTATGCCGTTCAAGCGGCAGGCGGGGCTTCTTCATGTAATCCCTCATTGTAACTCCTCATAAAATAACTATCAAACTTCGAACTGGTAAGTTCTCGTTTAATCTTACTATTTGCTGCATATAACAAGAATTGATTATGGGAATTTTAATATCATGGATGTGCTTAGAATAACGCCATTTAAATTAAAACAAACATTAATCAAAAATGAAACCAGGCAGCAATCCTTAAAAATACATTTCAAAATGTGTACATTAAGCCGATTAAAATATAGCATTATGACTATAGATCATCAAAAGACACTTACCATATGTTTTGTGGCAGGTTTAATGTAATACTGCCCTGAACACTATCACCAAAGTGCAGATACCCCAGGGTTCCCAGTGAAACATACAAAGCCGTGACGATGCCCATACCAATGTTTAATGCTTGTGGAAACTTTTTTCTCTGTTTCATTTTATTTTCTAATGGAAGAACCTGTTTTTAAATGAAAAATAAAATATAAAGCTTCAGCAATAACTCAAAACTGCTGCTGTCAACAGATACTAACAAATGATAAAAATAAAATTTTGCAAGTACATTGTGGATTTTGTAAATTTATGAAAACAGGTATATTATTTCCATTCTTCCAGTGCATCGTTTCTCAGTAACTTGTCAAATACTTCTGCATTGCAAGAATAACTACATTTCCCCAATACTACTCAAGTGCTCAAACCTCACTTCATTTTTCTTTAAAGATGCTTTTATTCCACCAATTTTTTTACTCTAAACTTTAGATATTTTTCCAAAGTGTCCAATACAGAGACATAGAACTGTATTCCAAGTCTGGACACATTTCCAATTCCATCTACAAATTCACCATCTACAAATTTTACCATTGTTGGAGGAGTTATTGATGCTGACGAGTATAGGAGGAAGATCGATCAACTGACCAAATGGTGCCAGAATAAACAACCTTGCTCTCAACATCAGTAAAACCTAGGAGCTAATTATTGACCTTAGAGGAGCAGGGTCACAGATCCACAAACTTGTCTTCATCAATACTTCATCGTCGGTGGTGTAGAACCAAGAAACACAAATTCCGGGGGGGGGGGGGGGGGGGCATATCATTGAAGATCTGTCCTGGACCCAGCACATTGATGCAAATTAAAAAAAGCCCATCAATGCCTCTACTTCCTTAGAAGATTGAAGAGATTCAGTATGTCGATAAATATTCTCTTGAACATCTACAGGTGTACAGTAACGAGCATATTGACTGAAAAGAAGATTGCAAAAAGTGGTGAACTCTGCCCAGGTACTGACCTCCCCGCAATCAAAGCCTGCTGTAGGAGTCGCTGCCTCAAAAAGGCAGCCACCATTATCAGAGACCCACACCACCATGGCCATGATCTCATTTCACTCCTGCCTTTTGGAAAAAGATATAGGAGCGTGAAAACTGTAACATCTAGGTGCAGGAGCAATTACTTCCCAACAACCAACATGCTTTAAAACATATCAACCTCAAAATAAGTTCCGAATTACATAGACTTGCAGGAGTGGGCATTGATTTTTGTCTTTGCAAAATTATTGTTTGATCTTTTAATATGTCTGATCTATTTTTGTTGTTTATTGTGTTAAAGCACTCTTGATCCTTGTTGAGTTGGTGGGGCTTGTTGCGACTGCGAGAAAGGAACTATGAACAGTATAGTTTAAATGTCTCCCTAACGTATTTAGAGTTAAATGTTTTATTTTAAATGCAAAAAAAGTTAGAAAATAAAAATGTTCCAAGCTTTTTAAAATCCCCACATTTTATTTTCTACTATCAAAATTCAGGAGTCCAGATAAACCAGTGTTGTTGCTCAACTTGGTCCAACTATACTGATTTTTGCACTTATTTTCAGCAAGCTTTATTAAAGTTGATTGCTTTTTAGTACATAATACAGCCGCAGAAAGAAACCGAAGGGAAAGAAAAATCTGGTTGGGGAGAGAAATTAAAAGTTTTTTTTAAAGCAGACATCAGTAGTAACAGCGTCATAAAGTAACCTATTCCCTTCTTTTTAAGAAAAAACAGCATACAAATTACAACATGGAATACTTCACAACTAAAAAGTACATTACTAAAGTGAAAAATGAATAAATATGAGAAGCCAGGCTATGTTGTTAGGAAATCGAAGAGAACCAAAATTAAAATTAACATTGCATCTACTAAAGGAAAAATCAAATCCACCACCGTGTTGCCGCTCTAAACAGATCTTCTTCTTAAGCCCTTTGCACCTCTTGGGAGCATAGGCCATTGAAAAAATGTCCTCCACCTCACTCGGTTGTTGGCAATTCATTTGAGATCTCCCCAGTTAAACAGATAACTAATGTGAAATTACTGACATTTGTCTTTCAGTGATTCTTTAATATGGAATGGCTGTAATGTAATTATGTAGAAAACTGTTATATATGATAATACTTAACAGATGGTAAGGTTTGGGGTTTAAGGTGAGGAAAGGGGGAAAGATTTAATAGGAACCTAAGGGGTAACTTTTTCACACAAAGGGTGGTAAGTGTACAGAACGAGGTAGTTGAGGCAGATACTAGCACAACGTTTAAGAAACATTTAGACAGGTACATGGAGAGGGATATGGGCCAAAAGCAGGCAGGTGGGAAGAGTGTAAATGGGACATGATGGCCGTGTGGGCAAGTTGGGCCTGTTTCCACACTGTATGACTATGATGATGTGCTATCAGCTCAGTTGCACCAATTAGGTCATACACATTGTATACACTGGGCAATCCAAATACCTATGGAGTCTGAAGCAGAAACTCAAGTTCCACCTGACAAGGCCTTGCATAAATTGTATCATCTTGGTCATTCCAAAACACTAATCTTGCTTTTTTCTGCTTCATATTTCCCCACGGATGATACAAAAACAAGGTGAAAGTTTAGAGCACACTATTTTATCTCTTGGGTTTTAGGAACAGGCAATAAGTGCTTATCTTGCCAGCAATGTACACATCCCAAAAGGATTACATGATATAGATTACAGGACCAATGCATGCAACACATAGTAAAAAAAACATCAAATTGTTATTACATGGTCCCAATACAAAATTACTTCACTGTTAGATTCAGCGTCATTAGGTTTTGATTTTTAAAAACTGTCTTATGCCTATTGTTCTTATCTCTGGCCTTTTCTCCATCCATCTGACTGTCAAAAAGTCCATCTCGCTGTGTCAATCTATTACTTGCCATGCTTTGTCCTGCCTCTTCCCTTTTCCAATTTCTTCTCTTTCCCTCCACCCCCCATACCCCTCCCCCCATCCCCCTATAATCAGTCTGAAGAAGTGTCTTGACCTGAAACAGCACCTATCCATGTTCTCCAGAGACGCTGCCTGACCTGCTGAGTTATGCCAGCACGTTGTGTCCTTTTGTGTATTAACCAGCATCTGCAGTCTTTGTTTCTAGATTATTATGGTGTCCAGGTATGAAGTGTTTAGTAGGACAACTAGGATTAAGCATCTTCACCAAATCCTTTGGTACGTCTTTTACTGCATTGCATTCTTGCATAAAAGTAGAAAGTTTAATATTTTAAGCAAAGGTTTATTCTCAGTTATCCAGCCAAACACAAAAAGATGGATCTGTCTAGTTATAAAATCATGGAATCAGACAATTTGATTTTTGTAATTAACAACAATGCCAGTGTATTCATTCAAGGTAAACAAGTGCAAGATTAGGCTGCATTTTAAGCCATTCTCTTGCCCGGGAAGAGTGGATCAAAGAACTGTTTTACCACTCGTGCAGTGATTCACTCTATTTCTACCACTGCGAGGAGGACCAGATTTTTTTTGTTGGCAAGACACGATATTTTACAAGTCACAAATTACAACAAAATCTTTCAGAATCTTTACAATAGTTCAAAATGTTCAGAAACTGAATTATATTTTTCAAACTCTTTTATGTTTCCAGGCACACAAGGTAGTTTTAGAATCATGAAACCCTGTTCATATTACAATTTGCACCAACTTGTGCTAATTAGAGTCAATTAGAGTGTTTTATTGTCATATGTCCCAGATAGAACAATGACATTCTTACTTGCTACAGCACAACAGAATATGTAATCATAATAAATAATATAACAAAAATTCAGAAAAAACAAACAATAACAGTGCAATAATAATAATAATAATAATAATAATAATCTATTGTAGTTCATAGCTTATGAGGTTGTAGTGTTTAATAGCCTGATGGCTGTAGGGAAGAAGCTGTTCCTGAACCTGGACCTTACAGTTCTCAGGCTGCTGTACCTTCTTCCCAATGGCAGTGGTGAAATGAGTGTGTGATGAGGATGGTGTGGGTCTTTGATAATGTTGACTACCTTTTTAAGGTGACTACGATAGATCCCTTCGATGGTGGGGAGGTCAGAGCCGGTGATGGCCTGGGCAGTATTTACAACTTTAGCAGTCTTTTCCACTCCTGGACATTCAAGTTGCCGAACCAGGCCACAATGCAACCAGTCAATATGTTCTCTACTGTGCACCAGTAGAAGCTCGAGAATCCTCTTTGACATACCGAATCTCTGTAATCTCAGGAAGTAAACGCGCTGAAGTGCTTTCTTTATGATTGCATCAGTGTGATGGGTCCAGGAAAGATCGTCGTAAATATGCACGCCCAGGAATTTGAAGTTTTTAACTCTCTCCACCATCAAGATTGTGGGTCCTCAACCTTGCTCTTCCAAAGTCCACAATCAGTTATTTGGTTTTGCTGATATTGAGAGCCAGGTTGTTGTGCTGGCACCATATGGTCAGTCGGTCGATCTCACTATGACTCATCACCATCTGCAATTCGTCCCACAATGGTGGTGTCGTAAACGAACTTGAAAATGAAGTTCGCACTATGTCCGGCTACACAGTCATGAGTATAGAGTGAGTAGAGCAAGGGGCTGAGCACGCAGCCTTGTGCTCCCGTGCTGATTATCACTGAGGATGAAGTGTTTCTGCCAATTCGAACAGACTGTGGTCTGTGGATGAGGAAGTCGAGGATCCAATTGCAGAGATGCCCAGTTCCATGAGTTTTGTAACCAGCTTGGAGGGGATGATGGTATTAAATGCCGAGCTGTAGTCTATAAACAACAGCCTGATGTAAGTGTTTTTATTTTAACCAACATTAAAAGGATGCATAGGAATTGCATGCCATCCAAACAGATCAGATATACTACAAATAAATGCAATCAAGTCAAACTCAAGTACAAGAGATAAAGCAATGGGGAAGATATAGAGCGCGGAATATAGTTCCCAGCATTGTTGTGCATCAGTTGCATAGACAAAGTTCAATGTCCTCATTGGGGTAGAGATGAATCGGACAGTACCCTAGCTGAAAAAGGAACTGTTCAAAAGCCTGATAAAAGAGGGGAAGCAGGTGTTCCCGAGTCTGATGGTACACACTTTCAAGCATCTCTACCTTCTACTTTACTGTGCATGGAGAAGGATGAATTACTGGGATGGGACAAGTCTTTAATTATGTTGGCTGTTTTTCTTAAACAGCATGAAGTATATATAATCTATGCGGGGAAGTCTGGTCTGATGTACTGGGCTACAACTACAGCTCTTTGCAGCTTCTTACATAGGGCAGAACGGTTCCTAAACCATGTTGGAATCTTGTGGCAGCATCTGTGGAGGACATGAATAGGCCACACAGGACCCCCATCTACTCTGGAGAAGATCCCTACCCAAAACTTCCTCCAGAAATACTGCCTGACCCGCTGAGTTACTCCAGCACTTTGTGTTCAACACACATCAACTCTTCATCTAACAGGCCGTCTATTTACAAATTCTCATCTTAGTTTGCAAATCCATTTATAGCCTCGCAGCTCCCACCTTGATATGCAACTTCTGCACATCAGCGGAACTGATTTTCTTTTCTCTTTTGTAAAGAGATGTAATGCTGGTACCCCTGAACAAAAAAGCAAACCTCTGGAAAACAAGTTATTCTCTTTAGGCTCAAAGTGAATTTCAAAACTTCGTAAATTAGTATTTATTATACCTCAGCATTATAAGCCTCCATAAAATCTATATTATTCCCAATTGAGGCTTGATCTGTATGGAATGTTTTCTTGCTTATTTCCCAACTGAAATAGCAGAACTCGTGCCTTGTGGAATCCCTGACGGTGGACGCTTCTGAGGTTGCGGTTTGGGCAGTGTAGGAGTAGCTTGTTGACGGATGCTGGCGGCCACTCGCCTTCTTCAGCAGGTATCTCAGTGGTGCTCAGCGCTGTTACAGCACTCTCAACCGCGCGAGCTCCTTGCCCTTTATCTAGCCATATGCCACTTTTGTTACTTCATGGAGGGGAGGCCTTTTGCTGCATTTACGGATCACAAGTCGCTAACCTTCGCGTTTGCCAAGGTTTCAGACCCGTGGTCTGCCCGGCAGCAGAGCCAGTGGCGTATGTGTCTGAGTACACCACCTCCATCCGTTTCATTGAGGGCAAATACAACAGGGTGGCCGACGCCCTATCGCGACCTGCGGTTCACGCGGTTCTCCAAGTCGCTGAGGGTATTAATTATTCCACCCTTGCAGCCGCACAGCTGGTCGACGAGGAGATGGCCGCCTATCGTATGGCAGTTTCAGGCCTGCAGACGAAGGACGTTGTCTGTTGTCCTGGGGGCGCAACGCTGCTGTGCGATGTCTCCACTCGACTTCCGCGACCAATCGGCCCCATCGCCTGGCGACGCAGGGTGTTTGAGGTGCTACATGGGCTTGCGCATCCCTCCATCCGGGCGACAACGGCCCTGGTAGCTTCCCGCTTCATGTGGCACAGGCTTGGACAATGGCCGCGCACCTGTATCCCATGCCAGACCGCCAAGGTGCGACGACAAATGTGCGCGCGCCGTTGCAGGAGTTCGCCATCCCTCGACAGCGGTTAGACCACATTTACGTGGACATCGTGGGGCTGCTACCGCCGTCGCGGGGCATGACCTATCTCTTCCCGTAGTGGAACGCTTCACACGGTGGCCTGAAGCCATTCCACTACCTGATTCCTCAACGGCTACTTGTGCTCGAGCCTTGGTGGCGCACTGGGTCGCCCTGTTCGGTGTGCTACTGGACGTAACAACCGACAGGGGGCCTCAGTTCACGTCAGAACTGTGGTCGGCCATGGCACGCCTCCTGGGGGTTCGCCTACACCACACAATGGCGTATCATCTGCAGGCAAACAGACCGGTGGAGCAGTTTCACCGGCAACTCAAGGATGCCCTGAAGGCACGGCTGAATGATCTGGACTGGGTGGACGCTCTCCCGTGGGGTTTGCTGGGGATCCGCACTGCACCCAAGGAGGACTTGGCCTCCTCCTATGCCGAGTTGGTGTATGGGTCTCCGTTGACAGTGCCCGGGGAGTTCATCCCGCCGGCACGGGGCCAGGTGGAGCAGGCTTCGGATGCTCTGCAACGTCTTCGGCAGATGGTGGGCAAGCTGGCGCCGTTGCCCACGTCTCGTCATGGGTCCTTCCATCCGCACGTTCCCTCTGCTCTGGAGGACTGCCAGTTTGTCTTCCAGCGCAGGGATGCTCATCGGACACCCCTCCAGCGGCCGTATAAGGGTCCCTTCCGAGTCCTAGAGTATGGCTCATCTACATTCGTCCTGGACATGGGGGGGATCGGCATGCGCCTGTTTTCGGCGCATATTGACATTGATCAGCCGGTGCTGGTAGCGTGGCCCCATAAGCGAGGGCGCCCTCCGTCTAGGGTACCTCCTCCACATTGAGGGTAGGGAAGATTCAAACAAGAGGGCATGACATGAGAATTAAGGGACAGAAGTTTAGGGGTAACCTGAGGGGAAACTTCTTTACTCAGAGGTTGGTGGCTGTGTGGAATGAGCTTCCAGCAGAAGTGGTGGAGGCAGGATCGATTTTAACATTTAAAAGTAAAGTGGATAGGTATATGGACGTGAAGGGAATGGAGGGGTATGGTCTGAGTGCAGGTAGATGGGACTAGGGGAAAACAAATGGTCGGCACGGACTGGAAGGGCCGAGAGGGCCTGTTTCCGTGCTGTAATTGTTATATGGTTATATGGTTATATGGTTACTCCATCCCCTCCACCTGTTGGTTAGTTGTCTGTTCCTGTGCCGGGCATGGTGTGCACCCGGGTTGGCCGCCGTGTACGCCCTCCTGTCCGTTTCGTGCCTCGGGTACTTTGGGGGGGGGGGGGGGGGGGTCTTGTGGCGGTCCCTGGGAGTTAAGCCACTCCTTGGGTCATCCCCCTCGGCTATTGAGGGACAGGGGTGTTGGTCTGCCACGGGGTTTCCCGAGGACCCTCTCGGGGGTGTGTGTGTGTTCTCGCTGTGTCATTAAAAACTACTAAATAGTAATTGTAGGATTTTTGTAACCTCGTGACACAATGGTTACTTGTGGAGTTGAAATAAACCAATAATTAATGTCTCTGTAACCTTCCATCTTTGTCTTTCTCCAGTTAACTTTAATCTTACGTTTCCTGTTGTTTTCAAACCCTCCTCCCATATATCTAATGTAGATGCCATAAATGTCAATATTCTACTTGCTGGATGGGATTCCCTCGTTAAAGAGATCGTTTGTTAACCTTCGGGAGACTTACCTGCTAAACAAGTCTTACCTGTTGCATTCTTACGATTGCAGCCGATCTTTGTCACTAACAACAAAGCGCAGCTGTAACTGTAAGAATGCAACAGGTAACAACCTAGACGGAACTACGAAGGACTATCCTCCCCCCAATAGATAAGAAGGCATGCTTCTCAGCAGAATGTTTCAACTTTGATATTCTGACTACACTCGCTGCTATTTTTCCCCATCATGCTTCCCCAGTATGAGCTCTAGGGTTAACCATATTATAACCTACTCATCTTCCTTTAACTCTCAAAATTACTGACAACAAAACCAAATTCTACTATACTCAAATAGATTAACACGCCATAGTGTTGTAATAGCACTCTGCAGAAACACTGATTTGTAGGTTACCAAGGTAAGCGTTCAATACACTTGTACAACGAAGGTTATGCCGACTCAAATTTTCCATGCTCATATCTAGTCTCTCTAATCACATAATAAAACCATTCACTGCAACTTTTCCCATGGCTCAAATCTACATCATTGCCACAAAGGTCATCTTATCATATGGGCTTCAATTGAGCCATTGCGCTCTGTGGTGATTTAACAAACCCTTCTTGAAGTGTCATGTATAGTTGAGTTCCAAAGAACAGTTCAAGGACTATTGCTATTACATAAATCACATTAAGTCACAGGTCAACTTCAAAAATCTGCAGAAGGTACAAAACATGAAAGTGCAACAAACAGTGAGGAAGATGGTGGAGTGATAAACTTTAAGAAGTCACAGAATTATGGCATTGTAGACACATCCAGCAAATGAATGTGAAATTCTTTGATTGCAAGAATAATCAAGAGACAATACCAGCAATTTTGAAGTGCGAGGATCCTGAAAGAGCCAGATTTAAGGGTCGCGTACACAAAGCTCTTAAGGTTGAAAGTCAAGTTAAGAATGGTAACATATCTGGGATCCTCGGCTTTAGAAACAAAGGGACACAAAGTGAAGCTAGCAGGTTATCTTCAGTCTACATAAAAACTAGCTTCATCCCTGGTGGAGCATTGTGTCCATCTGTGCACCATGATCGACAATTTGTTTAAAAATGAACTGCAGATGATGGAAAAATCGAAGGTAGACAAAAATGTTGGAGAAACTCAGCGGGTGAGGCAGCATCTATGAAGCGAAGGAATACGTGACGTTTCCGGTCGAGACCCTTCTTCCTGCCTCACCCGCTGAGTTTCTCCAGCATTTTTGTCTACCTTCTATGGTCAGCGACAAGATCACTTGAGGAGATAACAAAACTTTTCTGAGGATTGGCTGCATGGTAGACTACTACTGCATGAAAACTAGAATTCTTCTCCTTAAAGCAAAGTTTACAAGGTGAAGTAATAAATGCGTTTGTAATCATGAAAGATTTAGTTGCAGCAAATAAAAATAAACTGTTTATTGTTGCCAAAGGATTGACAACCAGAAAACAGAGAATTATGATGACTGGCACAATGGCCAGATTCATTTGAGGGATTTGCCTCAATGTTAGTGCTGGACAAGAGCAGCACTAACAGCATCAAATTAAGTCAAACATTTGCTGGCCTGAAAAGAAATATGATTGAATCCCTCAAACACAGAGAACAAGCCACTATGGCTTAGTGCATCAAGTTGAAATCAACTAATTCTGCATGAACAGAGAGCCAAATGGTTTTTTTTTGGGGGGGGGGGGGGGTTAAATCTGTGCAGGCTAATTGTGCATCACTTGGTGAAGCCACAAAGACAGATCAGTACGGAAGAGTCTGCCATTGTAGGAAATACAGCAATTTATTGACATGTTAATTTTCAAAAGGACAAGATCATTCTTCAACACAGTGCTTATTGCAGTTTAAAATATCTTTGTAATGAGTCTCACTGAAAATACTAAAATTTGCAAAAAGCCAACTAAATTATCTCTTTGCAATGCATAACTGAAAATGTTCTTGTCAGTCAAGATAAGCAACTGAAACAGAATATTTTGTGCAATAAGCGAGTTTGGTATTTTGACTGCGCATGCCAAGGTTATAGGTCACTCGCTATAACCATTCTCTGCAACTGTGGTGCTGCGTTGTGTGCAGGCCTGCGTTTCGTCCATGGTCATGGTCTGGCCCGGGTCTCTTGCGCTGTTGAGTTGCTGCTGGGCCGTCCACAGGTGTCCCATCCCTGTCCGAGGTGTCCGGGGTGGGCCTGGCGGTCCTGGACTTGGCTTGGCTCTGCCTGTCCCGCCGGATTGGCCAGCAGCCCTGGACTGTCCCGCCAGGTTGGCCGGCAGTCCGGGGCTGGCTTGCAGCCGACGCGGAGGCTCTGCTCTGGGGGACAGGGATGGGGACAGTCCAGTGGCGGTTTGGCAGCGCTTGCGTTGCCAGGGACCTGGGTTCGATCCTGGCTGCGGATGAGGCACGGGTCTGTGTGTGCGCAGCTACCGAAAATGTCTTTCCGCCGGTCCAGTCTCTTCCCGTCTCCCACTCGCATCTGCCCCCTCTCTCTCACTGTTACACCCCGCTCTCCCGCTACCTGGCATCCCCGTTCCTCAGATTAAATATATTTTTACAGATCAATCATGAATAAAGATAAGAATTTATACAGTTTATGTAGCCAGCGTTCACTTTTTCTAAAAAACAAGTGACCTTTGACCTTTCCTTGCATTTTTCAGAATACCAAACTCGTTTATCCTGCCCAAATAAATCAATTAATTGGAAAGATTGTTCACTTCTGTATCAATGATAGAATTTCACTTGATTTATGTCACAGATGATATTGCTCATGTTAAATCAGAACATTCATGCAAGTTGGTTCAAACTGAAAATATTGGGAACAGTTTAAATAATTAGGCCTACAATGCGGCTCATATTATTTCCACTGGATGCACTGAAAAAAAGCCAGGTTCACAGCACATCAGCCCAATTTGATGCTGCAGTTCACAGCAAGGCTATGTTACATAAATACTGGATAAGGGGGGGGGGGGGGGGGGGAGTCCACATTCATAACTTGCAGCAATCCACAAACAACTGATTTGAACATTAAGCGGAATAAGGGTGTCACTGGTGAGGCACACATCTGTTAGCTACCCTTAATTCTGTTACCTACCCTTAACCAAAAATCTGTAGCCTCCTTTTGCTCTGGTATTTTATTTAATTCACATGTTTAATCAATAATGTTTTATTATTAATGCTTGATGTTTTGTGTCAATCCTAACTGTCACTGTATGTAATGTTGTCACATGCGGACGGAGCACCATGGCAAATTACTTGTACGTGAATACTTGGCCAATAAACTTATTCATTCATTCATTATGCTTAAACTTAGTGAATTGAATACCTGAAGTCACAGTCAGATTTACTGTCGTAGGAAATCTGGCAAACCAAATAAATCATAATTATGATAATCATACTTTCTTTAACTAAAATCTTCTTCCTGTTTAACTGAATTAACTAAGTTTAAATGCTTTACATATCACAGAAAGATTTGAAACATGCCTCTGTATAATTATCCTTGGCTTCTAGGTTAAAAAGCCATAATGAGTACACCGGTGCTGTTTGCTCTAAGCAGCAAAACAATGTTACCTGGATAAACAAGAATATAGATGCTACCTACCAACCCAATTCCTTCAAAGGCAAATATTGCAGATCCAAAAAAAAGTGGATATTTCTTCCAGCTGGCGATCAGTGGAAGCTTCTTTGGATGAGGCATGTCCTATATGAAAGGGAAACAGACAATAAATGGAATGAAATACGCAATTATTAAAAAAATGTCACACAAGACTTGGTACAGGCAGTGTCTTACCAAATGGAAAGTGGATACTTAAGCAGCAGGTTCAGAGGGATAAATGCAGGGCAACTTCATTTTTTTTTAAACTAAGTGTAGGTGATAGGCTGTACTCATCAGCTTCCTGCCCCATATTCTTTAATAAAAACATTTGAGCATCTTTCATTAAGCTGAACTACAAAAATGAAGGACTCAGGACATCAACATGGTAAAATAATTTAGTTTAGTTTGGAGATGCAGCAGGGAAATAAGCCCTTCGGCCCACCGAGGACGTGCCGACCAGCGATACCCGCACACAAACACTATCCTGCACACACTAGGGACAATTTACCGTGTTACCAAGCCAGCTAGCCTACAAACTTGTACGTCTTTGGAGCGTGAGAGGAAACCGGAGCACCCGGGAAAAACACACCCAGGTGACGGGGAGAACGTACAGATTCCGTAGACAACATCTGTAATCAGGATCGAACCTTGGTCTATAGCGGTGTAAGGTAACACACAAGTCCACATTTGGACAACAAAGAAAATGAACTGGAAGAACATTGGCAGTGAGCAAATTAAGACAGTCAAAATATAGTTATTAAAGAAATGGGATAACAGAGCATGCAAATTCATATCTGAATACCTAATGAAGCAAAATTCTTTAATAACATTTGAATTTATTATCACGTGGGTTAATTAAAAAAAATCAAGCACCATTTAAATTGTTGTCAAATTCACTGGGTCTGTTGAACCTTACGGTCATATATTTTTGTCTTCAGTCTCAATCCCACCAAAGCTCCAAGAAACAAATCTGACAGTTTGTAACTGCGTTAGGAAATCAATAATAATCAGCTGATAGATCAATGGCTCCCTCTTTTGAAATATTGCAAGAAGCTAAACATTATAATGTTCTATCTGTTGGCTTTGCAAACACAAGTATGTATTCTGATGTTCATTCACATATGTGATTTGCATTAAAATAAAAGGAGAAGTGCAAGAACAAACCATTTGCATGGCCATGAGACATGATTTGCTCTGCTGCACACTGGAAAGCATTTCAGTGAAATTTATTTTGCATCCCACTTGCGAACCACTGGAGTCAGCAGTAGAGTGAGTGCTGAAGAAATTAAAAATAGCATTCAATATCTTTTTTGAAAAACGTACCTAGCTTGCTTGAAATATACTTAATGACAAATTACAGTACAGCTATTAATTTTACCCTGATGAATACACAATGATTGGGGAAGAGGTGAGGGGGTTTGAGGGAGATAGTTTTGATCATCCCGACGAGAAGGCTTGAACAGCAGATTGGCTCAGTCCCGTCCACGGGTGAACAAAGGAGGAAGATGGCTGAACCTTATTGCCTTCCACCACGGTGAGGAATGTGGATTCCACTGTGGTGGATGTTTATGTTAGATTTTATTTTGTATGGCTGAATTGTGTATTGTTGTTTTTCTCACTTAGTATGGCTGTATGGTAACTCAAATTTCACTGTACCTTAATTGTTACATAACAATTAAATTGAATCTTGAATCTTGAGATGGTTATTGTAATTAAAGGCATACTAGCTGTTGGCTGAAACATATCTTTCCCCATCAAGCAATGGGCTGATTGCTTAAATTACAAAAAGAAAGGAAATATATGGATCCACATGTTGAAGAATACTGCCCCTTGATGAAAGGCAATGGATAAATGAGCAGTTCTAGAAGGATAGAACATAATAGTGCAACCAAATCTATGAAGATAATTAGGAAAATTAATGTTTGCTATAACATAAATGCAGATGTTGAACAACTTACAAGTACAAGTTATTCCATAAACAATTCTAGCATTTCAAGGGGAACAGCAGCCTGAAGGTTTGAACACACTTATAACTAAAGAGGAAAAAAAACTGAGGGAAAAGTGCAGCAATAAAAGCAAGCAACTAAATGATAACGAAACCCAACTTGACATTTATTAGCACTCGGGTATCAAAAGTTTTAAATCTACATATTGGAAGGAGAAGGGAGGTGAAATCACTTTATTGGAATATTTAAAACTGTTCTTTTCATGTTAATGAATGATGGCAACACAATTGACAAATTAATGCAATTCTGCTACTTTCCATGCCTACTCATATTCACAAACTCAGACAGCAAATGTCAATCAACAGTTGAGCCAAAAGATGGATCATTAATTAACACACATTATGCCCTTGGTTGATGTGCTGTGAACCTTGGATAGGTTTACACACAACCTATCCTTAAGGTGATCACCCATGAATATAAAACACAGAGACATGAAGATCCCACCGTTACTTTACAGCGTTGGGTTCAATCCCGACTAGGGATGCTGTCTGTACGGAGTTTGTACTTTCTCCCCGTGACTGCGTGGGTTTTCTCAGAGAATTTTGGTCTCCTCCCACACTCCAAATACGTACGGGTGTGTAGGTTAATTGGCTTAGTGTATGTGTAAAATTGTCCCTACTGTGTGTAGGATAGTGTTAATGTGCGAGGATCGCTGGTCGGTGCGGGCTCGGTGGGCCAATGGGCCTGTTTCCACGCTGTATCTCTAAACTAAACTTTAATTATAAACAACAACACCAAAAAGGCCTTTGGACTGGACTGTTCTGCATTATAATGATTTCATTACTAGCAATTTAATGTCAGCATCTATTGCAGAAATGTGGAGGAATGTTACTGCCCGTGCAATTTATTTTGCTTTATTTCTACTATTTAAATCTAATCATTCCAGGATCAAAATAACAGAGTTTTAATTAACTCTAAAGATTGGTCTCTTGGCAGCTGGGAGATAAATCTGGCATTTTTAATGAAGCCAATAAACTAATTCCTATCCAGCAAAAAAAGATTTGGGGTTCTGGATTTCAATGAAGAAGCTTCGCTTTCTTGAAATTTTTATGGCTAACAATTAAAATGGGTATGATTTCAATCAAAAATAATTGCAGTTTTAAAATGTATCCACCTTGTGTGGTTCTAAAAGTTCTGAAAATAACCTTAGAGTAATACCAGGGAAAGAAAGATGGGAAGGGCTGAATCAGATTCCATGTCATTTTCAGTTATCCCATATGCTCTCAATATTTTTTTATACCATCGGTTACCTCAGTATACCATATAAACTATCACACAACTGAATAAAAATACTATCTACTTTAATAAGTTTTCCAACTAAAAAATGCCAATTTAAAATAAAATATTACAATTACAATTTTTATTGCATTATGACAAGCACACACCTCAACAGTTTAAGTCAAGTTAACTTTGTCACATACGCATACAAGATGTGCAGTGAAATGAAAGTGGCAATGCCTGCTAATTGTGCAAAACAACGGAACAGAACACATATTTACATTTTAGAAAAAAAAGACGCAAGAGTAAATTAGTCCCTGGTGAGATTAGAGTTTACAGTCCTAATGGCCTGTGGGACAAAACTCCGTCTCATCCTCTGTTTTTCACAGCGTGACAACAGAGGCGCTTGTCTGACCGTAGCAGCTGGAACAGTCCATTGTAGGGGTCCTTAGTTATCTTGCTGGCTCTGGATCTGCAACTCCTGGAGTAAAGGTCCTGCAGGGGGGTGAGTGTAGTTCCCCATAGTGCATTCAGTCGACCGCACGACTCTCTGCAGAGCCTTCCTGCCCTGGGCAGAGCTGTTGCCAAACCAGATCAAGATGTTACCGGACAGGATACTTTCTACAGCCCCAGAGTAGGATTGAAGGATCCTCAGAGAGACTCTGAATTTCCTCAGTTGCCTGAGGTGGTAAAGGCACTGCCTTGCCTTTCTCGCCAGTGCAGCAGTGTGCGTTGTCCATATCAGATCCTCTGTGATGTGCACTCCCAGGTATTTAAAGCTGCTCACCCTATCCACAGTAGTCCCATTTATCTCCAGTGGCATGTATATCCTCGGTTGTTGAGCTCTTCTAGAGTCCACAATCAGCTCCTTAGTTTTAGTGACATTCACTCCCTCCTTTTTGCGTCCTTCACAGTCTGTACGACTCTGCCATATAGTCATCCATGTTGCCGGAATGACAGCCTGGTCAGATTTTCCAAAAGGAAGGAGAAACGGCCTTGTAGCCTTTCCTGAACGGCGTGTAGCAGTGGTCCAAAGTTTTTTTCCCCCCTGGTGTGATGTGTGGCAGAAGTTAGGCATGACCTTTTTGAGATTTGCCTTACTAAAATCTCCAGCCACCACCATAGCCACTTCAAGATGCTTGTTCTGATGTGGACATAACACATCGCGTAGGACCAATAGTGCCACGTCGGTGTCCGCATGTCGTGGAATGTAGACGGCTGTGATGATCACTGAACCGCACTCCCGGGGAAGGTAGAATGGACGGCGTGAGATAGTCAGATGCCCCAGGTCCGACGAGCAGGAACGAGAAAGCGTCTTAATTTTCCTAGAGTTGTACCAGTTATTGTTGGTTATGAAGCAAACTCCTCCACCCTTTGATTTCCCAGATTCATCCGTTCTGTCCACACGGAAAACAGTGAAGGACTCGGTTGGGCAAATTACTTGACCCAGCATCAGCGGGGTCAGCCCATGTATCAGTCAGACAGAAGATGTTGCAGTCTCTTATGTCCCGCTGGAATCTAATCCTCGCCCCGAGGTCATTCACCTTGTTCTCTGGGGACTGGACGTCAGCCAGAAGGATGCAGGGCAGAGGTGGACGGAAGGCTTGAGCGCCTATGAATCTTTACCTCGATGTTTTCTCCGACTTTTTCCCGGAGCCTTGCTCCCATTGTTGGCGCGCTCTTGTGATCTCTGCCTGCCACGCTGGAACGGTGTCTAAAAAACCTTGGCTAATGTGTTAAAATAAAACTAGCTGCCCTCTCAAATATGCTGCATTTAAAAGCAGCATGCAAGCCATTTTCATTTAGTTGAGTTCTGCACCATCTGTTGCACTAGACTTGCAAGCACAGCACATATTCTCCAGAATATTACAAGGACTAATGGGTTCAGTTGCAAGAACTACTAACGTAACTTTTTTGCATTCCTGTGAGCAGAGTAGATTAAAGATTTGTTGTTTGAAATGATTTATTAAGTTGTTAGAAAAAAAGAGAATTTCCTTTTAAATAGAAGTGACAAGGAGAAGCATAAAATTCAACCAGTTGTTCAGGAATGATGTTAGGAAGCATTGTTTCAAACAACGGATTGTGGAAATCGGGACCACAGACTGCCTAAAATGAAAAAATTCTACCAAGAGATTTTGCATCCTAAAGAATAAGAAATCACGGGAAGCAAATTAAATGCAGTTTTGTCGTGATTTAAATTTGATGGTACTGATGGATCCAATCCGACTTGAGTTCCTCAGGAAACAAAAGTCTCTTGAGAGGGCAAGTTTGCATAATCTGTTGAGAACTACAAACCATAACATTTTAATAAGTGGCTTACAAGTTGCTTACAATCCACAATATTCTAGTGAGTGGCTAAGCTAAAAACACATAAAACACATGTGGAGAAACATTTCCTGCTTGAACAACTTACCCTAATAATATACTGATAGATGATAACTAGACTGGCAGCCATTGAAAGATTCGCCATGAAAGAAAATACTGCAAGGTACTTTAGATCACGAATAAACACAAAGCAGATCAAAAAAGGAAGCAAGCTGAGCATGTAAATTCTTGCATCAATGTTCCAGTCTTCATCATGGTCCTGCATGTTTCTGGTCATATTTAGGTCACTGTAACTTGTATGATTCCTCAGGAAACCTTCCACCAGCTGTGGAAATAAAACAATATCCCCATTAACCTCTCGTGTCACGTCTCGTGTGAACACTAACACACAGTAATCAAAACTAATGTATAATCCAAGTCATTATTGAACATCTAAAGTAAAGCCCAAGAAGGTATAAAAATCTTAAACAATTACATTAAAAATGTTCAGCAAAACAGTCAAAAAAGCCTTATAAAATGTTGAAAATTTTAAAAAAGCAATTTGAAATGAACTATGAACATGTTCACAAGAAATATTTGTGGTGCAAAAAAAACCAATGCACCTGTAAGCTTAATGACCTTTTCCATTTAATTCACAATTATCCTATAAATAAATAAATACTTTATAAAGTAATTTGAATCTAGAAAGTTACAAGATTCATTTGATGACTACGGATTGAATACCAATTTTCCAGCACTTTCAGTTCCACAGCCTTTCTGGATGATCTGTTTTTCAGGACCAAAAGAGGTCACGTGATAATTAAATGACAATAAAGGCCTGGCCCACGATTGACCGCGGCTATAACACATCACGGGGTGCCAGAAACTTAAATAAAACAAATATAAAATGTGAAATGAATGTGAATGGAATGACCTGCCAAATCATCCCCGGCTCCCAACGTCTCCCAGGCTGTTTAGTCTGGTCTCCGACCTCACCCGAATCACAAGGTGCACCAGCGAGCCCTTATTCTCAGCGAGGCCTCCGCTGCCTCCTGAGGCAGAGAATTCCACAAATTCACAACTCTCTGGGTGAAAACGTTTTTCCTCATCTCAGTTCTAAATGGCCTACCCCTTATTCCTAAACTGTGGATCCTGGTCAGGTACATGTTTCCTGCATCTAGCGTGTCCAATCCCTTAATAATTTTATATGTTTCCATAAGATTCCCTCTCATCCTTCTGAATTCCAGTGCATACAAGCCCAGTCATTCCATTCTTTCATCATATGACAGTCCCGCCATTCCGGGAATTAACCTCATGAACCTTCGCTGCACTCCCTCAATAACAATTCCTCAAATTACGAGACCAATACTCCAGGCGTGGTCTCACCAGTGTCCTGTACAACTGCAGAAGGAGCATTTTGCTCCTATACTCAAATCCTCTCATTATGAAGGCCAACATGCCATTAGCTTCCATACTTCCCGACCCGCTGAGTTACTCCAGCGCTTTGTGTCTTTTTTTATTAATCATGTCTGCTTTTGTCCTAATTCTCATTCAGCAATGTACCACGCGTACTTGAGCGTGATACATTGCTGATTAAACATCCATATAAACGGGACTGAGGTGGAGCGGGTCTCCAACTACAAATTCCTCGGGGTACACATCTCGGAGAATCTGTCCTGGTCCCTCAACACCTCCAAGCTGATCAAAAAGGCGCAGCAGTGCCTTTACTTCCTGAGGAGGCTCAAAAAAGCCCACCTGTCCCCCCCAGATCCTGACCAACTTTTCCCGCTGTACCATCGAAAGCATCCTGACCACCTGCTTTACGGTATGGTACAGCAGTTGCACCGTAGCAGATAGGAAGGCACTACAACGGGTGGTGAAAACCGCCCAATACATCATCGGTGCCCCGCTCCCTGCCATGGATGCCCTCCACCGAAAACGGTGTCTGAGACGAGCCGGGAAGATCATCAAAGACCCCTCCCACCCTAACCATGGATTGTTTGCCCTCCTACCATCAGGGAGGCGGTACAGGAGCCTCAGGTCCCGCACCAGTAGGATGAGGAACTGCTTCTATAACAACACCATCACACTGCTGAATTCGGAGTCCCGCCAATAGATTTCTCCAGTCTCTCCGTCCACATTGTCTGCATTCTGTATCTATTTATATATTGCTATTACTACGAACTGACGCTAAACTGCATTTCGTTGTACCCATACTTGTATCTGTGCAATGACATTGAAAAAAAAAAAGCACATTTAGGCATAGATACTGCAGTAAACTGAAATTTTAATGTATTTTACCCATTCAGAAGCACTAAAGGTTGCAATCAATATTCTGCACACTACACAAAAGAATTATCTGCACTTAAAAACTCAATCAATATAGTTGTTAGCATAGCTTCATGGAAGCTTTTATTCTCGTTTCTTATTTCTCCTCTTGGATTTTGAAACTTGTTTTTAATTACTATTTACCATTCACCTATTTTTGTATCTCTCCCCTGCTCATCCAAGCATGCTTATTAAACTTGTGTAAACTAGCGTGGAAGCTTCCTGAAACTAAGCTTTTTAAACCAAGGACAATGTTCTGGGCACATGAATTAACGTATTTCCCGCCAATGAAAACGGTATTTTTTACACTAAAATAAAGCCCGAAAATTTACCTGCGTCTTCGAGGCCGAAGATTAGTTTGTTAGCCAAGAAAGACAGACTTGGCTATCCCTCAGTACAGCGGCTGTAAAAGGTCAGCTCTGCTGAGGGGGAAAGAGTGCCTTCCACAGCGTGTGGGGAGTTTGGCTCGGGTCAGCACTGCTCAGCCACCTTCCCCGCTTGCCCTCCCCACATGCAAATTTGTGGGGAGGGCAAGAGCATTGAGAAGGAGGTTGGCGGGGATCATGCCAGCAACTCACAGTAGCTCAGGTGGATGCGAGCGGCCACCGGGACCGGACAGAGGAACTGCAGCTTGACCCGGGGCTCACAGGCGACCTGGGAACTACAGCTAGTCCCTGGGCTCGTAGGTGACCTGGGTGCTGAACCCATACCCGGGGCTCGCAGGCGACCGGTGAACTACAGCAAGACCTGGGGACACGAGGCGATCTGGAAACTGAAGAAAACTAAGTGAAAAACACGTGAAAACTATGTCTTATCAGTATGTATTATAACTAATTTATGCATTATTAGCATGTATTATTACTAATTACTAATTTATTTAGTATGTATTATTACCGCCATTTATTAACTATGGCGATAGATGTGGCCCACCATCCGCTCACAAACATGGGTCCTGGCCCCTATGCAAAAAAGGTTGCTGACCCCTGGACCAAACCAAATCCTTGAACCTGTCCCGCCAACCTTTTTATCAAAACTTAGCTCAAAATGGGGGTGTGTTTTTGACGCAGGTGCGTCTTCATTGCCGGGAAATACGGGTACATATTGGCCACTGAGGCATAATGCACAAATCCACTGCAAATCATAGACAAAATCCCAAACTCAATTAAAAACGTATGCTCTCTTCCTCATGCATTTTAAACAGAGCCTGTCAAATTTTACTTTGGGGCAGATTCAGATTTTGCAGTGGCAGGTTAATTACGTCTCCTGTTGATTAGACGAAGCCCTGAAAAAGGTTAAAATACATGAACAAAAATAGCATTTGTTTCAGAACATTGCAAGAATGGAGCACAATTCACCCTACCCACCTCCTTCTCCAATCAAACTGAAGTGTAATAAGCAGAAGCATGACCTGAGAAATATTAATTCTTTACTTTTTACTCATTTAGCTTGTGAAAATCAAACATGTAATCTTCATCCTGTGCAAAAATCAGGGCATCACTATTGATCAACAGGTTTATAAATTAAAGATAGACACAAAATGCTGGAGTAACTCAGCGGGACAGGCAGCATCTCTGGATAGAAGGAATGGATGACGTTTTGGGTGGAGACCGTTCTTCGGAGTCTGAAGAAGGGTCTCGGCCCAAAATGTTTCTTCCTACAAGGTTTATAAATTATTTTTGTTACATCCTCCTAAACCTAATCAATCTAAAATCTATATTACTTCAATTTATTTTAGTATGTCACATTTAATTATTTCTAATCCCCATAGTTTTCTCAAGATTGAGTGAGAATTATGCCCTCAATTTTGCCTACCATGTTATATTACTAAATGCTCTATTTTCCATGATCTTATTGAATGACAGCATTCCTCACCCATACTATACATACAGGAGGATATGTTACAATTCCTTAATGCACTTCTCTCCTAAATGCTCTTATTTTCATCTCGATGCTTTATAAATGAAATGTACTCATATTAAAATTTAATTTGACCATTTAAATTGTTCTATTCATTAAATTCCTTATCCTTGCATAATAGCATGTTACTTTCTTGTGTATTTCACGTCTGCTGCTTTATTAGGTTGTTTAAACAGTACAAGATGCAATCATTTTCCAGGTTTGTTGAGAAACCAAATATTTATTTTAAGGTTCATCAAGAATGTTTTTAAATAACAGACAGTCATAGAGCATAGAAACAGGCGAATTTCTCCATGCCGACCAAGATGTCTTATCTTAGCTACTCCTATTTGTCCATATTTTGACCATATCCCTCTAAACCTTTCATTACCATGTACCTGTCCAAGTGTATTTTAAATGCTGTAATAGTACCTGCCTCACCCATGTCCACTGACGTATACACACCACCCTCTTATTGGAAAACGTTGCCCCGTAGGTTTACATTAAATCTTGCCCCTCTCACACTAAACAAATGTCCTCACATGTTATCTATTCCCCTCATGATTTTATAAACACACATGATTTTATCCATCATACTGCTGGAAGGAAAATTAATGTATTGATCTGTGTGAAAATTAGATAGGCATCATGAAACTGCATGAATTATGCCAGTGAAGCATTATGAAATGGAAAAATTAAAAAAATGTAACAGCTTTTCAAACCATGTATAGTCATTAACACCACCAAATACAATGTCTCAAAAATAATTTTAATACATAGCCTCTTAGAGAAACCCAGTAGTCACATATATTTCAGTACAATTACAAAAGATCAAAGTACAATAAACGGGCTGGAAAGATCCCAGATTCATCTGACAAAGATCTTATGATATTAAAAGTGAAATAAGCACACTAAAATTAAAACCAGAAGCTGGTAATATTCTGAAACCCAAGAGATAGCTTGTATAATTTAGTATTTAATGAAGCTAGAGTTATCTGTTGCACTGAAAACACATTTCATAACACAAACATTGCATTTAGTTTTACATAAGGAATATTTGTACAACTGGTGGGGAAATCTACCCAAACTCTTGTAATATTGCAGGATATCAAAATCATGTCATCTTTAAATCAAGTGATTTTATGGTGGCAGGGTTTAAGGGAATGAGGAAATGAAATTCACTATCTACTGCTGTCCATTCCATCCTCACTGTTTGTTAGACACATAGACAATAGATGCAGGAGATGACAATTCGGACCTTCAAGCCAGCACCGCCATTCATGGCTGATCATCCACAATCAGTACCCCGTTCCTGCCTTCTCCCCATATCCCTTGATTCCGCTAGCCCTAAGAGCTCTATCTTACTCTTGAATGCATCCAGTGAATCGGCCTCTGCTGCCTCCTGAGGTTGAGAATTCCACAAATTCACAACTCTGTGTGAAAAGGCTTTTCCTCATCTCAGTTCTAAATGGCCTACCTCTTATTCTTAAACTGTGGCCCCTGGTTCTGGACTCCCCCAACATAGGGAACATGTTTTCTGCAACTAGCATGTCCAATCGCTTAATAATTGTATATGGTTCTATAAGATCTCCTCTCACCTTTCTAAATTCCAGTGAATGCAAGCCTAGTCGCTCCATTCTTTCATCATATGACAGACCCGTTATCCCAGGAATTAACCTTGTGAACCTATGCTGCACTCCCTCAACAGAATGTCCTTCCTCAAATTAGTTTTTGTTGATAGGCAACCTTAAAGCAACTTGGGGGTAGAAGTAGAAGAAGTTAATATACAGTGCCCTCCATAATGTTTGGGACAAAGACTCATAATTTAGTTATTTGCCTCTGTATTCCATAATTTGAGATTTGTAATAGAAAAAAAATCACATGTGGTTCAAATGCACTTTGTCAGATTTTAATAAAGGCAATTTTTACACATTTTGGTTTTAACATGTAGAAATGACAGCAGTTTTTATACATAGACCCCCATTTCAGAACACCATATTGTTTGGGACACAGCAATGTCATGTAAATGAAAGTAGTCATATTTAGTATTTTGTTGCATATCGTTTGCATGCAATGACTGCTTGATGTTTGTGATTCATGGACCTCACCAGTTGCTGGGTGTCTTCTCTGATGATGCTCTGCCAGGCCTGTATTGCAGCCATCATTAGCTTATGCTTGTTTTGGAGGATAGTCCCCTTCAGTTTTCTCTTCAGCATATACAAGGCATGCTCAATTAGGTTCAGATCGGGTGATTGACTTGGCCACTCAAGAATTGACCATTTTTTAGCTTTGGAAAAACTCCTTTGTTGTTTTAGCAAATTGTCTACAAGACCTCAGCTGTCCACAAGACCTTTTTCCAGAACTGTGGTTGCTCTTTTAAATACTACTTGGCAAACTGTAACCCGGTCATCCTATTTTTGCGGCTAACCAGTTGTTTGCATCTTGTAGTGTAGCCTCTGTATTTCTGTTCATAAAGTCTTCTGCGGATAGTGGTCATTGCCAAATCCACACCCGACTCCTGAAGAGTGTTTCTGATCTGTCGGACAGGTGTTTGGGGATTTTTTCTTTATTCTAGATAGAATTCTTCTGTCATCAGTTGTGGAGGTCTTCCTCGGCCTGCCAGTCCCTTTGCGATTAGTAAGTTCGGCAGTTATCTCATTCTTCTTAATGAGGTTCCAAACAGTTGATTTTGGTAAGCCTATGGTTTGGCTGATGTCTCTAATAGTTTTATTCTTGTTTCTCCATCTCATAATGGCTTCTTTGACTTTTATTGGCACAACTTTGGTCCTCATGTTGATAAACAGCAATAAAAGTTTCCACAGGTGATGGAAAGACTGGAGAAAAGACTAGGTGCTGAGAGCTCCCTTATACTGGCATTAAGGAGGCAATTAAACACACCTGAGAAATTGCAAACACCCGTGAAGCCATGTATCCCAAACATTATGGTGCCCTGAAATTGGGGGGGGGGGGGGGGGGGGGGGGGGGGGGGACTATGTATAAATACTGCTGTAATTTGAAATTGGGGGGGGGGGGGGACTATGTATAAATACTGCTGTAATTTCTACATGGTGAAACCAAAATGTATAAAAATGGCCTTAATTAAAATCTGACAATGTGCACTTTAACCACATGCGAATTTTTTTCTATTACAAATCTCATATTATGGAGTACAGAGGCTAATACATAAATGATGGGTCTTTGTCCCAAACATTATGGAGAGCACTGTAATTACAATTCTCTGCAGAAAAAGAAATATTACAGATGTACATATCTCAGGACTATTATTTATCAGATCCTAGATTATGGAGCATACTTTAATTATCAAAGTGGACTATTGGATTTAGAATGGAAAAATTGCTACATAAATAGCTAAAATACTCAGGTTTATTTCAATAGCATTGCATGTGGAATAAACTATTTAAATCATTGTAGTAATGTGAACACTGTAAAGTAAGCATCCAATAATTTCTAACGGAATTCTTATACTAGTTTCAAACTTCAGCATGTTTCAGTTATTTAGGATAAAGTATAGGAGGAGCATCTAAATTCAGAACACCTTCAGCAAGAGATTTCAAGATATCAGCTAAATAATTCTCACAGCTCATTGGCCACAGATGTTCTTATAATACTCTCACTTCAGCATTCATCAGTTGCTAAATAACTGAAGCTTCTATCTGCAAATCCACATGAGATAATAAAAACCATTGAAGATCATCTTTAGGCAAATTGGTACAATTTACTCTTTCCAGTAATGCATCCAAGTTAGACTGAATACCACCCTCATGTCTTCAGGAATCATCAGTGGAACAGTTAGTCCATTGTTGCTCTTCACAAATATCTAACTAGGTGTTTCAGCAATTAAATTCAGACCTTAAATAGCCAAAACAAACAAGTTTTTTTGCCTGTTTTGCATGCAGTTAGATAATAGATATGATTTTCAGCGCCACACTCCTGTATCAATACTGCGCCCTTCAATTCCACAAAAAGAAAATCTATCAGCAACGGTCCTAACAGCCCTCTACAACCGAGACTTCCAAAGATTTGTTACACTTTAGGGTGAAGAAATGTCTTTTGACTGAATCCTGAATGGACAACCCTCTACTTTGAGGCAATTTTCCTTTGCCCCATATGCCATAGCCAAGGAAACATCATCTACACTGTTAAGGCACATAGAGAGTTTGTACATTTCAAAGAGATCGCCTCTTATTTTCCTTAACATGAGAATTAAGTCCAGACTGCTGAATCTCTCTACATAGCACAATTACAATGCCAAGAATTAAACAGATGCACCTTCATTGGTCTGCGTTTATTGCAAATAGTTATTTTCTTAGGGAAGGAGACTAGATCCATACATAATATTCCAGTTGCAGGGCAAAATATAAAAAAGCAAACATGTATCTTTACCCCTATACTCAAATCCTCTTGTAATATAGAAGTCAGCACTGAGAAATTATCTTTCTAATTGTGCCTGCAAATTAAGTTTTACTGATTAATGTTTAAGGACCTCCAGATTCCTCTGGATATGAACACTTTTCAACTTCTCACCATTTTAAGCTACTTTCTTCTCAAAATGGATGACTTCCAATTTTTCCCACATCATATTTCTTCTCCCTATAAGTCACGCTATTTCAACTATTTTTTAAAAATAAATAAAACTGACATGGAAGTATCACCAGCAGAGCTTATACAGCATAGCATCTTCAACATATCAGGCATATTATTTGCTTAAATTTTGGATTAATTTTAAGTATTAACAGGAAGAGATGTTTGAGATAATTTTTTTAAATTTGATTAAAAACAATTGTGTAATTTACTTATGAGGAAAGAAACTGCTGTGTATTTAATAGAAATTATGTTACCTGCCTCCAAGTTAAATGGGGAGGAGTGTGGTGTATGTAATAAAAATGGTGTTACCTGCCTCCAAGTTAAAGGGGGAGGAGTGTTAGGTATGATATATAATTAAGATATGTGATGTCTTTCGCAATGGTACGCATGCGCGAGAGAGATTCAAGGCGGCGTCCTGGAATAAAGAAGCTTGTTCGTTTTACTCCCGTGTCCGAGCATTAATTAAAGCCGTTCCAAGCAACAAATACACAACAGAAACCCATTAAAAGCTTTTTATTTTAGAAAAACCTCATGATACATAAAGAGAGGGTGCAATTCGTTTTGTTAACGATAACCCAGTCTCCTATTATTATTACACTCTTCTTTTGAATTGTCTGCTTATAACATTCACCTATTGCATTATAAACTGAAACAACATTACTCGAGATACTCGACTGAAAGGAAAATTGTTTCGTCATTTGGCCAGAACAAATGTAACAACATTACATTAGTGACTCACCTGTTTCATGTTAGCAGCAAGGAAAACAAAATAAACCGAGCAAAATCCAAGTTGTGTAATGATGAGGAAGAACTCCACAGTTACCCTAAAGGGAAAGTTACACCAAAATCAAACTAATAAATACTGAAAATGTATTTGTTATTCTACTTTTTTTTAAATGACAATTTATATGGCATACATGTGGCATCAGTCACAACCTAAAACCAGTGTAAAATAGCTTATAACTAGGATGATTGAACTGTAATGTATCATTGGGGAGGAAAAGTAGCAATTTGGATATAGCTTTCCTCCACAAATATCATTCAGATAATTTACAAATATAATGTTGAATGAGCAATAATATTATTAAGTCACTGAACGATGTTTCATGCCTTTCATCAAATAATGCTATGGGATGTTCTACTTCCACCCTCTACGGTATTTAGAGATGGTCAACAAATGCTGAAGTTTATAGCTCCTGTAAATTAATAAGTGCCTCACTCTGTTGGTGACAATTCCAACAGTGCTGCTTTACTGCACTAAAGTGTGTACTCGCGTATCAAATCCACAACCTGTCGTCTTCGAGTAAGAATTTCTCAGTGCCAAATGAATACATGGATAATCGTTAAATGAAATTCATTTGGGAAATTATTTTGGAGTAGATTGGGAAGCTTGAATGGAGATGGGTTACAGGAGAATATCAATACATGCCTAAACGCATACATTTGTTTAGTAAAATGGTGGCAAAATCACCTAGATGTACAGACTAAGTG
The DNA here is from genome assembly GCA_035221665.1 of Okamejei kenojei. Taxonomy (NCBI): domain Eukaryota; kingdom Metazoa; phylum Chordata; class Chondrichthyes; order Rajiformes; family Rajidae; genus Okamejei; species Okamejei kenojei. The sequence goes on along the minus strand of CM069136.1, from coordinate 43,966,692 downwards.
TGATAAATAGACATCACATCTGGAGAAGAGGAAAACATTTCCATATATGAAAAGAAATCTGGAAAAATAGGTTTCACATCAAGTAATCAGCCAAGTATGACAAAGTCCAACTCATCTGCAACTCAATTTTTAAGCACATCCCTACAAAATCTTCATATTCTTCAAACAAAGTGATATTCCATGCAGAGTTCTGATGCATATGAACCACAGAACACAACTTAGTAGACATTAATTAAAAGTCATAGTCAACTTATTCACAAAGCTTACCTTCACAAACCTACCATTTAACTAACACTACCTTCCAACAATATAAAATACAATAAGACCATGAAAAATAGAATACAGAATAGTGTAGCACAGCACAGGAACAGACTCTTCAATAACCACATCTGCACTGGCTTTGATGCCAAAATAATTAATCCCATCTGTTGGCACACGGTCCATATCCCTATTTCCTGCCTGTTTGTGTGTGTCTCAATGCCTTTGAAACACTCCTAGTGTATCTGTTTCTATCGCCTCTCCAGGCAGCACATCCCAGGCACCTACCACACTGTGCAAAGTAAAATGTGTCTTGCAAGCTTCCTTTAAATTTTCCCCCACTCACCCTAAACCCTTTCCCAATGGTATTTGATATTTTCATGCTGGGGAAAAAAACACTCATTTCATATATTTCTATCAAGACATCCCTCAGCCTCTGACTTTCCAGAGAAAACTATCCTTCTTTGTCTAACCTCTCCTGATATCTAATACTCTCCACCCAGACAACACCCGAGTGAATTCTTCTGCACCCTCTCCAAAGCCTCAACATACTTTCTATAGTGTGGCGACCATAACTGCACACTATAATCCAAATGTGGAGTAACTAAAAATACAGCGGCAAAATTACCTCCTGACCAATGAAGCATGCAGTACCCCTTTACACTTTATCCACTTCTGTTGCCACTTTCATTGAGCAAAGGATCCCTCTGTCCATCAATGCTCCTTGGGGCTCTGCCATTTACTGCACACTTTCCTTTTGCAATTAACCTCCCAAATGCAATGCCTCAGATTTGTCCAGGTTAAATACCAAATGTCATTTCTCCATCTAAATTTTCAGAAACTGAAATACCGATGACAAACATCGACATTGCCTTTGGTTGTCAGAGGATGTTTGAAGTTCAAGATCTCAAAACAAACTTAAAACCTGCCATCTACCAAGCAGCAGAAATTCTAACCTTCAGTACATACAAATCAGGAGAAGGCTACTTGTGGCGTTGAACTTTCTCCACCATTTGATAAGATTGTGACTTATCTAATTGTAGTCACATATCAGGTGAAAGATTGGAAAGGAAACCACTTCCTAATTACTACCTACCATTGGCAGTCAAAGTTGGCAGTCCTCTTCCATGTTGAACAACATTTGGAAACACAAAAATAGCAAGGGCACAGAAGGTACTCTGTGTGTGCGACCAAGAATGGCTTGTTAATGCCACTACTGACCAAATCCTCTGTTACAAAATTTCCAGACTACATTTGTGATAGGTAAATCTAACACAAGAGATAAACCTACTTGCCTACTCATCGTCACCAATATATCTGTGGGTGAGGCAGTCTTTCACAATAGCATTGGAAACAATAACCAAAGTCCGGCTCCTCAATGTCACCATGTTATGTGCAATTACTAATGTGCTAAATGATCGCAGGACAGATTTGGCAGCTCAAAATTGTCCATAAATGACGCACACTATTCCATAAGCAGCAGCAGAACTGTGTACTTGCATGATCTGTAATCTCATTGCTTGGCACACATTTTACTTTTTTATTACTATTAAGACAGGGGACCAAGTGACTTTGTGCATTTTTTAGTGGAAAGTCAAAATCTTTATTCTCCAATGATATTACCAATTTTACCTTCCGAATGGAGCTTTGCTTCGAAGACAGGGGAATGGTCCATGCTCCATTGCGAATGTAACTGTATCACCATAACTCAGGCCATGCTTTTTAAATCTGTTCACAAACAAATGCTAAAGCAGTGAGATCGTCATAATGTAAAGAATGTATTTCTAAAACTGACAGGTACATGGATAGCAAAGGTTTACAAGGACATGGACAAATGCAGGCAAATGTTATGTTAGGTAGATAATAACCTGCAAGCTCAAAGAGTAATCCCATTCCTATGGTGATTTTTCTCTGCTAACATTGATCAAAGGGCCTGTTTCTGTGCTTTATGACTATTTCAATATGGCAATATTATTGCACTCAAACATTTCGTGTTTTTTCTTCACAGGAACAAAAACTGATTCACTTTGGCTACAGTCAACTGAACTACAATCACAGAAATTGATCGTCAAGTGTAATTTCCATTCCAACAAAGCAAACCAGGAGTTGTATTTAAATAAAACAAAATACATTTAGTCCCATGTCTCTTTTTTTCCTGTGTTCATTTTGCTGCTTGGGTTACAAAGTTTGGCATATTCCAAAAATATAGATATTTCTGATTGATTCCAGCACCAAGGTTGAAAATTTACATCATGGAGTATTCAATGTATAGTTTATTCATAACTGACTACCATGTAGTTGTACAATATTCAAAATTAGATACCATGGTTATATTGAATTTTAACTGCTTAATATGGCATGATATGGGAAGGGAAGATGACATTTTCTATTAGAAACGTAAAACATATTTGGAGTACCCATCCACAAACTTCACGAAAAAATATCTGAGAAGACACTTTTTTGAAAATAGCAAAATACAGTTTAGCAGTATTTCTCACAAGAAAATCACAAGAAAACCACAAGATCAATTCTTCCTTGATAATAAACTATCCAATAAAATTAAATGTAGTATCCAAAATAAAGAGGAACATTTGATAGTATCCCAAATAAAAGAAGGTTTTACCTTTGACAGAAGTGATGGCTGCAGCGTACTACAATATGCATACAATGAATAGCAACTACTCCCATAATAACCAGGCTGATTGGTCCCAGCTGAAAAACAAGTTGTAAATTCACCAATTAATATATTTCCATGCTCATCGTACAGCAAGTTGTATAATAGTTTATTGTTTTACTTAAATGGTAATCATACTCAAATAATTCCATATTATGGATTTAAAGTGCCCAGTTAATTTAGCCCAGTTCTCAAATTCAACAATAAAGAACATTTGACTTTCTGAAGCCATGAGACAATTAAAAAAGTGATAATTTTTTTAAAAGGTGGAATGACCATCTCTATAAACTGGACATTGTTTAACAAGTCTTGCATTCTAAATACGGAATTATCATTTAAAAAATTTGATCTTTAAACACAAATTTATTTTGCGTTAATAGTTGGTCAATGTTTACTGGAACTGTGAAAAGCTGGTGCATAGTAAGCATTCAGCTTGCACCTTTGAATCTTGGAGCAACTTAGACTGGATTCATCACCTTTTAAAAGACTAAATTCAAAATAATTACTGGGATGAAAATGCTACGAGTAGCATAGAAAGTGTAAAAGTGTTTGCAAATATATATTAACATGGTTGAAAACATTTAAATACACACAATATTATTGAAATGAAAATGAGAAATATGTATTTACCTAATCTTTCAAAAATATTTTTCTTTAGATAATAAATAGGCCTTACCATCAGCCCTGCATTTTTGATTGCAAGTGGTAAACCAAGCAGACCAGTTCCAATATTTCCCTTTAACAAATGAATTAATGTTTGTGTGAACCTGCAATAACAGAACATACACAAAAACAAAATAATTGACGATTATTTGTTTTAATGTACCAGCTACTTGACATTTGGGTGACATTTGAATTAAGTTTGCAGTTTGCTGATTTCATTAAAGGAGGGCCTGGGGAAGATGTTGTACCGGTTGATATTGTACAGGTTACAGGAGGCAAAAAAAAAAAAAATAGTAATTAGCAGGTCAACGCAGACTCAGGGACAAATAACTAACAATGACCGTTTACAAAATGTCATTCATGCTGTCACACTACTTAATTGCAAATAAATACGTTAAATTTTAAAGTGAGATCTGGACAAAACCAGGCAAAACTCAGTGCAGCACAATTCAGAGTTTTTTTTCTAAAGTTATTGGAACTAACCAATACTATTATTAATGTGCTAAAATACTGCAAAAAATGTAACAATATTGTCAAATACCACCATGTTATATGATGCAGAACATAATAAATGTAACAAACCGTAACAAAATACCACGCACTACCGCAGCTGACAATCATATACACAGTAGTGAATTATTAAATTACACAGAATTAGCTCTAACTCTGACTGTGAACCTAACTCACCAGGCAATGTACAAGTTAATCAGAACTGCCCATGGTTTACTTTTAAAGCCTGCCGGGGTTTGCTCACAAACAAGCCCATTGTCTTTAAGAATACAAAAGAAACACGTCTATGGAGGTTGATGCAAAACATTTTTTTGTGATTTTCCCTTCTGTTCCCAAAACATAACCCAATTTACTGTACTCATTAGAATTTGCATAATGTATGTCAAAGAGCAGAATTATGAAATATAATGAGGTAAAAAAATTAACCATTTTAATTCACTGCAATTATGGACAAAACAGATTCAACATGCAAACTATTATCTGATGTGGTCCAGGATCAGGACCCTTCTTCAGACTCGGAATGTGAAGAAGGGTCTCGATATAAAACATCACCTATCCATGTTCTCCAATGATGCTGCCTTACCCACTGAGTTACTCCAGCATTTTGTCTCTATCTTCGGTTTGAACCAGCATCTGCAGTTCCTTCCTACACGTAAAGTTATTTGACAATGTTTTTAAAAAAGATTTTATCTTTGCCCTAAACAAGAAGAACTTGCACCACATATCCTAACAAAAAGACTTCTTAAACAACTCCCAACTACATTCCTGCATGAGACTTCACAAGCAGGTCGTAACATGCACTTGCAATATTTTCATTCAACATCTGTTTTTTTTGCTGTAAAAAAAATATTAATTGCTAGAAACAGGAAAATACATCCAAACACAGTAAGGCTATTTCCTACATCTGACAACATACAGAGGAGATGGAAAAGCGAGCACATTGAAAGACTCGTCATCAAACCTGTGCAGACCAACTGGCTTTTGCAGGCATCTTCAACCTCTCACTACAATGTTCCAAGTGCCCCACAAACTTTAAACAAACATCCATCATACTGGTGCCCAAAAATAGCAAAGTGACATGCCTCAATGACTGCCAACCAGTGGCACTTATGTCCATTGTGTTGGAGTGTTTTGAAAGGTTATTGACAACGCACAACAACTCCTGCCTTGGTAAGGACCTGGGCCCACTACAATTCGTCTACTGCCACAACAAATCAGTACCCGATGCGATCTCACTGGCTCTCCACTCTGCACTGGTCCACTTGGATAAGAACACATACATCAGGCAGTTGTTCATCAGCTACAACTCTATGTTCAACACCATTATCCCCTCTAAACTTATCGTCAAACTCAGGGAACTGGGGTCTTTGCTCATCATTATGAAATTGGTTACTTTGACTTACTTATCTGCAGACCTCAAATCAGTACGAATTGGCAACAACACCTCCTACTGCTGACCATTGGCACTGGGGCACCTCAAGGTTATGCGCTCAGTACTCTGCTCCACTCTCTTTATACCACAACTGAATAGCCAGTCACAATTCCAAAGCCATTTTTAAATTTGCCAATAATGCAACTGTTTGACAAATAAAGGATAATAATGAGTCAAAGTACTGGAGGGAGATCATTTAATTGAATGATGCCAGAACAACTATCTCATTCTTAATGTGAGCAAAACCATGGAGCTGATTATTGACATTAGGAAGGAAAGACGAGGATCCATGAACACGTTTTCATTGGCAAGACATCGGGGGAGTGTGTCAACAGCTTCAAATTATTGGACGTTAAAAAAAAAGTTGATCCACATCTTTACTTATTCAGAAATTTGAAGAGATTCGACATGTCACCGAATACTCCATCAAATTTCTATCGTTGCACAGTAGAGAGCATACTAACTGGTTGCATCGTGACTCAAATGCCTATGAACAAAGGAATCTGCAAAAGTAGTAAGCATTGCTTGGTCCATTTCAGCCATTGATCTTCCCATCATCAAAGGATGTTCTGCCTCAAGAAGGCAGCGAATATCAAAGACCCACACCACCCTAGCTACGCTATCATCTTGCATCTACCATTGGGAAGGTGATACAGGATCGTGAGAACCTTTATCTCCAAATTCAAGAACAGTTTCTTCCTATCAGCCATCAGGCTCTTGCAGCACACTGCACAACGCTAAATACAACCCCATCTCAACAATGAAGTAATATGGACATTAGAGACACAAAAAGCTGGAGTAACTCAGCAGGTTAGACAGCAACTTTGGAGAAAAGGAATAGATAACGTTTTGGGTCGAGACCCTTCTTCATACCTTTATATAGGTTGCACTATGGACTTTGCCTTAGACTGTGGTCTGGTTACCTCGTATTACTGATAATATATTAAGTTGTTTATTGTATATTAATTTGTTGTGTTGTTTCTTTAATGTGCCTCAAATGCTGCAACAAACAACGGTTTTGTTCTTCCAATCTGGGTGCCTATGTCCGTTAAATGCACTTGACTAGTTTGTTAGGTTAGATCATCTCTGAATCTAAACAGACCACACTGAAAATTTGGACTTTCAAACCATTTACACACCGGATAATCATCTTTGGTAGTTCCTATGTTTGAATATTGCTCATCAATATTATCAGATATTATTTAAATAAGTCACAAACTTGAATAGGATAGAAAAAAAAGAGACTGTACATTATTTCAACTCTTTCCTTGCACTGCCCTAGTGTCAGATGATGGGATCAGTCAAAGTCAGCATGGATTTATGAAGGGAAAATCATGCTTGACTAATCTTTTGGAATTTTTTGAGGGTGCAACAAGTAGAATGGATAATGGATAAACAAGAGATTAGTGTGCAAAATAAGGGCACAGTGGGGGTAGGGTATTGACATGGTTAGAGAACTGTTGGCAGACAGGAAGCAAAGAGGAGGCATTAACGTGTCCTTTTCAGAATGGCAGGCAGTGACTAGTGGGGTGCCGTAAAGCTCGGTGCTAGGACCCCAGTTGTTTCCAATATATATTAACGATTTAGACGAGGGAATTAAATGTGACATCCCCAAGTTTGCGGATGATACAAAGCTGGGTGGCAACGTGAGCTGCGAGGAGAATGCTATGAGGCTGCAGGGTGACTTGGATAGGTCGGGTGAGTGGGCAGAAACATGGCAGATGCAGTATAATGTGGATAAATGTGAGGTTATCCACTCGGGTGGCAAGAACAGGAAGGCAGATTATTATCTGAATGGAGTCAGATTATTAGAAGGGGAGGTGCAACAAGACTTGGTGTGCTTGTACGTTAGTCACTGAAAGCAAGCATGCAGGTACAGCAGGCAGTGAAGCTAATGGCATGTTGGCCTTCATTGCGAGAGGATTTGAGTTTAGGAGCAAGGAGGTCCTACTGCAGTTCATAGGGCCCTGATGAGACCACACCTGGAATATTGGGTGCAATTTTGGTCGTTCTTGTAAACCTCCTTTGGTCCCTCTCCAGAGCCTGCATACTCTTCCTCAGATATGGGACCCACATTTGCTCATAGTAGTAACCTTCTATCCCAAAATAACTTCATCTCTTCTGTGAACTGGTGTATTAAAGAAACTTTACATAAACACATTTAAGTCAGTCCAACTCTTGACAAGCTGCTGTGTAAGGTGGCCAACTAATGTGCTAATGGAAGACTGCAAGTGCTGAGAAATGGCAAACTAAAATCAAAATTATCCTTCCCGCAGAAAAAGGGAACACAATAACAGTATTTTGAAAGAAATTGTATTAAAAAAAAGAAAAATTAACTTAAGGTAACAAGCACTTACGAGATGCCCTGTTCATCCCCAGTTTGCCTCAAGTGTAAACCTGCTAGTTCAGATTCCTGCTCTTCATCTGACATTTCTTCAGAACTATGAGTCTTTTCTATAAGAGGATTCATAACTTCCATGTCTGCAATATCAAAATACACAATTTTGTTATTAACACAATATTTGTGTAATATGGATCCCACAGTTATAATGCACTGTGTATGCCTTATAACTGTGGAATCCATATTACACAAGTTTGAACAAGTTTATTCATGGATAAAACCTTGAGATGAACAGTCATCTCGTTTTCGAGAGGGTCCAACAAATATACACAACCATATACACAACTGTGGAATCCATATTACACAAAAACAGAAAGAAATACTGCGGGACAATTTGTCATTCATACTTCAATCAGAAATATATTTCCTACTAGATATGCTTTTCGACATCAAACAAAAATAAGCAGAACCGAACTGGAATATTTTGCAAAGAAGCAATAAAATGATCCAATTCAATTTATTTTAACAAAGGTCACGGCCAAAATTCATGTCAGCAAAATGTCATAGTTGGTGAAATTTGGGAAGCGGAAAGATTGGAAAAGTCTGATAAGATGCAACTAGTGGAAATAGGTGATTGATGGTCAGCATGAACGCAGTTTGCTTCTTACGTGCCTTAGATATATTCCCATTTATGCTTTGTCCAATAAAGAAGCAAGACCAACTGGGCTTATACATACGTTGCATTGAATAGAAACGATCGTACAAAAAAAGCTTCAAAGACACATAACCTAATACAAAAGTGTCCAGAAGAGCACTGAAAGAGGAGCAAAAATAAATAGGAAATAAAGCAAGCAAAGGATGGATGGTATGATAAAACTATTCAGTAAAAATCATTTTACTGCAAATAAAGTGCAGAGGATAATTAAACAAAAAGCAGGGATTTGTTTCTACAAAAATAACCTTTGTGGGCAGAGAACCTTTGTAGCTGTGTTCCCAAAAAAGATTGATGGACATATATATTGCAGTGAGGGAAGATGTGGAACAGTAAACAGTAAAAAGAGAAAATATTAAAGAGATTTAGCATATTTGGAAGTGGATAAATTACTACACCTGGAAAATATACCCAAAATTGTTCAGACCAGCTTCTTCTCTACATAGGCTGTGGCCCGAGGAGCTTTATTCCAATGTTTCGTGACCCAAGTCACAGAACTACATGAAATTTTCAGATATTGTGTAAAAATATTATATAAATCATCCCTGAAACTCGCCAAGAACAAGACTTGCACATTTTTATTAAATTAGAGAAAAATCGGAAAATGTTTGGGTATTTTTATACCAATCAAAGCATGTTTAAAACATTGAGTTGTATGCCAGTTGGCCAATCACGCGCTTTGTTTCAGGCTAGCTGGGCATCATGGCTGAGGGGACTTCACTGATGCCTGTTTTACTGGAGATTCCGATGAAGGTTCTTTCTAGTTCGGTGGAATACATGTCGTGGAAACTTGCAGCAGGGTAATTGAATTTAGTGAGAAAAGCATTAAGAAGTCTGCAGAATGTGCAGCTAAGTGGTAGAAGTGGAATAAAGTCTTGAAAGCAAAGTCGCTGCTGAGATGCTGCAACACAAAGTTGTGAAACCAGTCAAACTTTGTGAATCAACTGGAAGGTAAGATCTAAAGTCTGAATTTAAGAAAATTAATCTGTATGGACTTTAATTAATTTAATTGCACCCTTTATAATGTGAAAAAATGTGATTTGGAGGCTGTACATTCGCTCATTCATTCACTCATTCGCTCATTCACTCCATTCATTCATTCATTCATTCATGAAGTTGAGGGTCTAAACGATGTGTATCCATAACAAGGTAAATTACACATTTTCACTAATGCTAGCTTGCTGTAGTCTAATAAGTCATTAACATCTAATCTCGGAGCTGCCTGCAATAACTTACCGAGTACAAGTGCTCCGATCGCGGGGCCTATGTACTTAACATAGTGAAGCCGCGGTCTCAATTAAAAAACGGCTGATTCGCGACCACAGAGCCGCGGAGTGTGTTTGGATCATGTCTGCGGGGGGGGGGGGGGTGGAGGCTGTACATAGTGCCGTCCGTAGCGGCCGTTTCCAGGCCCCGACCATTGCACTTTATAGGCTTCCATTGGAGTGAGAAATGGTCAGAAATGGCTGATGCTGATGCAGAAATGAATTGGTGTATGTGAACTTGAACTTGAACTAATTTATCTATGGTAGTAACAGTGTTATTCTCATTTACATGAAGAGGTTGGAATTTTATGAATTGGTCCATGCAGACTAAATGACTATGAGATGGGTTTTTTTGTAGCCTCTGCCTGACCCACCACTTGAACTTGAACTAACATCAATGGACTTATCAAACTTATCAAAAGACTTGGAATCTGATGAAAAATATTCAGATGAAGATCAGATGTAATGTAAACAAATAATTGGGGAAATAAATGATTATATAGAGTTTTATTTTAGTGTCGATCATTTCACTGTTTATTTGGTCAAATTATTTAAACAATGAGTGAATTATTTATGATAATGGTATGTTGGTGAATGACAGTGCGACAGTCCATTCACACATACATCCAAACACACATCCATCCGTACGCACATTTCCATGCATGCACACACACACATCCATCCACACGCAGACATACATGTACACATCCATGCACACACATACATCCACACTTCCATACACACATCCACATATACACGCTTGCCAGGTATACACAGACACACACACAAACTACAGATGCTCAAACAATGCAACACTTTTAGGGTTATTTTAGGCTAAAGGCAATAGCCCTCATTTGTAAAAGCACCATGGGGGGGGGTCTCTCACATAAATATAGGCTCATTGTAGCTTAAAATGAATACTCATCGAGTAAACATCAGAGGATTCAATTCTTGGTCAGGATGTGACATTTACATCAGAAATAAGACAGGTCTCTTACAGGTCTGTCACCCAGCCTGGCCCTGCTCCAGTCCCACTATGGCTGTTACCCCCACTCTCCCCACTATGGCAGTCAGTGGGGTTCAGTAAACGGGGGAACCCAGAGGATCTGTCCTGACCCTTTAATTAGGCAGGTTCATGAGCCCTTAAAACCTGGGACCTCTGCTGCAGTCTCATTACATTTCCTATTAAAGCGACTGGAAGATGCCTTGCAGGAATGTCCCCCAGCCTGGAACTGCCCCAGTCCCACTATGGCCGTGACCCCCACTCTGCACACTGGCAGTCAGTGGGGTTCAGTAAAGGGAGGAACCTACAGGAACTGCCCTCACCCATTAATTAGGCTGGTTCAGGAGCAGGACCTCTGCGACAGTGTCATTAAAAAACACTCACAATTATATTCATCATATTATTTTTATATAATATAATTATACTTAATTATATATGATTACAGTCATATTTACACATCATATATATATACACACATATATATACACACATATATATACACACATATATATACACACATATATATATATATATATATATATATATATATATATATATATATATATAGTAAGATTAAACGTGAACTTACCAGTTTGAAGTTTGATCCTTATTTTATGAGGGGTTACGATGAGGGATTTCGTGAAGACCCCGCCAGCACACATGCGCAACATTCTTCAAAGCAGCGGTGTGGAATCACAGATAACAACAATGACTGAAGATAGTAAGATTAAGAGATACTAATATACCAGTTGACCTTATGATAGAGGGTTGGGAGCGGAGGGCACGAAATCCCTCATCGTAACTCCTCATAAAATAAGGATCAAACTTCAAACTGGTAAGTTCTCATTTAATCTTACTATTTTACTTCGGAGTCACACGAGTGACTTTGTGAAGATTTCAAAGCTCTGTGATTCCATGCCCTGGACCATGTCCATGCTCTCACACTGCCGCAATTTCTGATGGAGGAATTATGTTAATGCATTTCAGACTTGAACAAGCTGAAAAATAATAAAGTATTTATTAAATATAAACAATAAAGCCCTGTTCGTGGATAAACGGTTTTATGGAACGGTACTTAATACTAATTCCGCAAACGTTACGGGAGCGGCCACCGGCTTGTTATAGAACCGTTGAAAGGTTGTCTCACTGGCCCAGACCGCGGTGGACATGATCCATGGGACCTCCATGGTCCTCACCGCTGATGTGGATGCAGCCCTGGTAGAATGAGAGTTAAAAACGTTAGTATCGATACCTGCTGCACCCAACACCACCCTGAGCCACCTGGAGATTGTCTGCACCGTCACCCGGTGATGTCGGTTCTTGTGGCTGATGAACAGCCCCTGCTCCATCTTCCTGATGGTGCGTGTGACTTTGATATAGTACCGTAAATGGGTGGCTATGCAGAGTGTAGCATCAGCGTGGTATGCTCGGAATTGCAGTTGCAGCCCTGTAGAACCCAGTCTGTGCTGCTTAAGCAACTCCTCTATAAAGAAGGTTACTTTCTCAGGGGTCGAGACCATACTGTCCAGTCTCAGTTTCTGCAAAGTCTGGATGCGTTGATGGTCAGTGCCATCAACATCACCACTTTGTAGGTGAGTCTGTCCAGCGGTAACCCCATCATGGGCGACCAGCTCCTGAGCAGGGTCAATACCACCCCTACATCCCATGTAATGTTGTATCTGGGTCGAGGAGGGTTAGTATTGAAAATATCCCTCATAAATTTAGATACCAGCTGGTGCGATCCCACTCCTATCTTGAGGTAGGACGATAGCGCACCCCTGGCACTATTTATGGCACTGTAGCTGAGTCCCTCATCAAAATGAAGGCCCATGAGGAATTCCAATACGTTAGGGATCGTGGCAGAGTCGTAGGTTGTCTTCGTCCGACTGCAGTAGGCTTCCCATTTCTTGAGTTAGGTACTGCTTCCTTGTGGATTCTCTGCATGACGCCAATATGACGTCCATGGCCCTGGATGAGAGTCCGAACTTCAGCAGTGGCTTCTTCAGAACCTGCAAGCCAACCGGTTCAGATGACCATGGCACAGATGACACTGCCCAGTGATGGGGTTGGTGACCAATTTTGGCCTTTTGGTGATTAGTGTCCATGGGTCTTTTAACATATTGAGGACCACCGGGTACCATGGTTGTGTGGGCCAGTCAGGTATTATCAGAATGCCTGTTGCGGAATCCCGTTGAATTTCTGTAATACCCGACTGATGAGGCAGAATGGGGGAAATGCATAGAAAAACCATTTCCCCCAATGGAGCGAGAATGCATCCATTGCTACTGCCCCAGAATCTGGTTCCCAAGATACATATATTGGTATCTGATGGTTCAATCTGGACGCAAAAAGGTCGATATCTGGTGTTCCAAGTTTAACTATAATTTTAGCAAATATTTGGGGGTTCAACATCCACTCGATGTTGTCACTGAATACTCGTGACCTGGTGTCCGCCACTGTATTGAGCTTACCCGGAAGGTAAGTAGCTGAAATCCAAATATTTATTTCAATACACCAGAGCCAAATTGTATTTGCCAATTCATCACAAGATATTGACTTGATACCACCCATATGGTTTAAATATGCCACCACAGTGGTATTATCTATTTGAAGACGGACATGCGTATAGTGTAAATTCATACAGCAGCCCATGAAATGCTCCCAGCATTTCCAAATAGTTTATACCTTGTGACTGAAGGGGTAGATTCGTGCAAATCCCATCTGCCGCCACAACTGGAAGTGGTGTCAGTAGCTCCCCAGCCTTGGGCGCTTGCGTCGGTTTGTAACACGACTGATGGGTTGGCTGTAATGATGGGATTAAAACAATCACTAATATTGCTTACCCTCCATTGTAGCTCAATTTTTGTCTTGATCGGCAGCTGCATAGGTCTATCAAAATGTCCAGCATTGGCTTTTAATGCTGAGATTTTTGCTCTTTGCACGTTATGATAATGTAATGGTCCATATTGCGCAGTTGGAAATGCAGCTACAAGTTTTCCAATTACCTTAGAATCTGATAGTCCAAGCAAGGCTAGTCCATAACTATTGCTTTGCTGGCTGGGGATAGTGACAGATTGGTGTTAATAGTCCACCACAGATGGGTTGAACTTAGATTTGTCTGGATGAATCACAAACCCTAGTTTCTCGAATAATGTTTTGGCAGCTGTTACTGCTAGTTCAGCTAGTTCAAGAGTTTTCCCCACAATTAAGATATCATTTAAATATGCCATAACTATGTGATTTTGTTGTCTAAGGGATGCCAATATAGGTTTTAAAAATTTTGTAAATAATCTAGGGGCAGTGGTAAGTACATTGGGTAGGGCTTTGTATTGCCACAGTTGCCTCATCCAGACAAATTTTAAGAATTTCCGGTGATGTTTCTTTATAGGTACCGAATAGTATGCATCTTTTAAATCGATGTATGCCATAAAATACCCTCGTGAAGTCAGCTGTTTAGCCGTTTCAAATGTCTCCATTTTGAAATGGGTATATTGTACAAAGGTATTCAAATGGGTTAGATCAATGATAATTCGACATCCACCATCTTTTTTGGTTTTAGTAAAGATGTTTGGACACAAACTCAAGAAGTTCATGTCTCGTTTTCTCTATTACCCCCTTGGCATATAGCCTTAATATTTGTACATGTCCTTCCTCTTTCTCTATTTGAGAGAGTGCAAATTTCCGGTCAGGTACATGTTGAGTCGGGGGAAAATGCTCATTTATGAATTCAATCTCATAACAATGAATACTTTGTAAAATAAAGACTTCCGACGTTACAGCTCCCCATGCATCCCAGAATGCACGCAATCTCCCTCCTGTTTGTGAGGTTATGCATGCAGCACTCTCAAGAGAACCAGACCCCCTTACCTGCATGGTTACCAGCGGGGCTTGACATTCTGGGCTCTTGGTGGACTTTGTGTTGCTGGGGTGGGGTTTGGCGCATCTTCCATGCTGGCCTCTGCTGGCCCTGCCCTAAAAAAGGCTTCTGCTGATAGGGTGCAGCCAGTGGATATGCTCTTGGTGCCCTGTCGGGTTGTCCCCGAGGCCTGGTATTTGCGTATGGATAGTGCCTCCAATATGCCTGTGGCTTGGCTGATGACGGAGGTTTCATTAATCCAACTGCTTTGGCCTCCTCATCCAATTCTTTGACCTGTTTAGGCAGGTCCTCCCCAAACAGCTGCCTTGGCGGCGGTGTAGCAGAGGCTTTACACAGTCCTGCAAATTTAGGGTTACGTGTGGGCCGGATGGAGCCTTTTTTAAAACAGTTAATCTCATATTGTGTATTACACAATAGAGCCAGAGCATCTTGTTGCTCTTCTGTCATTTCTATCCCATCCAGGGTTCTGGCAAATGCCGTAATGCCTGATGTCAACACCTTGAGGATCTTCTGAATTTTCAGCTCCTGGGCCCTGATTCCGGGACTAATGTTCCCCCAGATGGGCGTGTTGACCGTTGGGACATTCAGAGATACACAATTATCTGGGGCTTTGTATTTTTCCATGGCTTTCCGTCAACACCTGTTGCTGCAGCTGGTGGGTTGTGAGGTAATTTATGCTCGCCGCGAGTTTGGCTTGTAGCGGTTTCCCTGAATGTCCTGGCTTGGCAAATTTCGACACTACCTCCAGTAGCTCTTCTTCCGGAATTTCTGGATCTGCTGGTTCCTGTGCCAACCCCTCTTCAAAGTCAGCTAACCCCTGACTCCTTGCGCTGCTGGCAGATGAGGGAGAAATACTCGGTGGGCCCGCAGTATGGCTCCTGGATCGTAGGGATCCCCGTTCTTGAAGTTCCAGGTCCCGCTCGAGCAGCTGTTACATCATTTGCTCCATCCTGGCCATGCGACCGCCGCCGCTATCTGCGGACGGCAAGCAGACTTCCCCAGGTTCTCCAGAACAACTGGGGCTTCTGCCAACGGACCGCACCTCGCCGAGGTGATGTCGAGGGTACGTTGGCAGGTAGTCGCTGCCTGCCGCTCCTGCGGGGCTACACGCTTCCCGCGCGGACAAGCCGCTAGTCCTCCGTCTTCCGGGCTGAAGCAGTCCGCCTGTCTGGTATGACAGTAGCAGAGACGAGTCGGTGCCGGCCGCCGCAGCAGGGCTCCCCGACTTCCACGCGTGCTTACCGCCAGACCCGGTTATACAGGTCTGAGACGGCGCATGGTCACTGTCTGCCGCCTCAGCGGGGCCATACGACCGAAATACTCTGCCACCGGCCTGCATTCAGGCAGCCTGTCCCGGTGTTGAGCCGGTACCTCTCGCTCCAGCGGGGCTTCCCGACTCCCCAGCAGGTCCATCACCGGTCTGCGATCTGGTAGGCTTCTCCGGTAGCATGTCGATGCCGGCTCTCCCCCTGGTCCGCCCTCTGGAGACCTGTAGCGCAGAGGAAACAGAACGTGCCGCTGTCCGTGGCGCAATATCACGCACCTGTTTGCCCTTAGCCCTTAGTTGTTTGGGCGATAGCGGCAGAGAGTCAGGGTCTACACTACCCTGCTCCTGCGCAGTGCTCCGACCAACATGCAGCTCCTTACTCTGCTGTGGTGGAGAGTCGGGCCTCGTCAACTGCACAGGGCTCCCCAACTTCCGCAACTTTTTCCCGGTCCACGAAGCGGGTGCTGCCGAAGATGCGGGCAGCTCCGAGGATAGCGACCGTTGACTTCCTTCCGAAGTCCCGCGGCCCTTGGAGGCTTTCGCCTTTCCTTTCTTTGACTCCATCGTACCTGTAAGTAATAAAGTTCTCACAGGGGCAACCAGCTCAAGATTGGTAAAAACTTACCTTGAAGCCTCTTCTGAAGGTGCCATTGGGGAAGCACACTCAGCCCTCCAGCTGTCAACTGCAAATGCGAGCAACGATATGTTGCATATGCGTGCTGGCGGGGTCTTCACGAAGTCACTCACGTGACTCCGAAGTAAAATATATAGTTTAAATGGACTGCAACACAGAAATAGGCTGACCGTGGTGTAATATGGGCATTGGCCACTAGATGGCGATTACTTTCCCGATCTCATTTTCTAATTAGTTTAATTAATTAATGTGCTACTTTTGGCAGTGTCGAGTTATGACATCCTTCTCAATTATATTTCATCTAAATCTGTGGAAAATTTCATGTAGTTTTGTGACGTGGGTCATGAAAAACGATTTAACCATATAATAACCATATAACAATTACAGCACGGAAACAGGCCCTCTCGGCCCTTCCAGTCCGTGCCGACCATTTGTTTTCCCCTAGTCCCATCTACCTGCACTCAGACCATACCCCTCCATTCCCTTCACTCCCATATACCTATCCACTTTACTTTTAAATGTTAAAATCGATCCTGCCTCCACCACTTCTGCTGGAAGCTCATTCCACGCAGCCACCACCCTCTGAGTAAAGAAGCTCCCCCTCACGTTACCCCGAAACTTCTGTCCCTTAATTCTCATGTCATGCCCTCTTGTTTGAATCTTCCCTACCCTCAATGGGAAAAACGTATCCACGTTAACTCTGTCTATCCCTTTCATCATTTTAAAGACCTCAATCAAGTCCCCCCTTAACCTTCTGCCTTCCAAAGAATAAAGACCTAACTTGTTCAACCTTTCTCTGTAACATAGTTGCTGGAACCCTGGCAACATTCTAGTAAATCTCCTCTGTACTCTCTCTATTTTGTTGACATCCTTCCTATAACTAGGCGACCAAAATTGTACACCATACTCCAGAATTGGTCTTACCAATGCCTTGTACAATTTTAACATTACTTCCCTACTCCTATATTCAATGCTCTGATTTATAAAGGCCAGCACACCAAAGGCTTTCTTTACCACCCTATCTACATGCGATTCCACCTTCAGGGAACTATGCACAGTTATTCCTAGATCCCTCTGTTCCACAGCATTCCTCAATTCCCTACCATTTACCATGTACGTCCTATTTTGATTTGTCCTGCCAAGATGTGGCACTTCACACTTAACAGCATTAAACTCCATCTGCCATCTTTCAGCCCACTTTTCCAAATAGCCCAAATCTCTCTGTTGACTTTGAAAATCTACTTCATTATCCACAACACCACCTATCTTAGTATCATCTGCATACTTACTTATCCAATTTTCCACCCCATCATCCAGATCATTGATGTACATGACAAACAACAGTGGACCCAACACAGATCCCTGAGGCACCCCACTGGTCACCGGCTTCCAACCTGACAAACAGCCATCCACCATTACTCTCTGACATCTCCCATTCAGCCACTGTTGAATCCATCTTGCTTCTAGACACTTCTAGATTTCTAGACACATTTATGATGCTCGGCCCACAGCCTAACAGCTATCAGGCTTATGAATTCCCCAATCGCCTCTTTCACTCTCCCTTCCCGGAGGTGATGCCATCTACTCTTAATCTTAACTTTACTTCATTTGGTTATTCCATTCATGCACTTCAGTGCATCTTCGTACTGTTCCAATTTGCATGCATCTCTGCACCTTCCTGATGTTTTTGCATTCATCATTGTATTTACAGTGTACTAATCATATTTACTTTTTACTCTGAGTTTTACACAAATGAGGAATTTCATTGCATCCTAGACTGCAAGGCAATAATCTAATCTGACCTTAATCTAAAAGCAGAACAAAGATTTACATCAACATCCTTATCCCTACTAGTTAACTTTCTGCCCACTAAATCACCCTATTGATCTCTCAACCATAATCTCATTAGTTTGATGATTGCTAATTCTCTAACGACGTTGATAGTGACATCCTCTTGTGTATTTTTTATCAATTAATGGCATGCTCGTAGCATCATCAACAAACAATATAAAGTTTCTCCAACTCCTCTGCCTCCGTTTGTTTCTTGTATTTTTATAATTTAAATGCTTTGCATTTAGAGAGAAGGTGGCGCAAAGTAGACTACACATCTACAGAACAAAATTGCAACACCCATGCTTCAATTTATTATGTTACTGCAGCTTTGCTTTCCAATTTGTTATGAATACTAAAATGTAGGAAGAAGGAGCACGGAAAGAATCGTTTGCAAGCAAATTAATTTCTTGCTAATGGACTGATCTGGAATTCCAAAATGAATGCACCTCCGCTCCTTCACTAGAATAGCATTGATGGAAAACACGGCTTTAAAGCTGCCACCAGTTCCATTCTTAACCTATGCTGAATGTATGCAGTCAGAAGAAGGGTCCTGACCCGAAGCGTCACCTATCCATGTTCTCTAGAGATGTTGCTTTGATTGTGGGCCTAATTGCACAGAGATAAGCTGATACCCAGTCCAAGTTTAGATAATAAGCTGATAGGTTTGGAGAGGATAAGTTTGTCCAAGTAATGCAATGCAGAGTACAGAGCCAGTGAGCTCACAAACCTGTTGAACCTGTTGGGGTAAGTGAATTATTATGGGTCCAGGTCCTTACAAAGGCAGGAGTTGAAACACGTCATAATCAGCCTCTTGAAGCACTAATCAACAAGAACATAAGTGCCATCTGACCATAATCATTGAGACATAGGGCACCAGTATTATTGATGTCCTTTTATAGCAGTTGGAACCTTGGACTTTAGTAATGAAAAATTGAAGACGTGTACATTAACCACTCCCAGTTGGCAAACATAGGCTTTAAGAATGTGGCCAGATACACAATTGGGGCAAGACGCTTTCCAAGCGCTTACCATCATGAAGGATCTGTGTAGAAAGGAACTGCAGATGCTGGTTTACACCAAAGATGCACAAAATGCAGGTGGGACTAGTGTAGCTGGGACATGTTGGCCGGTGTGGGCAAGTTGGGCGAAAGGGCCTGTTTCCACACTATATCACTCTGTAAGCAGTCTCGTGTCTCCATCCTTCTTAGGGAGCTCTTCCAATGTACGCAAGCTTGCCCTTCCAATGTACGCAAGTTTTACAAAGCCCAGGTGAAGAATGGTCCATATCAAAATTTATTTCACACCTTTTTGATAACATATTTAAAATAAAAACATTTACAAATTCAACTACTTTTCAGAATAATAAAAAAATCAAAAAAAAAACCAACCCTACCCTTATACAATACAAATTCTGGGCCATTTTCAGCTTAAAATGTAAAAGCAATAAAAATTCAATTAGAAATTAGAATTAGAAATATGAATAAAAAGAGGATAGAATTGCCCAGCAGGTCAGCCAGTGACATTCAGAAAAACTGGCTATCTGAAATTGTTGAAATCAATGTTAAATCTGTAGACTATAATGAGCCAAAACCGAAGGCAAGCTGCTGGTCGTGGAAGTTACAGTGGTCTGATCACAGGTCAGAATGCAGGTAGGACAAATAATTAAACTGACAGGCAAACGTAGTAAGTATGCAAAATGTTCACAATTTACAGGAGTAGAATTAGGCCATTAGGCCCAACGAGTCCACTCCGTCATTCAATCACGGCTGATCTCTGTCTCCTTATCTCATTTTCCAGCCTTCTCCCCGTAACCCTCGACAACCGTTCTAACCAAGAATTTGTCTATCTCTGCCTTAATAATATCCACTGACTTGGCCACCACAGCCCTCTGTGGCAATGAGTTCTTCAGATTAACTACCCTCTGACTAAAGTTCCTCCTCACCTCCTTTCTAAAAGACCGCCCTTTAATTCTGAGGCTATGACCTCTGGTCCTAGTGGAAACATCCTAGTGGAAACATCCATCCGAATGCTGTTGACGAAAGCAGTTGATGGTGACCAGCCACGTGTATCCATGGTAACCGCATGTGACACATCCCGACTGAACATTCACATTCGTGAGCGTTAACACAGCACTAGTCACTCTGGTTATAGGTTGCCCCAATATCCAAGGTGAAATTTAATTCTCTCACTGAAATATGAAGTTGTCAGCTAACAGCAGCCTGCTGTCGCACCACCCATGGTGTTGACCCACTGTTGGGGTGATTAATGGCTTGGTTCTCCTACCTTATATCAACATTGCATCACACCTTTACACTCACAAGATGTAGGAACAATGGGAGGAGGGCGAGGGCAAAGGACTGAATGGAAGTGGTCATCAATCTGTATTTGGTATCTCCAATACATAGGAAACTTCATCACAAGCACAGAATGCAACACATCTACTTAGGAGTGTTTGGGTCACTGCTTGGTGGAAGTCAAAAGAAATAAATGAACAAGTGTTACATTTCCTCTAATCGCATGGGCTGATGGTGCAAGGAGAGTGGGTATTGGTGGAAATTGAAGATTAAACCAGGGTGCCACAATGGAAACAGACCCTTTAAAATGCTGAAGGAAGAGGGGAACGAAGAGATGTGCCTTGTTTTATAATGAAGGTAGCACTTTATCCACCTCTATAAGATCACCACTCATCCTCTTGCACTTCAAGGAATTGAGTCCTAGTCTGATAAACCTCTCCATTTAGCTCAGGCCCTCAAGTCATGGCAACATCCTCATAAATCTTCTCTGCACCCTAGAGTCGTGGTCAGTCATAGAGTCTTACACTGTGGAGACAGCCCTTCGGCCCAGCTTGCTGACAGCATATCTCAGCTACACTCGTCCCACCTGTCCGCGTTTGCCTCATATCCCACTAAATTTGTCCTATCCATGTATCTGTCTAAATGTTTCTTAAACGTTGCAGTAATACCTGCCTCAACTACCTCCTCTAAACAGCTCATTATCACTTATTACCCTTTGTGTGGAAAAGTCACCCCTCAGGTTCCTATTAAATCCTTCCCTCCCTCAGTTCAGTTCCAGTTAGTTTATTGTCACATGCACTGAGGTACAGTGTCACCTGAAACCTATGTCCTCTCGTTCTTGATTCCCCTACTCTGGGCAAGAGACTGTGTGTCTAACCCAATCTACTCCTCTCATGACTTTATCCAACTCTATAAGATCACCACTCATCCTCTTGCACTTCAAGGAATTGAGTCCTAGTCTGATAAACCTCTCCCTTTAGCTCAGGCTCTCAAGTCATGGCAACATCCTCATAAATCTTCTCTGCACCCTATCCAGCTTGGCAACATTTTTCCTATAACATTTCCAAAACTGAACACAATACTCTAAATGTGGCCTCACCAATATCTTATAGAGCAGCAAAATACCCTCCCAACCTTCATACTCAATGCCCTGACTGATGAAGGCCAATATAGCCTTTTTGACCACCCTATCTACCTGTGATGCCACTTTCACCAAACTATGTACCAGTACTCCTAGATCCCTCTGCTCTACAACACTCCCCAGAGCCCTACCGTTCACTGTGTTGGTTCTGCCCGCTAGTGCTCCCAAAATGCAACACCTCACATTTCTCTGTATTAAATTCTCCATCAACCATTCCTCAGCCCACATGCCCAACTGATCAAGATCCTGCTGCAATTTCTGCAACCATCTTTGCTCTCTATACCACCCACTCTTGTGTCATCTGCAAACTTGCGAACCATGCCATGTACGTTCTCATCCAAATGATTGAGAAAAAATGACAAACAGCAATGGGCCCAGCACTGACCCCGAGGCACACACTGGTCACAGGCCTCCAGTCCGAAATGCAACCTTCCACCGTCACCCTGCTTCCTTCCATTAAGCCAATTGTCTATCCATTCAGCTATCTCTCCTTGCATTCGATTGGATCTAACCTTTCAGAGCAGCCTACTATGCAGAACCTTCTCAACTGCCTTACTAAACTCCATGTCTACAGTTCTGCCTTCATCTACAGATGTCGCCATTTCCCTTTTATTCCTCCTCTTTCCCCTGGGTTTACATTTTACACCTCTTCTCCTTATCTGGCATCCATTAGTCTCATTTCACCTCTAGCCTTTGTCATTTATTCCATCCATCTGTCACCCAAACACCTCTCCCCTCACCAGTATCCACCTATCACTTGCCACGCTTTGTGCCGACCCCTTCTTTTCCACCTATCTCCCACCGACTCCAATCAGTCTGAAGATGGGACTCCAGCTGAAACAACGTCTGACCATTCCCTGCACATTTGCTGTCCAAAATGTTTTCTCAGCTTATCAGCTCTGATAGTAGATCAACCCGAAACAAAAAGGTTCTCTCCAGATGCTGCCTATCCCAGAGTATTTCAGCATTTGAAATAGTTTGAAAATGTATTACAAAAAGCAAATCTCCAGCTAAAAAATTTTTTTTTAATTCACGACAAAATTACAAGAACTGATTTTCAAATGACCTAGCCCTATATTTTAAAAAACGCATCACTCGCATAAGTTATTTCATTATAAATAACCGAACCTTAGTGCCACTTTTCAAAAAAATCCTAAACTGGAAAATTTTTAAGACATATTTATCACCTATACAACATCAATTATTGCAAAAGAAAGTTAGTTGGAGCTATCTAAAAATAGACCTGTCCCGGGTTGAGCAAAATGCGTGTTTGCTTCATGAGGAAGCAAGAAAGTGGCATCCTACTTGCTCTTTGTTTCCCCCTACTACTCTCTCACAATAAGGTTGCTTCTAAAAATATGCAAAGTATCTGAAACAATTCCCTTTTGTTTCTGTCTAACCTTTACACTGACATTGACCACTTATTTAATCTGACAATTACCGCTTTTTTTTAAAGTAGTTATTTCACTCAGTGTTCATGTTGTTCCATTTTGATTTCCGTAATTTTGTTTACTGTGCAATTACTCACATGCTAATACTGTTTGACCACACTTTTTAATTAGGATTACCAAGACATTGTTATTGGTCATACCTGCACATAAAACTCACAGATCTAAAGCGTTTATTTCAGATTAAATCGTAATTTAGACAATTAGTTCTGGAATTGTAAATGGGCACGTTGTGTGTTCATCAAGAACATACTTTCTATAATGTAACGACTATGTAAGTGCTTCTGCTCATTGTTCAAGAACACACTTTCAGCAGAATAATTTAAATGCTGCCTGTATTATTGACAACAGACTATTAAAGTCTCCCAAGCAGTAAATAAATTGACGATTCACATTTCGAAACTGCAGCCGGTTTCAATATAAAGATATGTTTTGTTCCGCTTCCTTGTCAATGCAGGCTGCTTCCATCCATGAACACATTCACTCTCTCTCTCTCTCTCTGGAGTGAGCTGTGGCTGCAGCGTGGCGCCATTACTGGGCTGCAGAATGTTGGCCCAGGAAAGCAGCTCAGCTACCCTGAGCCGGGCCACAACACCCACCCACCCCACCCACCAGCCCGCCCCCCTCCCTCTCTCCCCTTCCCCCCCCCTCCCCTCCCCTCCACTCCCTCTCTACTTCCTTCCTTCTCTCTCTCTCTCTCTCTCCTCTCTGCCTCCTTCTCCCCTTCACTCACCGATCTCCTCCCCGGCATCCATGGCAATGCTGCGCCACGTCACGGCCAGCCGTCCT
The DNA here is from genome assembly GCA_035221665.1 of Okamejei kenojei. NCBI lineage: Eukaryota > Metazoa > Chordata > Chondrichthyes > Rajiformes > Rajidae > Okamejei > Okamejei kenojei. The sequence goes on along the minus strand of CM069136.1, from coordinate 43,942,551 downwards.
CACCGAACTCAAGTTTGCTGCAAATAAATCCAAGGGAAGGAAACCGAGAGCCGAGCGATGCAGAAGGTAGTGCAGGGACACAAGAGGCAACGGATGCTGGAATCTGCAACCGCCGTCATTGATGTCTACCGACGGTCGCCCAGCAATGAACCCAACCGGAGATGTTCTAAAGAAGGAACTGCAGATGCTGGAGAATCGAGGGTACACACTAGATGTTCTATCTTGTTCTTTCCCAGGATCGGTCAGCCTGGAGGGGGCAAATTCAAATCAATAGGTAGCGGCAGGATTTGGAGGAAATAGCCGCCTTCATTTGGTATTCTTTGCAAAACCGTGCAGCTCCACTTGCATTATTAATCACAGCCCCGGCCTCACTAATGTTCGCGTTGCTGATACCACTACCCGGCCACAATATTGCCCGCAACCTACAACAAGGCAAAGCATGCGCATGCTGCTCCTGCTAATGAACATGCGCAGTTGGAATCGGTGCTCAGTTATAAAGTTCACAAAGTGTGAACTTTGCAGCCTGAAGAAGGCTCTCAATCATAAACTTCGCCTATCCATGTTCTCAGAGATACCGCCAGACATGCTGAGTTATTCGAGCATTGTGTGTCTATCTTTGGTGTAAACCACCATCTGCAGTTCCTTTCTACCCAATAACAAGGTTTTGTCCATGGTGCCAATTGAAATGATTGAACTGTTAATTGTGAATTATTGAAATATTGTTAATAATTCACAATGGTGCAGGGGATCTGGTGTGGGGAGGTTGTCTTGAACAAAGAGGGACCCCAGCGTGGGATGGGAGGGGGAACGAAGGGACAAACATTACTTAAAGAGTAATCTTTGCACTTTTGTTAACTCTTTTGTGTACTTTGTACGCATAAACAAAGAATGTTGCTGTACCTAGGTACATGTGACAATGAATATCAATAATAATATCCTGTGACATCCTGGGTTCTTAGAATTACTATCACATCCCGATTTATGTTAATGAAATTTTCCTTCCATAATATAGGCTAGTAGGAGGGAAATATTAGGAGGATATGAGTCTGATGTGTGACAAAACATGGTAAGAGTTTAGGATGTCAGTTATACACTAATTATGTTTTTAATCAACTATATTGCATGAAAATAAAAATGCATGTTATTAACTATACAGGTTGCTAGATCACATTTCTATCAGTTTTACAATAAGTAGGGAAATTGCTGCAAGAACGGTTCAACATGCTGTCTTCATCTGCCGATGCTCAGTGCTTTAACATGCTCTCTTCGTGTCAGCAGGTCTTCATTGATGAATACGATAATTGAACAGAAAATCCAGATGAAATTGCAAATGTTAAGGATTCAACATAAAACATAGGTGACTAAACTTTATTTTAAACTATAATGCAACAGGTAAGAAACAGACCTAAATCACAGGCGTCATGCACATGATGGAGAACTTTCGTTAAGTAGTGCAGTTTTCGATAAACACCATATGGTTACCTAATTTTCAAATAAGACCAAGATATGAATGTTTTCATCCAAAGGAAAATGTGGCAGATGTGTGCACACACAAAACTCTGATATCACATATTTTTTAATCTTCCTTTTACTTGCCATAAGTTTGAATTCACTATAGGGAGTTGCCATGTTGGTGCCTAGATTATTTTTTATTGGTTTTTAAAGGGTGCGTTGAATCACACTCTGTATTCTTTGAAAATCCATTGTTTTTGTCCTTGAAAATCCATTGTTTTTGTCCTTTTGTGCTGAGCTCAGCCAATTGATTCCAGACATTATCATGCATTGCCCTTGTAACCTAATATAACTGGGGAGATAAGCAGAGGTTTAACATACTAGAACTAGTTACTGGAAGAGGAAGGAGGAGCTAATGCAAAAGAGTTGTCATATCTGCTCAGGGTGTTTTTCCCAAAGATCCTATGGTTTTTCCAACCTGAATTTCAGTAAACAACAGCTGTGTTTTATAGAGACTGCACTCTGTCAAACAATACCTCTATTGCAGGTACAAGTGAATCCTGATTTTTATCGACTGTTGTGCAACTAAGGCTCCCTATTTAGAGAGTGTTAATATTGTGCAAAAAACACAATAGCAACAGGAGCAACTCAGAGGGTCAGACAGCACCTGCAATGGAAATGACAGGTGACATCTAAAAAAGGGTCCCCATCCACAACATTGTCTGTGCATTTCCCTCCACAGATACTGTGGAGGGGGCCACAGTCTTAGAAATTCAGAACCAGGGGCCAGACTCAGAATAAAGGGGAGGTCATTTAAGACTGAGGTGAGAAAAAACTTTTTCACCCAGAGAGTTGTCAATTTATGGAATTCCCAGCCACAGATGGCAGTGGAGGCCAAGTCACGATGGATTTAAGAGAGAGTTAGATAGAGCTCTAGGGGCTGGTGGAGTCAAGGAATATGGGGAGAAGGCAGGCACGGGTTATTGATAGAGGACGATCAGCCATGATCACAATGAATGGCGGTGCTGGCTCGAAGGGCCGAATGGCCTCCTCCTGCACCTATTTTCTATGTTACTCTCTGGCCCGCTGAATTCCTCCAGCACTGCTTTTTTGCTCAAGATTCCAGTGTCTTTGATCTTTGGTGTCTCCACAGCTAATGTTGTTTGATACCTTGCCGGAAATCATACCATGGGTACAATCATGCACAAGTGAAAGAAGGGAATGATCATAAGATAATATTTGATCCTCTTTTGGCACAGCACATAGGAGTTCCCACACTCCGGCACCAACCTGCAATTTTTAAGTCTCACATCATTGAAAATATTGATTCTAATTTTGTCCTCAACATTTCTTATTTTCTCCCTTCAAGGCAACGTGACCTGGCGGCACTGGAAGGTTCCTGTAGGTTCTGTAGGTTCCTCTCCTGGCTGCCTCCACTCTGTGCAGCTGCTACTGGCTGCACTTGCTCATCCTGCTGCTGTAGGGCCTCCAACAGCCACTTGGTCTTCCCGTTCCAAATGCCCAAGAAGAGAACGGGTTTTGCTAGACAGGCCGTTTCTGAATCCCACAGAACAGCAGGTTAAAAGATTTTTATGCCTCACTGTTTTCTTCCCACTTTCCCTTGGACATTCCCCTCGTTGTCCCGTGACTACGGTTTAACTTATCGTCGAGAGTGAATGGTGACCATGTCCATCGCGGTCTCGGTGTTGAATGATTGCACAGATCATCAGTCCATTTCTCCTTCGGTTTGCCAAAAGAACCATCATACATTCAGCACTGCATGTCACTTGCCCTATATTGGAACCAATTGGATTTTGACTCCCTCAATGCCCTGTGCTTGACCATAGGCAGAAAATTATACAACTTAGGCCAGGTATTGTAGCAGTGACCATAAACAAAAGGATTTTTTTTTTTAGTACACAGGTGACATAAAAGATGCTGGGATTTGGAACCAAAAAAAAAAAAACTGTCTTCAGAACTTAGCGGATCAGGCAGTAGTTGGAGCAAGAAAAAGACGATTGAAGTTTTGGGTTGGGTCCCTTCTCCGGAGTCTGGTTATTGCATAATGACTTTTAATAACTTACAAACTGGCTGATGACTCTTTTCGACAAAAAATGTACACAAGTGTTACATGTTCAATAAAAGCCTTACAACCACAACATGCCACACAAACACAACAAGCCACTAGGGGCGTCACATTGATTTCAGCCTCTGCCTGCAGTCTTGTTCAAGAAGGAACTGCAGATACTGGAATATCGAAGGTAGACAAAAATGCTGGAGAAACTCAGCGGATGCGGCAGCATCTTTGGAGCAAAGGAAATAGGCAACGTTTCGGGCCGAAACCCTTCTTCAGACTGATGCAGGGTGGGGGGGGGGGGGGTAAGAAGAAAGGAAGTGGAGGAGCCAGAGGGCTGAGGGAGAGCTGAGAAGGTCTCCTCACCTTCTCAGCTCTCCCGCAACCCTCTGTCTCGTCCTCTTCCTTTCTTCTTCCACCACCCTGCATCAGTCTACCTTCTGCCTACAGTCTGTCTGTTTTTCTATCTTTTTTTAGTTTTAAAAGTGTGTTTTGGAGGTTTATTTCGTTTTTCTATGTTGGGTAAGGGGGAAACTGTTTCCCAGTATTCTGACTGCCCCCCCTCCCTCGCGACCTACCTCCTGGATTGGCACGGCCTTTCCTGCCAGGGAACCGGCCAAAGCTCCAGCGGCAGCGGCGCAGCACTGGATCAACCGTGGAGCAGTGGCTGCCTCGTCAACAGTCTGTCTGTCCTTTCTTCTTTTTATTTTTAGTATGTACTAGACTAAGTGGGACCCGTTGGGTCCAAGCTTCACATGGGAGGGCTGGTTCCCCAACACAATATTCCACCTTTACACCAATTCCAAGATTGCTGGCCAGTGTGTGGGGGGGGGTCTGGAGTGTTAGCATGGTTATTGTTGGCTGAAGGGACTGGTTTCCAGAGGGCTAGCATGGACATTGTGGGCCGAATGGATTCTTAGGCTGGCAGCTCAGTCACTTAGGCCTGGCAGCTCAGTCACTCAAGCCTGGCAGGCTGGCAGCTCAGAAAGGACAGAATTTATGCCGAAAACAGGGGGAGAGGGTGGACAGTCAATCTTAGACATTTTCATCTTTTTTTACAGTTGCAAAAGGCACATGGTTGCAAAAGGCACACATTTCAATAGCCACACCGTTGCAAAAGGCACAGTTATACACATAAAGGGCACTCACAGGTCAGTATTTTCAATGTTCTGCAGATTTCCAGCTCAGACAAGAGTCGTGACCCTCTCCCTCCCCCATCTTGCAGGGACTGAGCCACGCCGACACTTCCAGGTTTCATAGCCCCTCCCCCTCCCACCAGAAGGGGTGTGGCCTGAAGTGTATGATTGACAGGAGAGAGAATCTCAACATTTTTAAAACATTAATAAGTCTTTTATTTTTTATCGATGGGAAAAATCCTCTTGTTCTGCGCAGCGAAGGGGGACTCTGAGTAAGATGGCTAAAAATCACAGCCGTAAGTGGTAGCGTTTTTTCTAAAATCAATATGAAGTGCAAACAGGAAGTGATCAAGATGGGAATTTTAATTATATAAATTTAAAAGTATGTTTTAGTGTTCCTTGGTTTGTTTTATGTGTAGGGGGGGGTTTGGGGGAAACGTTTTTTCAATCTCTTACCTCGACGGAGATGCAATTTTTTTCCCGTATCGTATCCCCGCCTCCACTGCGGCCTAACATCGTGGAGTTGGCCTTTCCTGGAGACCGATGGCGCTCCAAGCCGTGGGAGTCTGTGGGACTTTAACATCACTGAGCTTGCGATCGCAACTCAAACCGCGGGGCCTGTGGACTTTAACATTGTGAAACCTGCGGAGTTTTGATTATCCCAACGGTGCTTCGATCGTCGGCTTAGGTGGCTTTGATCGCCCCGACTGCTGATGGTTTGAGTGCCCCGACCGCGCGAGAACAAAAAGGAAGAGAATTGAACTTCATTGCCTTCCATCACAGTGAGGAATCCACTGAGATGGATGTTTATGTTAACTATTATGTGGTTGTGTGTCTTGTTGCTTTTCACTTAGTATGACTGTATGGTAACTCAAATTTCACTGTACCTTAATTGGTACATGTGACAAAAAACTGACCTTGAACCTAGAACCTGAAGAAACCTAAGCCACACTATTGTTCTTATTCACAAATGCTGCTTGACCTGCTGAACCTTTCCAGCATATTGTTATATGTCCACTGCTTGATTGGTTCTTTGCACTGACGGTACGATGGCGCAGTGGTAGAGCGGTTACCTTTCAGTGCAAGAGATTCTGCCCTTACTCCAATCCTTTTTGTTCAACCATTCGCCTGACCACGGGTACTGTCTGTGCAGAGTTTGTACGTTCTCCCTGACCACATGGGTATCCTCCAGGTGCTCTGGTTTCCTCCCACACTCCAAAAACATAGATATGTAGCTTAATTTGGCTTCAGTAAAAATTGTAAATTGTCCTTAGTGTTAGTGCACGGGGATCGATAGTCGGCGCAGTCTCAATAGGCTGTTTCCATGCTATACATCTAAACTGAACTAAACTAAACCTGGTAAAAAGGCACAAAGTGCATGTTTACACCATGTATAACCTAGAAAATCAGAAGAAATGGGTTATATGGAAAGTGGGTTGTGAGAGGGATAAAATATTATGATGATCTTTGAGTTTCAAACTTACCGCCAATGAAAGCCCCAGCATCAGTCTACTCAAAGATGTCCAAGATTGTCTCCTTCGTAGCAGTTTGGCAATCCACTTCCAGTTTGTTGCTATTATTGTCCCTTTTTCCTTCAAGAAGAAATACATCAGTGTTAAGTTTATCTGAAAGTCATGGTTCAAAGCACAAATTATGTGCAAATTGCAAAATGTGGAGGTGAAGAATGAAAGTGGTGAAGATTGTGTGGGTATTAGCACGTTATGATTGACAGAAATTGATGGAAATTATGAAATGAGAGCAGGTGAGTATCAGAGTATATTTTGATATATCTTTTGAAGAATATGGTAGACAAAATGCTGGAGTAACTCAGCAGGACAGGCAGCATCTCTGGAGTGAAGGAATGGGTGATGTTTCGAGTCGAGACCCTTCTTCAGACTGGATATAGACATAGAAGAATATGGTATTTTGAAGGTGCATTCCTAGATCATTTGCAAATACAGTGTATTCAAAATCTCCTGAGCCTGTTCTTCTCAACATTTTGTATTTTTCCAGTTTCCTTTGCCATATTAACATGAAATAACAAATGGCATAATCTTCTACTGTGTAATGCGTCTCCCCTTTACAAGAAGTGGATTGATTTTGAAATGCTGGCTGGATACTGGAATCATTGTTATATACAGGATGAAGTTGGTGTATTCCCTGCAATGGTGAACAGTAGTCTGAGGAATGATTTGCATGAGAACGCACATGGCATGGTCAGTAAGATTGCAGACAACACACAAGTGGGTGGTATTGTAGATAGTAAAGATGGCTGTCAAATATTGCAGCATGATCATGATTAGTTGGCAGGTCTCAACCTGAAGCGTCACCTATCCATGTTTTCCAGAGATGCTGCCTGACCCATTGAGTTACTCCATCATTTTGTATCCTTTTATGCCACTTTACCATTTCTATCATATAGAACACAATTTCACCATCATGAATCTGCACATCTTTCAGGTTATATTTTACCACTTCAGCTATCGCAGAACCAAATAAATATTCTGTCTATTACTGTTTCCAAAATAAATGCTCACTTATTTTTAAAATTAAACCTCTGCCAAACTGCTTTCTCTTAAAACAGTAAAAATGTGTTGGCATATTCAAATATTTACATGTTTGCAAGATCCTTAAGGAATGCGAAGAGAAAATTGCGGACCAAGCTGGTGTCCCGAGGCAATGACACAGATAGCAGTAGATGCGGCAAGACTTGTTTTCTATTATGGGTAACAAAGCAAAGGCAATATCGATGACGACAAACAGTCCCTCCCCAAGAGCTCAATGCACTCTATCCCCAAACAGAAAGTCAGCAGAGGAACACCACCTGCCTCGGGTACACCTGTATCAATAGTTACTATGGCAGACATTAATCAGTCTTCCTGAGAGTGAGTCCACGGGAAGCAACTGGCCTGGATAGAATTCCCAGCCACCACCTTAGGACCTGTGTTGATCAGCTATTCACAAACCTCTCACTACTCCATTCTGATGTCCCCACCTGCTTTAAGAAGGCCACCATCATCCCAATGCCAAAGAAAAGTAAGGTAGCACGCTTTGATGATCACCATCCAGTGCCTCTGACATCCACCAACATGAAGTGCTTAGAGAGCCAGGTGATGGCTCACACATTAACTCCAATCTCCTTGGCACCCTTAATCCACATCAATTTGCATGCCATCACAAGAGGTTCCATATCCTTGCCCCAAACTCATCTCTGGAACAAATAGGACACCTACATTAAACTCCTATCTATTGACTATAGCTCTGCTTTCAACATTGTAATCAACAAACTTCTGGACCTAGCAGTCCGCAGCCCATCTGCCACTAGATCCTCGATTCGCTGACCCACAGACTATAATCAGTGAAAAAAGGTGACAACACATCCTCCATAGTAATTCTCTTGACCCATGCCCCACAAGGATACATTTTTAGTCCCCTATTATACTTCCTATATACTCACAATTGTGCAGCCAAATCTGGTTCTAACTACATCTACAAGTTTGCAGATGACACCACTGTGGTGGGATGGATCAGGAATAATGACAAGATGGAATACAGAAAGAAGATAGAGAACTAAGTGACATGGAGTCAGGAGAACAACCTCCCCTCAATGTCAGCAAGATGAAGGAGCTTATTTTTGACTTGAGGACGCATGGCGGAGTACATGCCCAACCAGCATCTATGGTGCAAAAGTGGAAGTGGTTGAGAGCTTCAAGTTCCTGGAGTCAATATAACAAACAATCTGTCATTGAACAATCACATTGAAATGACAGCCAAAAAAGCACACCAACACCTCTACTTCTTTGAGTGATTGAAGAAACTTGGCAAGTCTCCAATGACTCTCACAAACATCCACAGATGCACCAGTATAAAGCATACTGCTGGGTTGCTTCTCAGCTATGTTTGGAAACAGCTCTGCCTAAGACTGCAAGAAATTGCAGAGTTATGGATGTAGCCCAGTTCATCACACAGACCAGACCCCACCATTGACTCTATCGATTCTTCATGCTGCCTTGGAAAAGGCAATAAAATCAAAAAACAAAAGCCAACAAAATCAAAGACTCGCCCCGTTCTGGAATTTATTTCTTCTCCCTGCTCCCATCAGGTGGAAGATACGGAAGCTTTAAAGCATGCACTATCATACTAAGGAACAGCCTCTTATTTTCTGTTATCAAGTGTCTGGATGGTACCACCATACGCTCGGTACTGTCTGGCTCACCTCTACCCCATTGCAGACAGTGGATTTTGTCTCTGGAGCCATTGTGCTCCGTTACAATGCCGAGAACTGTATTTTACACTCTATCTTTTCCTTAGTTTGGCTTGATTGTATCAATATTTTGTATTATCTGATTTGATTAGATAGCAAGCAAAACAAAAAATATATTTGTACCTGGGTATATGTGACTATAATAAAGCTCAATCTAAACCTATATTGAAAAAAAGATCAAACCAATTAAAAAACTAGATACAAATGGTAGAATGGAAAAACTATTATAAATTTTTACCCTCCTCCACCACCCCCAACACCTGATGTTTTAGATATAATTAAAATTAACCTATACCATCCACAATCCTCTGCATTGCTGATATCAAATTAAAATGTTCCAGATTCCTTGTGACTGAAATGAACTGAGTAAAAGAGGAAATGAAGGAGTCTTTTTCTAAAGCTAGACTAAGGTGGAGGAAGCAACAGAACACATTATTGCAAATTGTTTAGTCTCATGCAGGCAACCTCAAAAATCAGTGCTTCAGAAACATCAAACAATGTTCTAGGTGGTAGAAAATGGGTAAGCATGCCCCCAGAGGAGATTCAATCGCACCAATTTTCCCATTACTCGTATCTCTTGTTTTCCTGTGTGCCAAAGACTCACAATTATTGCAAATTCTACAGCTGTACAATGGCAGACCAATGCCAACTGCTGCAACGACACATGAAGGCAAAGGAAGCATAAAAAAAATAGAATAAGAGATCGATTATCTCCTGAATGAGAGATGCAATTCAATATCATTCAGATTGAAACTATCTTACTCAGAGATAGAGGAATGCATTTCCACAAGAATAATCACAAAATAAATTGATTTACAATGTTTTGCTTTTTTTAAACTAAGGATACAATTCAAAAATAACCTCTTTGCATATAATGATATTTTTGCCTGGTTTGGTTAAACATTAATAATATGGATAAGGTAATTAACTCATAGGGATTTCTAAACTGCAAAGATTCAAAAGGTCCATGTAGATGGTTTATATGCAACCAATAATATAGTTACCTCACTTCCCCTTCCTGGGCGCAGCAGTAGAAGAATGTAGCCTGTGCTTGAAGATGTATGTAATACCCTGTGCTATCATTAAAAGATGTTGCACACTTAAGAGCTTGTAAAGTCTTCATTTACATGGTGTCAGAAGTGGGATACGAACCCACGCCTCCAATTGGAGACCAGAATCCCAAGAAGTGGGATTGGGAAGCTGAATCCCAAGAAGTGCCGGTTTCGTGTCTCAGAGGTCACGTATGTTGGACATGTTTTCACCTCTAACAGACTAAAGCCCGACCCCTTGAAGGCAGCTGCTATCTCCGAAATGGCAGCCCCCACTGACGTGCCAGGTCTGCAACGATTCTTGGGCATGGTGAACTACCTTGGAAAGTTTGTACCAAACCTCAGTGAGCTGAGTGCTCCCCTGCGGCAGCTGACAAAAAAGGATATCGCCTGGGCCTGGCTCCCATATCACCAGCAGGCCTTTGACCGCCTCAAGTCGAAACTGATTAGCACTCCGACGATGCGGTTCTTCGACGTGGTCGCCCCATCACCGTCACCTGTGACGCTTCCAAGTTCGGCCTGGGTGCGGCCTGCCTTCAGTCTGTCGATGGATCGCTACATCCTGTCTCCTATGCCTCCCGCACCATGAACGGACACCGAGCAGTAGTAACGCTCAGATCGAGAAGGAGCTGCTCGCGGTGGTGTTTCGCCTGCTCCAAGTTCAGAGACTTCCTGTTCGGCAGCAGATTTACGGTCGAAACCGACCACCAGCCACTGGTGACAATCCTGAACAAGCCGATTCACGCTGCCCCTGCCAGGCTGCAGCGTATGATGCTGCAGCACCAGCGTTTCGACTTTGATATAATCTACAAGAAGGGCACCGAGATGCACATTGCGGACACCCTATCGCGCGCACCCCGCGTACCTCCTGCGCTCGCCACCCCTACGAGACAGAGGACTTGCTCGTACTGGGCGTTAACTTTATTCCCACCAAGCAGCTACAGGTTTTGGCCGAGCACACCGCTGCCGATCCGGTTTTGCAGCGGCTTGCCTCTGTGATTAAAGCAGGGTGGCCAACAAAGCGCTCCGCCGCGCCGTCTGAAACACAGCCTTTCTTCCTGGTCCGCGACGAACTGGTGCTCCCAGGATGGCGTTATCGTCAAGGGACATAAAGTTGTAGTCCCTCCTCCCTGTTTGACTTTTACTTTTGTGCAGCCCATAGCAGACACCCTGGGGTCGATGCAACACCTCGCCCACTTCTCATGCCAATTCTATTGGCCTGGAATGGCCAAATATATCCGAGACCGAGTTTCTGCCTGCTCCACGTGCAACAGTCTTGCGCCACACCAGCAGCGACAGCCCCTGCTGCAACAGCCCGCCCCAAGCCTTGGCCTGGTCCTCACTGGCTGCCGACATATTCGAGTGGCGTGGTAACCACTACCTTGTCCTGGTCGACTCGTACTCCAACTGGTTCGAAGTGGATTTGCTGACATCCCTCACGTCGGAGATGGTGATCCGTAAGCTGCGGAAACACTTCTCCACTTTTGGGACCCCGGTCAGGCTGCAGACTGACAACGGCAGCAGTTTACAAGCCGAGAATTCAAAAGCTTTGCCGACAAGTGGAACTTCGTGCATTTCACCAGCAGCCCAGAGTACCCACAGAGCAAACGGCCTTGCAGAACGGCCGTCCGCAGCGCCAAGCTTCTGATGGAACAGGCGCGACTATCCAACTCTGATTTGTATTTGGATCTCCTGAACCTCAGGAATGTTTCCAGGGATCCGGCCATGGGGTCACCTGCTCAGCGTCTGATGTCCAGAACTACCAGATCCACCATCCCGATTGCCCACGCCAGCTGAAACCTCGGGTGCTGGAGCCCGCCTCCGTGCAGAGGCGAATTCAAGAGAAACATGACAGCCACGGCGTTCCCACGATCGGTCGTGCAGACCACTCGATCCTCTGTTGCCCGACAGTTGTTCGGTTGCAGACCGCCAGTGGTCACTACCGTCTGGCCACCGTGGTTGGGTGGCCGACTCACCTCATTTCGTATCTGGTCGACTGTGAGGGTGCCATCTACCGAAGAAGCCGACAACACCTGCTTGCGGTTAATGAGCCACAGCCGCAGCCCCCAGGGCCCTATGCCCCGCCACTCTCCTACCAGCAGCCGGCTGCCGTCCCGGCTGGTGTTCCCTGCATGCCTCGGTCCCCGTCGCGGGCGCCTGGTTTCCCCTCTGCGCGGGTCCCCTGTTGCCGGTCGCGGTTTTCTCCCTCTCCTGTTTCTCTTCTCCCACCCCAATGCCCTTCCCTGGTTCCCCAGCTGCCTCGCGTCCTCCTGCTTCTTCTGCTCCTTCGGGGGGAGGGGGAAACATCCGTACGCGCTCGGGCCGGATCAGCAAGCCACCTGTTCGCTACGGCGATTTTGTTTAATTCTGCCGTTTAATTCTGTTGTCGTGACAACAATCTGTTTTTTGATTTCTAAGGGGAAGGATGTAGATGGTTTATATGCAACCAATAATATAGTTACCTCACTCCCATTAACCCCGCCCAGTTAACATCAATCATAACGCCTTCCCCTTCCTGGGAGCAGCAGTAGAAGAATGTAGCCTGTGCTTGAAGATGTATGTAATACCCTGTGCTATCATTAAAAGATGTTGCACACTTAAGAGCTTGTAAAGTCTTCATTTACAGTCCAAATAACCAATTTTCTAAATTACAAAAGGTAACAAATATGTCCTTTATTTTGAAAAGCAATTGTAGTTTACAAATCAATAGGTTTGTAAGTGTGCTGAATATGCAAACAAATTATGGAGAATTAATGAATTATATTTAATTTGTAAGCAGATTCTACTGTATAATATATTGAATCTTATATTTCATTTGTTTTATTTTACTTATTACTCAATGGTGCAGGAATGTTTTCTGCTTTAAAACCACAAAAAATGGAACACAATCAGTCATTTTAATGAGATACAGTTTACTTTCATCATTTAATCTGTTGTGAAACTAATTTGGTATGGATTTGGAAGTAGAACTGGATTCAAAAGTAGCATTGTGAAGTTACACTTCCTCCAAACACATGTCAATATTTGTCTTTCCACAATCATTCAAAAGTGCAATTAATTATTTTAAAAAGTGGAAGCAATTTGAAAAATGTGTTTGATATTATAATGCTTTGATATTTAGTAAGGTGATAACTTGTTTGCGAAAAGTCACTAATAATTCATGCCCAATTTAACTTTAGTGAAGTTGGCAATGCACCATCATGTGAATAATTTTCTTCCACAATATAAATGGGTGTAACTTCACAACTTGGCAGGCACATCTTATCCTGAAATGTATCTACAATATAATTTCCATAACTACTGTCAAAGAAGTGCCTGTAATATTCTGATACAAGTGTTCTTTTCACAAGGAAGCTACCTTCTCTTTGCACTATTTTCTAAATATGTACACAGGTTTGCCTGTAACATAAAATAACTCTACTACGTCTCTTCCATCATCATTTCAAACATGGTTAGTTTAGTTTAGAGATACAGCGCGGAAACAGGTCCTTTGGTCCACAGGGTCCGCACCGACCAGTGATCCCCACACATTAACACTATCCTACACACACTAGGGACAATTTTTTTTACATTTACTGAGTCAATTAGCCTACAAACCTGTACGTTAGAGTGTGGAAGGAAACCTAAGATCTCGGAAGAAAACCCACGCGGTCACGGTGAGAATGTATAAACTCCGTACAGACAGCACCAGTAGTCGAGATCGAACCTGGGTCTCTGGCGTTACATTCGCTGCAAGGCAGCAACTGTACCGCTGCGCCACCGTGCCGCCCATATGCTGTGTATGTCCCACACCAATATTCGTAACAAGTTGGGAAAGTGCTTGTTATATTTTGTTGTGATCCTTTAAAGGCAACTTCCTGATACCAGAGATGCAAGAAAAGCCATGACTCATGCTGAACCAAAGTCACATTGAATAAGAGAGCCATTGTGAGCAGGTTATCACATTTTTTAAATATCAATGCTCTTTTGTGTCCTGTTTTGCAATTGCCACAAATTAGTTTCAAAAGTTTTTGCAGATTTTTTAAACAACTTTAGGAAGATTTCTAATGCCAATTGAATATCACAAGAACAGCATGGACAAATTTTGAGGAATGGATCTCAAGTTTGCATGAGAAGCAAAATCTTTCCGTTTAATATGTCCTTACTAGTCCTTCCATCTCCTGACAACAATTTGTCCCTGAAGGAGAATACCAGAATTTGCATTCCTTGAATGCCATTAAGGAACCTCCCTCTGTGAAGACCAAACACTTTTGTGAGCCATGAGCTGCAGCTTAATCCTTCCCCATGGTGTGTTTCAAGAGTCTTTTTGAAAGATCCCTCATTTTATTAGCAACTTTCTGCCCCAAAGCAAAAAATGGTTTTGGAGAAATTTCAAACAAACCAAGGAATACACCAAATTCCATTCTATTTTGTGTAGATTTTTTTTTAAATATTCAAATAATGGCATTGTTTATGTTGCTGAAAGCAAAATCAAACAAATGAAAGTGATTCAAATGATGACATAATTACTTCAATGGTTGTATAGCTCTATCCCTACTCCCAATTCCTCCATCTCTGCCACAGAAGGTAGTTGAGGTCAGTTTGTTGGCCATATTTAAGAGGGAGTTGGATGTGGCCCTTGTGGCTGAAGGGATCTGGGGGTATGGAGAGAAGGCAGGTACAGGATACTGAGTTGGATGATCAGCCATGATCATATTGAATGGCGGTGCAGGCTCAAAGGGCCGAATGGCCTGCTCCTGCACCTAATTTCTATGTTTCTATCTCCATCGCATCTACGCCCAGGATGAGGTTTTCCATACTAGATCATTGGAGATGTCCTGATTCTTTTGGATACAGGGGTTCCCCTCTTCCATTATAGATGAGGGTCTCACTGGGGTCTCCTCGATATCCCGCAGCTCCGCTCTTGCTCCCTATTCACAACATGGACTGAGTCCCCCTTGTCCTCACCTTCCACCCCATCAGCCGTCGCATACAGCATATAATCCTCCGACACGTTCACCACCTCCAACAGGATCCCACTACTGGCCACATCTTCCCATCTCCACCACTTTCTGCTTTCCAGAGAATGTTCCCTCCGCAACTCCCTGGTCAACTCGTCCTTTCCCACCTAAACTTTCCCCTCCAACCACAGGAGATGCAACACCTGTCGCTTTACCCCTCCCCTCGACCATCCAAGGACCCGAACAGTCTTTCCAAGTGAGGCAGAGGTTCACTTGCACCTCCTCCAACCTCATCTACTGTATCCGCTGTTCCAGGTGTCAACTTCTGTACCGGCAAGACCAAGTACAGGCGCGGCAATCGTTTTGCTGAACACCTCTGCTCAGTCCACCTTAACCTACCTGATTTCCCAGTTGCACAGCACTTGAACTCCCCCTCCCATTCCCAATATGACCTTTCTGTCCTGGGACTCCTACATTGTCAGAGTGAGGCCCAGCACAAATTGGAGGAACAGCACCTTATATTTGGCTTGGGTAACTTACATCCTAATGAACATTGACTTCTCTAATTTCAAATAGCCCTTGCTTTCCCTCTCTCTCCATCCCCCCCCCCCCCCCCCCCCCCCCCCCCCCCCCAGCTCTCCCACCAGTCTTACTGTATTCGGCTACATCTATCTTTGTCCCGCCCACTCTCCTGACATCAGTCGGAAGCAGGGTCTCGACCCGAAATGTCACCCACTCCTTCTCTCCAGTCTGCCTGTCCTGCTGAATTACTCCAGCATTTTATGTCTATCTTCTGTTTCTACTTTGGGTTTCTAAATGTACCATGTTTCCATCGTTATAGAATACAAAATACAGTACAAAAACATGTCCTTCAGCCCAACTCATCCCTGCCAACCAAGATGCCCATGTAAGCCAGCCCATTTTTCTGAGTTTGATCCATATCCCTCCGGATCTTTCATGTACCCATCTTCATGACTTTCAAATGTTATTTTACCAGTCTCATCCACTTCCTCTGTCAGGTTCTTCCGTATACATTGCCATCCATAATGTTTGGGACAAAGATCGATCATTTATTTATTTGTCTCTGTACTCCACAATTTGAGATTTGTAATAGAAAAAAAATCACATGTGGTTAAAATGCACATTGTCAGGTTTTAATTAAGGCCATTTTTATACATTTTGGATTCACCATGTAGAAATTACAGCAGTGTTTATACATAGTTTCCCCCCCCCCCCCCCCCCCCCTCGTTTCAGGGCACCATAATGTTTTGGACACATGGCTTCACAGGTGTTCGTAATTGCTCAGGTGTGTAGTAATTGCCTCCTTAATGCAGGAATAAGAGAGCTCTCAGCACCTAGTCTTTCCTACAGTCCGCCTTTGGAATCTTTTATTGCTGATTATCAACATTGAGGCCAATGAAAGTCAAAGAAGCCATTATGAGACAGAGAAACAAGAATAAAACGGTTAGAGACATCAGCCAAACCTTAAGGGCCTGTCCCACATATGTGTCCTTGGCACGCAAATTACGCGACTTCGTGGTCACGGTCCCGCGAAGGTCGTGCGCGATTTCATGTGTACTCACAGCCGCCTGGAGCGAGTGACGTCATTTGAAGATGGACAAAATGCTGGAGTAACTCAGCGGGACCGGCAGCATGTCTGGAGAGAAGCAATGGATGATGTTTCATGTCGAGACCCTTCTTCAGTCTGAAAAGAAGGCTCTTGAACCGAAACGTCACCCATTGCTTCTCTCCAAGATGCTGCCGGTCCCGCTGAGTTACTCTAGCATTTTGTGTCCATCTTCAATTTTCTTGGCCCCGCTCTGGGAGTAGAAATAGGGGCAGATATGGACCGCAACGGCCGTGAGCCCCAGGCCGAGCTCGGTGATCGTTTGCCTGCTTCTGCTGCTGTTGCAGGTGAGACTGCCCAAGCAGAATATGAGGTGCTGTTCGTCCAATTTCCGGTGTTGCTCACTCTGGCCATGGAGGAGGCCCAGTTCAGAGAGGTCGGATACGGAATGGGGAGTTAAAGTGCTGAGCCACCGGGAGGTCAGGTTGGTTAATGCGGACCGAGCGGAGGTGTTCGGCGAAACAATCGCCAAGCCTACGCTTGGTTTCACCGATGTAGATCAGCTGACATCTAGAGCAGCGGATGCAATAGATGAGGTTGGAGGAGATGCAGGTGAACCTCTGTCACACCTGGAATTACTACTTGGGTCCTTGAATGGAGTCGAAGGGGGAGGTAAAGCGACAAGTGGAGCATCTCTTGCGGTTGCAAGGGAAAGTGCCCAGGGAGGGGGTGGTGCGGGAGGGAAGGGAAGAATTGACAAGGGAGTTACGGAGGGAGCGGTCTTTGCGGAAAGTAGACAGGGGGGGAGATGGGAAGATGTGGCGAGTGGTGGGGTCACGTTGGAGGTGGCGAAACTGACGGAGAACTATTTGTTGTATGTGAAGGCTAGTGGGGTGAAAGCTGAGGACTAGGGGGACTCTGCCCTTGTTGCGAGTGGGGGGGATAGGGAGAGAGAGCAGTGTTACGGGGTATGAAAGAGACCCTGGTGCGAGCCTCATCTATTGTAGGGGAAGGAAACCCCCGTTTCTTGAAGAATGATTCATTATCCAGATTCATACATAGGAATCAAATTTGAAATCAGTATTTCTCATTGGCAGTGATATATGCCTGGAGCATACATCAATAATTTGAATGCATAATTTGCATGGTTCTATGAAGCAATAATCAGAACGTTAAAAACATAGAGGGAGCACCTACTGTTTGAAAATACACACTTTGAACACGAAAACACTATCACCAGCAGAAGTGTCACATAGAATTGGGTTTATCAAATTTCACCAGCAGAAATGTCACATAGAATTGGGTTTATGAAATTTTCAGAAGACAAATAAAATTTTCCTTTAAAAGACATGAGAGTAAATGTTTTTTTGTGTTGAAACAAAAGTTTTATGCAATACTAAGTGCTATAATCACTGCAATATTGTCTCCAAACCAAAAGAAAATACAAAAATATAGTTAAAAGCTTGATTAATGCAGCACTAATACCTTTGCTGAAGGGTACTAATGTAATCACCTCACCACCTTATTGCTTTAGGCATAAAAGTGCATAAACACGTGAAGAATTCAGAAAACAATTAACCAGAAACAAATTTTCAGCATTCTACAATATTTATACTTTTCCACCAACATCCCTCCCACAAGCCCTCCCACCATGTTCAATTTTCTTGAAATGGGTCATTAGACGTGACAGTCAAAATAGTCTGGAAAAATAAGAATGAAAAATGCCATCATGAGAAACAAGTGGAAGATTAATTTTTTTTAGAAAAAATATGGATAATCAATAGAGGCAGTTAATTATGAAAAAAGTTATGGATAAAACAAGTTATTAAATATTGCTAACAATTCATCATTCTGAAAAGTTACATGATGTGGTAAAGATCGGACAAAATCCAAACAATTTTCAAACAATTTCTGTTGAAATTCAAGTGAAAATAAACATTGCTGTTTGAATAATATTGTAAATTTTAAAGAAACTTTAAGGTAATTACTTCAGCAATTTGATGGTTGTAAAAAGTGCAAAGCATAAGATATTGTGTCATCCTTGAGTTCTTTCCGCCTTTCAGTAAATTTGTGCCTAATTGGACTCATAACTCCAATTAGCTGCCACTGTACTATGTTTCTTAACATTCTTTTCACAAGACTTTAAGGCCTATATTTTGGAAAATGCAACTCATAAATGTATACAGACGTAATCGAGAAGAACAATCTTTGTTGCAAGACCACCCTGATGTAAGGATGAGCATCTGTGTGGAGCAGTCTCAAGCTTTGTCACATGGATAGACCAGAATGAGCTGAACCCATGTAGTAGGTATGTTACAAAACTTACCTTCAGCGGCACTGCAGTTCTGCCACTCCCCGTGTGCGTGACTTTGGCGCCTTTCAGAGGGGGGCGGGTTTAAAGTGCCGTTTTTCTCCAGACAGTTCAAGTCGATCCATCTCAGGGGATTTCATCGCTAAAGAGAAATCGCTCCGACTTTTGTTTTATGAAGGTATTTTTAAACTTCACTAGATCATTTATTAGCTAGAGTAATTTAAAAATCATCTTCTAAAGCCGTGAGCGCCGACAACGGGAAGGATTTTACGTAGGGGAGAAAAGAAGATACAGTTTATTTTTACATAAAAACGTGGTTCTTAGGAAGCATTTAATCAAATTTTCATGTTGCGAAATGGGGCCAAAAAAAAATACGAACCGTTTGTATTTTTCCTGTCGACTGTGCCGCAAACCGCAACGTTCCAATCCACTGCATTCCACTAAATCCCACTCGCAAGTTGATTTAAATGGCCATTAATTTACAGGAATTAAACACTCAATTCCTTCCATTTGGCCTGTAAATTCATGAAAATGAGATTTAAAAATCATGTTATATTGTGAATTATTGTGTGAATGTTATTTGGACACTTAGGCAATTAAAAAATGTTTATCCTTTCTTAAGAAATGGATAGATGTTTAGGTCTAGTAATTGAATTTTGTAATTGTCTACAATTAGGTAACTAACTAATTATATGCTTTAATTTCATGTAATCCAAGTAAGATTGTTTCATATTTGTTTCAGAATGCTTCAATCTATAATAACTGAAAATTTCATTGAGTTCTCTTAATTTTCAAGAAAGTTATTGTCTTTTGACTGTCCTAGATCACAGCTTTTGAGTTAAGTCAATGGAAAGACAATGGGGAACAAGATGCTAATTTCCGAGTATGAAAATGGCCATAGCTTTTTTAACTTTGCTGACTTTAATTCATAACACAAAATTATGGGGGAGGGGGGGTTATACTCCTTTTGTCTTTTATTATTAATTTGAGTTTTAATATAATGTTTGCATTAATTCCATGAGTGTTTGTTTTCATTGGCCTTACAGAGAAAGGTTTGTTCGAAAACTATTGCCACAGACTGCAGGTTAATTCATTTTCACGGATACTGCCTACTGCCAGGATAAGTATTTCCATGCATACAGTTTGTCTCCAGTGCAGATGAATACTACCCAAAACAAATGCAAGGAAACGAGTGACAATTTACATTTATACCAAGCCAATTAACCAACAAACATGTACGTCTTTGTAGTGTGTGTGGGAATAGCACTTTGGAAGCATCTTCAATATGCACTAAACTGATTAAAAAATATAGTTTTTGACATTTTTCTCAAATCCAATTTGTAATTGGCAATAAACATGCACCCTGCAGAAATATGCACATCTTGCAAATGAATTGAAAACCTTCCTGGAAAATGACATGGTACTCCAATGGTGAAAGAATAAGAAATTGCGACAAATAATATCTTTAAAATAATACAATGTCACAACATTTCGGTAACATTGTCAAATAATTGGCAACAAGTCAGAATCAGAAATTAGGTCAGTAATTTCTTTAAAGTATATTTAAGGATCAAAGAAATGTAAAGATTATTCTTAGAGTCTAGAAATAGGCCCCAAGGCACAACCTGCCTTTGCTGACCAACATGACCCTTCTACACTAGTCACACCCTGTGTTTGGCCCATATCACTCTAAATCTACCCTATCAATTTACCTGTTGGAAGCTTTTTTTAAACATTGTGATAGAACCTGCCTCAACTACCTCCTCTGGCAGCTTGTTCCATATACCAACCATTCTATGTGTAAAAAGATTGCCCCTCAGGTTCCCATGTCATCTTTTTCCCCCCTAACGTTAAACCTATGTCTTCTGGTTATTAATTCCCCAACTCTGGGTAAAAGATTCTTTGTATTTACTCGAACTATTTCTCTCATGATTTTATACACCTGTATAAGATCACCCCTTATCCTCTTGTTCTCCAAGGAATAAAATCCTAGCCTGCTCAACATATCCTTATAGCCTTGGCCTTCAAGTCCCGGATTAAAAGGGGGGGGGGGGCCTTCGGCGTCACACACACACTAACCACCCCCCATACACACTAACCCCCCCTCTTGATATATCAATATTATTCATTCGCTCCTGTTACCCCATCCCCCACATAACCCCCAACTGCATAGGTGCGGCTAGAGAGGGTGAGGTGAAGAGGGAGAGGGAGAGGGGTAGAGATTGAGTGGTGGGGGGGGGGGGGGGCGACGTCACAGGGGAGGGCTGGTTCTTGAACGCAATATTCCACCACTCACCCATGGGTCCAAATATTCCACCACTCACCCATAGGCCCCAATATGGAGGGTGAGGGGGGAGAGGGGTGGAGTAGGAGGGGTGGAGTAGGTGGAGTAGTAGGACTGTGAGCCGGGGTGGGGGGGGGGGGGGGCGTTAATTTGTCATCAGCTTCAATCCAGAGCCTACATAACTCGCAGCTCGTGGACAGGCCGCGAGGATCAGAGGCAGCTCGTGGAAAACAGTGCCCCTGCGCATTGAAAATTCTGCGCAGCTTGCCGCGAGGAGCAACGGTATTGTGACGTCATCCAGCTCGTTAGATTTTTAAAAGATGTCAGATTGGTGAACAATCAATTTTAGTAATAAACTCAGGAATTAATGAATCAAATTTCAGATGAGGGAATTTTTGAAATCATGAGGTAAATCTCTACTGGAATATGTAAAAATGTCACTGTTACCGCGTCGGGTTTTCGAGATGTGAACCAAAGAAAAAGTTCAAGCAAGCATCCCCACATCCAAGATCAGAGTTTTATAATATCTACTAGACCAAGTGCAGATCCGTTGCGTCTGTCCCCCCCAACGCGCGGTTGCGGGGGTTAACGGCATGCGGCATTACACACACTAACCACCCCCACACGCACACTAACTGCCCCCCCCCACACACACACGCTAACTACCCCCCTTGATATTACATTAATATTATTAATTTGCTCCTTTTACCCCATAACCGCCCTATCCACTGAAGCATAGCCCCCAACTCGCAGGCGCATCTAAAGGGGGGGGGTAGAGAGTGAGGGCAGAGAGAGAATGGGGAGAGACAGAGAGAGAGGGGCAGAGACAGAAGGGCAAGAGACAGAGGGGGGTGGAGAGGGAGGGTGAGGAGGGGAGAGAGAGATGGGAGGAGAGAGGGGAGGGGAGAGAGGGGGGGCTGAGAGGGGGTGGGAGGTAAGGGGAGGAGTAGAGGGGAGGGTGGGGGAAGGGGTTTAGGGGGGGAGGGGGGTGGGGGAGAGGAAGGGTGAGAGAGAGAGGAAGGGGGGAGAGAGAGGGGGAGGGGGAGAGTGAGGGAGGGGGGAGAGAGGGAGGGTGAGAGAGAGGGAGGGGGGAGAGAGGGAGGAAGGGAGATAAAGAGGGGGAGATAAAGAGGGGGGAGAGAGGGGGAGAGAGAGGGGGACAGAGGAGGGAAGTGAGGGGGGGAGAGAGGGGGGCGAGAGAGGCGGAGAGAGAGGCGGAGAGAGAGGGGGGAGGAGGGTGGAGAAGGAGGGGGGAGAAGGAGGGGGGAGAAGGAGGGGGGAGAAGGAGGGGGGGAGAAGGAGGGGGGAGAATAACCCGCGGTTGAGTGAGTGGGCGAGCGGGGAATGGGAGAGGCGTGGCTTCACAAGCTGCGCCGACAGTGAGGAGAAGCTTCTTCAGCGCGTGAGCGCCGCGGACCTCGCGATCTGCAGAACAAAGATCCTATAGCGAAGCGGAGCTGTAGGATCTTTGCTGCAGAACTTTCTCGATCTTTCTGCGCCTTTTGATGAACAGGGAGGGGTGGGTGGGCTAACGTACCTTGTGGAAAACTGCACATGCGCGTTTACAGCACCTGCATTACTCCACAGCGGGGGGTGGGGCCAGGAGGCAGATGGGGGGCAGGGCCAGGTGGCAGATGGGCATGTAGGCATGTGGACATTGTGACGTCAGCCGCTGGCAAACGGCGATTATTTTTTAAAAAGTTTTGTGAACAATTTTATTCAAAATCTGGGGAAATAATTAAATCAAATTTAGAGAGGAGTGGATTTCTGAAATCATAAGTTAAATCCCTACCGAAATATGTAAAGATCTCCACGTTTTTCCATCTGATAATCGAGGAGATGCGTTTCAAAGGTAAAATGACACCCACACACCCACACACAGAGGTTTAAAAGTATATAGATATAACTAAAAGTCTCATCTTGACCACATTCTGTCTGTGCTGTATATTGACTTTAGAAAAAACGCTACCCTATATCGCTATGATTTTTGGCCATCTTACTCACAGTCCTCCTCCACTGAGCCAGCCCCGATGATTTTTCCGATCAGTGTTTGAAAAATCTTGAGATCAGCTGATTGATCTTCTCGCCTGTCAGTCACCATGATTAATGTAACGACCCTTCCGGGGGGGGGGGGGGGCAGGACTATAAAACTCTGGATGCCTGGACTCGAGTCAGTCATTGAAAGATCGGGAGGGAGAGGTCACAACTGTGAATCTAAGCTGTGAATCTAAATGTGAATCAACTGAACTGTGAGTCTGCAATGTATTTGCAATAAATGATTTGTTAGCCCCTAATTAAAATGCAATGAGCTGTTTGACCTGCCCTGTGCTTAAAACTGCAATGTCAATGGAAATGAATATGCAATGAGCTGTTTGGCCTCTCCTGTGCTTGAAACTGCAATGGCAATGGAAATGAAATGAAAATGTAATGAGCTGTTTGGCCTGCCCTGTGCTTGAAACTGCAATGGCAATGGAAATGAAATGAAAATGCAATGAGCTGTTTTGCCTGCCCTGTGCTTGAAACTTCAATGGCAATGGAAATGAAAATGCAATGAGCTGTTTTGACTGCCCTGTGCTTGAAACTGCAATGGCAATGGAAATAAAATGAAAATGCAATGAGCTGTTTAGCCTGCCCTGTGCTTGAAACTGCAATGGTAATGAAATGAAAATGCAATGAGCTGTTTGGCCTACCCTGTGCTTGAAACTGCAATGGCAATGGAAATGAAATTAAAATGCAATAAACTGTTTGGCCTGCCCTGTGCTTGAAACTGCAATGGAAATGAAATGAAAATGCAATGAGCTGTTTGGCCTGCCCTGTGCTTGAAACGGCAATGGCAATGGAAATGAAAATGCAAAGAGCTGTTTGGCCTGCCCTGTGCTTGAAACTTCAATGGCAATGGAAATTGAAGTGAAAATGCAATGAGTTGTTTGGCCTGCCCTGTGCTTGAAATTGAAATGGAAATGAAATTAAATTAGTTGTTTGTCCTGCCTGAAACCACTAATTTCGGCCCACATGGCCCCTATTAGCCCAGAAACCAGTCCCTTTTGCCCAAAATGCCCATGTTAGCTCATGAGAAGCATTTTGGCTCAAAAGGCCAGGAAAAGTGCCCTTCACTGAGATTTCACTCAGATTTTTTTTAAGAGCCCCATCAGCCCAGTACTAGCCCAGGAGGAGTCCCTTTGGCCCATCCGTAAGTATTCCCCCTGCAAGTATTAAACCTCACCCAGTATTTTTCTCCCTCGCTTCATTGGCTCCCTGTGAGATCCAGGCCAGGATAGACTTTCCTCCTTCATGGCTGTGATCTGCGGAAAAAGATGAAAAATGTCTACGACAATCTAAATGTCTAAAATTTCACACGTGTCTCACCTGTTCTGGGCAGAATTTCTGGCAGTTTCTGAGCTGCCAGCCCACCAGGCCTGAGTGACTGAGCTGCCAGCCCACCAGGCCTGAGTGACTTAGCTGCCAGCCCAAGAATCCATTCAGCCCACAATGTCCATACTAGCCCCTGGGAACAAGTCCCTTCGGCCCACAACACCTTTATTAGCGCTCTAGAACCCCCCCCCCCACACTGGCCACCAATATTGGAATTGGTGGAGAGGTGGAATATTACGTTGGGGGGCCAGCCCTCAGGTGTGAACATGGGACCCAACGGGTCTCACTTAGTCGAGTAATAGATATGAATGATATGATAGATATATGCATTGCAACGATCATTTAAAATGAAAAGTTGCGCAATTCCATTTTTATACGATGGACTATACTGTCACCCTGTGGATAAATGGAAAAACAAATGTTATGATATTCGTTCTAGACTAAAATAGAGGAAAAAGTGTCTTGATCCGAAATGTCACCCATTCCTTCTCTCCAGAGATGCTGCGTGTCCTGCTGAGTTACTCCAGCTTTTTGTGTCTATCTTCAGTTTAAACCACCATCTGCAGTTCCTTCTTACATAAAACAAGGGAGAAATATTTCCAGCATACTTATTCATTCAGAAATTTAAAACAAAATCAAGTAAATTTCAAATTATTCAAAAATGTTGTAATTTATTTTCCCTTTGTACTCAGAACTAATGTGCTGACTTATCCAATATCAAGAGTGGCCTTGAACTATAATTTGAAAGGCTGGTAGATTTTTTTTTAATGATTTTCTTTCTGCAATAAATTCTTCACACCGCATTACACAATCTCTAATCTCAACATTAACAAAGCAATATAATCTGTCATTGACAACACCATCATTGGTACATACTCAATAATTAAAAATTCAAAACAGAAATTGCTAGAAAAACTTAGATCAGACATATCTGAGGAAAGAGAAGCAATTAACTTCGAGATCTGGACTTTGAATTCAATGGTTGGAATCATTGCTTGCATAAAGATGGTTGTGATTGTTGGAGATCTATCATCTCAGTTCTGGCAGGAGATCATTGTGGCATTATCCAGTTCTTCAACAATTGTTTGGGATTTCAACATATACAGCCTTTTGAGTCTCTCAAGATCTCAAATCCATTTGATCATTCTCCCTTCCTGAGAGCAAATCACGGTTGTGCTTTGAGAAGCCCAAGGTGTAAAGGGTTGACATTCAAATGCTTAATAACTGTCTAATATCCATCTCAAAACCTGCATTCAAAAGAGGAAACAGCGAAGAAGTTGGAAAATAAAAATAAAAACTGAAATGCTGCAGAGAGACAAGCAGCATCCGTAGGGAAGTGTTTCATGTTCATGATCTTTCAGTGGTATCAACAAGAGATACTGATCTGATAACATTGTTTAAGAAGGAACTGCAGATGCTGGAAAATCGAAGGTAGACAAAATTGCTGGAGAGACTCAGCGGGTGAGGCAGCATCTATGGAGCGAAGGAAATGGGCAACATTTTTGGGTTGATGTGGGGGAGGGGGGCGGGAAAAAGAAAGGAAGAGGCGGAGACAGTGAGCTGTGGGAGAGCTGGGAAGGGGAGGGGAAAAAAGGAGAAAGCAGGGACTAGCTGAAATTGGAAAAGACAATGTTCATACCGCTGGGGTGTAAACTACCCAAGCAAAATATGAGGTGTCGCTCCTCCAATTTACGGTGGTCCTCACTCTGACCATGGAGGAGGTCCAAGACAGAAAGGTCGCATTCGGAATGAGAGGAGGAGTTGAAGTGCTGAGCCACCTCCGCTCGGTTCACAATAACCAACTTTTAAGGATCATTTCTATAGTCTGTGAGGGGAGAGACCTTGATCACCAAGGAGGTTCTCCCAGGACGAAGACTTGGCTAAGATCAAGTGTAGTATCTGTTCTTATCTGTTCTGAGTGAAAGAGACTATCTGTTCTTATTAGAACAGTTCTGGCGGTCCCTTGGGGACAAGGGCCGTGGATTGCGGAGCGAAATCGTTGACGAGGAGTTGGTCAGCTGCAGGCTTAGAGGTGGATCCATGCTGGTTGGGAAACCAACCTAACACCTTATTCAGCCACAATGTCAGCAGGAGCAGGGGTACAGGGTATTCGGAATACCCTGCGAATAAGCATCAAGGACCTCAGCAAGGGGACCCCCTTCTCACGAGACCTGTTCGTGAAGAAGGTCTTGCTAGAGGCCTGTAAATTTGAGGCCAAGGACATCTACTGCCTCCAGGATTTCCCGGGTAACGGATATTTTGACGTTACCTTCAAGTATCCGACGGGATGGCAGAAGGTGATGCAAGACTTCCGGGAGAGGGGAAATGAAGCTCCGCTGTCGCTGCTGAAAGTGCAGCCGCTCTTCACCCTCCCCACCCAGAAGGAAAGGTTCATCACGGTGCACATGTTTAACCCACGTGTGCCCGTAGTGGATGTCCTCACCTTCCGTGCTCGCTACGTTGAGGGAACAGGAAACTGTGCGGACGTGAAGGACATGCACGGGATTTGGACCAGCAAGCGGCAAGTTAAGGTAAAGCTGAGGGTGGACAAGGACGGAGAAATCGTCCACCCCCCCTCGGTTTTCGCGATTGGAGGAAACCGAGGATACCTGAGCTACGTGGGGCAACTCAGGCTGTGCAGGAAATGCAACAAGCCTGGGATGTGATGGCCCAATGCACTGCAGTTGTCTACAAAAACTGCAAGACGGAGGGCCATGAGACAAAGGACTGTCAGGCCAGTAAGAACTGCAACCTGTGCGGGGAGGCAGGCCACCTTTACAGGGCTTGCCTCAAAAGAGCCTGTACCTACGCACAGGCGACAAGAGGGGCTGCTGCCAGCACCCCAAAGGAGGGCGAGGCACCCCCTACCACTGCCAAGACCCCAGCAGAAAGAGGGAACACGGATGAGGACAGCCCAACCACCCTGAGGCCCCAAGTGTCAGAAGGAGACGCCCAGCATCCTGCCCAGGAGGGAGAGTCAATGGAGGAGGGGGAACAGCAGGAGAAATGGACAACGGTGAAGTACAAGAAGAAGAGGGGTCAGCCCAAAGAGCCGAGGCGGGAAAGGAGTGGTAAGTCAAAAAGTAAATCACAAAAAAGGTGTCTTTCTCTTACAGAAGGCAGCAACCTCTCCTCCTCGTCGGAGGATGAGGCGACCGGGAAGTCCCAACGAGGGAGGCAGAGGAAGAAAACGGGAGAGGGAAAGAGAGAGGCCATGACGATCACCTCCCAGCCCCAGGAGACCGAGAGCAGAGAAGTGGCCGAGGGGCTCCAGTACCAGGACATCGGGAGCAGTGCAGCGGTCGAGGTGCTCCAGCCCCAGGACATCGGGAGCAGTGCAGCGGTCGAGGGGCTCCAGCCTCTGGAGACAGGGATCATCACAGCGGCCAGTGGGCCCCAGCTCCAGGCGACCGGGAGCAGCGCAACGGCAGATGGGCCCCAGCTCCAGGTGACCGGGAGCGTTGCAGCGGCCCATGGACCCCAGCTCCGGGCGACCGGGAGCAGCGCAGAGGCCGTTGGGCCCCAGCTACAGGAGACAGAGGAAGCGGCGTGCCCAAAAGGGGGTGGAACGAGAAGGCCTCCCCCGAACTACACCTTTTGTTATGCCACCTGAAACCCACCTCACCGCTGGATTCCTGAGCTCAGGAAAGCTGAGGCAATTCACCAAAGCGGTGGGAATGAGGGGACATGGAAATGGTCAGTGACTCTAAAGACAATGGAGCTCAAACTGGCATCTTTAAACGTGCGCAGTATAAAGAGCACTGCGCGATGTGTTAATGCCTTACAGTACCTGGCCAAGGTCAAAGCAGATGTGACTTTTCTTCAGGAGTGCGGGCTGCCACACCTCCGCTGCTATCGGAGGTGGACACGACGGTGGCCCCACGGACTGTCGGTGGGGTGAAATGACTGTCGGGCTTCCGGCCTGGGGATTTTGCTGTGGGGAGGGAACTTTGCCATCACTGAGGTCAGGGAAGTGGTTGGAGGGCGTCTCCTCGTGGTGGATGTTATGTACCGTGGCTCTCTGGTCCGGCTGATAAATGTGTATGCCTCACCCACGCAGAGCGAGCGGCTGACCGCTCTCCAGCAGCTCCCAGTGCTGCTGGCCACATCCCGGCAGCTCGTTCTGGCCGGTGACTTCAACTGCATCATTGATGCGGCTGGACGATCCGGCAGTGCCGACAGCAGACTGGACAGCATGTCCAAGTTCCTGATGGAGATGGTAAAAGATGCAAAGCTGCGTGACGCCTTCAGCTACCCTGCAGGCGGGCCTCAGCCGCGGTTCACCTGGTTAAGATCGGACGGTTTAGCCCGGTCTCGGATAGACTTCGTCTTCACGACAAAGGCCGTCACGGTGAGACACACTGACCTCACGCCAGTGTTCTTCTCTGACCACTGCCTCCTTCAGGCTTCCTGTCACCTACAGGAGGACCGGAAGGCAGGCAGAGGGACGTGGAAGTTAAACATGAAGCTGTTGACCCAGAGAATGTCGAGGAGCTAAAGAGGGACTACGCATGTTGGAGAACGGTGAAGCCCCTCTTTGACTCCCCCACACTCTGGTGGGAAGCAACCAAGGAGAACATTAAGAGGTTCTTCATAATTAAAGGGGTTCAGAGAGCAAGACAGAGTCAGAGGGAATTGTGCCAACCCCAGACAGATTTGCAACAACTGCTCCTTCTGCAGTCGAGAGGGGTGGATGTGAGGGAGGAACTTAGAGAGGTGAAGGACCGGCAAGCTCGGCTCTTTACCTCTGAATCCTCCAAGATCATCTTCCGATCCAGGGTCCGCCATGTGGAGCAGGATGAGACGTGCTCACGTTTCTTCTTCCATAAGGTTCACAGGAGCTCTGTGATGAAGAGCCTTAGGGAGGAGGACGGCACGGTTGCATCCTCACAGACGGACATGCTGAGGATCTGCAAATCCTTTTACACAGATTTGTATGATAAAAGGCCACAGACAGCACCGCCTCCCAAAACTTCCTGTCCTCGATCACGGAGGTCTTGGAGGACAGCAAGCAGGAGAGTCTGGACCAACCACTGACCCTAGAGGAGCTGACAGGCTCCATCCGTTCCTTTGACTCAAGCAAAACTCCCAGAAGCGATGGCATACCGGCCGAGTTGTATTCAGCTCTGTGGGACTGGATGGGCCCGGACCTGCTGGAAGTGTACAACGACATGCTTCTAGCTGGCAGCACGTCAGACTCCATGAGGAAGGGCAGCATCACCCTAATCTACAAGCAGAAGGGGCAGATGGTGGAAATAAAGAATTGGAGACACATAACATTGTTGAATGTAGACTACAAGATCCTGTCTAAGGCCATCGCCAACCGGGTCAAGTCTGCTCTGGGACAGATAATCCAACCGGACCAAACCCGTGCTGTACCTGGCAGGAAAATCTCAGACAGCCTAGCACTGATGAGAGATACCATCGCCTACGTGCAGGTCAGACGGGTGGACGCCTGCCTAGTCAGCTTGGACCAGGAGAAGGCCTTTGACAGGAGATCGCATACGTACATGAGGGACGAGCTCTCCAAAATGGGTTTTGGGGAGGGAATCCAAAATTGGATGAAACTGCTCTACAACAATGTCCGTAGCGCAGTCCAAATCAATGGGTGGAAATCAGACAGTTTCCCTGTAAGGTCTGGAGTCAGGCAGGGTTGCCCTCTCTCTCCTGTTTTGTTCGTCTGCTGTATTGAACCTTTGCTGAATCCATCAGGAAGGATGCGAGCATAAGAGGAGTGACATTGCCAGGCAGTGGGGGCATTCAAGTAAAAACCTCCCTGTACATGGACGATGTCGCTGTCTTCTGCTCGGATCCGGGGTCGGTCCGCAGCTGATTAGTATCTGCGACCAGTTTGAGTCGGCCACGGGAGCCAGAGTGGACCGCAGGAAGAGCGAGGTCATGCTCTTTGGCAACTGGCCCGACAGATCTTTCGTCCCCTTCACCATCAAGCCTGACTTCTTGAAGGTGCTGGGGATCTGGTTCGGAGGGGCTGAGGCGTGTAACAAGAATTGGCTGGAGCGGATAGCTAGGGTGGGGAAGAAGCTGGAGCTGTGGAGGCAACATGTCTCCATAACGGGTAAAAATTGGTCATCAGGTGAGAGGTACTCTTGGGGCTGCTGTACTTGGTGCAAGTGTGGCCTGCCCCACCCTCCTACGCCACAGGGATCACCCGGGCCGTCTTCCAGTTTATCTGGGGGTCGAGGATAGGCCGGGTGCGACGGGCCACAATGTACGTCAGCAGACAACGGGGGTAAAAGCGTGCCCAACGTCGCCCTCATTCTGATGGCCACCTTCGTGTGTGGCTGCATCAAGCGGAGTGTAGACTCAAGGCACGTGGGCACCAAGCGTCACTACCTGCTGAGGTTCTACCTGTCCCCGGTGTTGCGAAGGATGGGCCTGGTGCAGTTGCCATGCAACGTGCCAGTCAGCTGCACATTGCCGCCCCATCTGTCGTTTGTGGAAAGGTTCTTCCAGACCAACACCTTTGAGCACATGTCCATTGGGCAGTGGTCAGCACGGAATGTCCTGCAGGGAAAGGACTTGATGGATCCGGTGGCGTGGTTCCCAGAGCAGACTGCCCAGCTCGTCTGGCAAAATGCCTCATCATTTTCGGTAGCTATACAAATAGTTCAATAGTCTTTACATTTCTCAAATCTGTCCCCCACCCGTGCCACTTATGTGACCCCCTGGCGTGGGATACCTTCCCTTATTTTGAGGGGCCGAAATGTCGCCCATTTCCTTTGCTCCATAGATGCTACCTGAGTTTCTCCAGCATTTCTGTCTATCTTCAACCTGATAACATTGCTGACCCGATCAGGGCATCATCTGCCCCCAGGAACACCACCAGGCAACACCTCAGGGCACGCCGACCCCAGGCAACCACTTCCTCTTCAGGACAACCTCCCTTCTCAAGGCAAACCCCCTCCCTCCCTGGACACCCTCTGTTCACAGGCACACTCCTCAAAGTAACCTGTCCGAGCGTCCTTTTCCTCAGGGCGCACTCTGTCCCAGGACACCCTCCTTCCTCAGGGCATCTTCCCTCCACAGGAACACCCTCAATCCCCATGGCACCCTCTCTTCACAGGGTATCCTCACTCCTTTCCCCTCCCCAGGGTACCCTCCTTTCTCAGGGCACCCTCCCTCCCCGGGGTACACTCGCAGGACGGACACCCTCCCTTCACAGGACACCCTCACTCCTCTCCCCTGGGCACCCTCCCTCCCTCCCTCCATCCCCGGGACACCCTCCACCTCAGGGCACCCTCACTCCCCGGACGCCCTCCTGCCTCTCCCCTCCCCAGGGCACCCTCCTTTTTCACGGCGGGCACCTTCCCTCCCCGGGTCACCCTCCTCCATGGGGCAACCTCCGTCTGCGTGCAGTTTGTACGGAGTTTGTATTAAGGACAGCAATCCTCCCAGCCCAGCCCAGCCACGATCATGTGGCCGTGTCAGTCAGTGTAGGCTCGGCGCCGAGCGCCGCGCGCCGCCACAGGCCAACCGTCGGCCGGTCACGTAGGTCCGCGCGGACCGGTTTAAAATGTCCCGCAGTCTGAAGCGCCCGCAACCATGTGTCCACGGCCACGCGTCCCGGGAGTGTGAGAGGCAGATTGTGAGTACGACCCGCTATACAAGTTATAAAAGCTTGCAAGATGTGATCGAGAACTTTATTCGGCTAAGCTTAGGGAACGGCCTGGGGCGGAACTTAAATCCGTCGGCCGGGCGTGGGTTTACAACCAAAGATTGATTACTACTGCCCTGGGGCGGGGCTAGGACAGGCCTGGGGGCGGGGCATCAATCATTCACGGGGGGCGGGGCTTGAACAGACCTGGGGCGGGGCTTGGACAGGCCTGGGGGCGGGGCATCAATCATTCACGGGGGGCGGGGCTTGAACAGACCTGGGGCGGGGCTTGGACAGGCTTGGGGGCGGGCGGGGCTTGGACAGGCCTGGGGCGGGGCATCAATCATTTATTAGGGGCGGGGCTTGGATAGGCCTGGGGGTGGGGCATCAATCATTTCCTGGGTTACACAAAAAGCTGGAGAAACTCAGCGGCTGCAGCAGCATCTAAGGAGCGAAGGAGATAGGCGACGTTTCGGGTCGAGACCTTCAGATCCAGACCCTTCTTCTTCAATCATTTCCTGGGGGTGGGGCATCATTCATTTACTGGGGGCGGGGCTTGGACAGGACTGGGGCGGGGCATCAATCATTCACGGGGCGCGGGGCTTGGATAGACCTGGGCGGGGCTTGGACAGGTTTGGGGGCGGGCCTTGGACAGGCCTGGGGCATCAATCATTTACTGGGGCGGGGTTTGGACAGGCCTGGGGGTGTGGCTTATACAGACACGTGGGCGGGACCAAGGACCTTCCATTTTAAAGAAGGAACTGCAGATGCTGGAGAATCGAGGGTTACACAAAAAGCTGGAGAAACTCAGCGGGTGCAGCAGCATCTAAGGAGCGAAGGAGATAGGCGACGTTTCGGGTCGAGACCCTTCTTCAGACTGAAGAAGGGTCTCGACCCGAAACGTCGCCTATCTCCTTCGCTCCTTAGATGCTGCTGCACCCGCTGAGTTTCTCCAGTTCCTTTTGTGTAACCTTCCATTTTAAGTTCAGTTTATTGTCTGGTACCAATTAAGGTACAGTGAAACTTGAGTTAAGTGAAAAGCAACAAGACACACAACCACATTAACATCCACCGCAGTGGATTCCACATTCCTCACTGTGATCGAAGACAATAAAGTTCAATCTTCAAGCTGCTGATGGCACTCAAATATCAGCAGTCGGGGCGATCGAAGTCCCTGTCGGAGTGATCGAAACTCCCGCGTCAGAACGGTTGAAACTCTCTCCACGGCATGGAGCTCTCGAATCGGCCTCGTCTTACCAGAGACCGCGGGCTTCACGATGTTTAGGTCCACAGGCCGAGCGGTTGGAGCTTCGATTCCCGGCAAAGGGATCGCAAGCTCCACGATGTTAAAGTCCCGCAGTCCCCTGTGGCTTGGAGCGCCGTGTCGATCCCCAGGAAAGGCTGCCAACTCCACGATGTTAGGCCGTGGTGCGGTCGGAGATACGATACGGAAATAAATCGCATCTCCGTTGAGGTAAAAGATTGAAAAAAAGTTTCCCCCAACCCATCCCCTTATATAAAACAAACCAAGGAACACTAAAACATACTTTTAACACATACTAAAACTGACAAAACAGAAGAAAGGACAGACAGACTGTTGGCGAGGCATCCACTGCTGGTGGCTGCTGGTTCCTTGAGAGAGGGACTCCCACTCTGGTCAGATTTGTGGGGTGTAGAAACATAGAAAATAGGTGCGGGGGTAGACCATTCGGCCCTTCGAGCCAGCACCGCCATTCAATATGATCATGGCTGATGAACCAAAATCAGTACCCCGTTCCGGCTTGTTCCCCATATCCTTTGAATCCCTTAGCCCGAAGAGCCAAATCTAACTCCCTCTTGAAAACTGGTGCCAATTAGGTTAACCAAATAAGTCATTAACCAAAGATAGACACGAAAAGCTGGAGTAACTCTGCAGGTCAGGCAGCATCTCTGGAGAAAAGGAATAGGTGATGTTTCGGATAGAGACCCCTCATCAGTCTGAAGGGTCTTGACCCTAAACATCACCTATTTCCGTGCTGTAATTGTTATATGGTTATATGGTTATAATATGGTTATCACATATTCCTTTTCTCCAGAGATGCTGCCTGTCCCGGTGAGTTACTCCAGCATTTTGTGACTATCTCAGATATGTAAACATTGTACTCTGTAAATACCATAATAAACAACAAAGATAAGTTCAAAAAAGAAAGTAATAATTGTACAAAGACAAAAAAAATGTCCCTAAATCTACAGTGTGCAGTTCTGAGCTTAGTCGGCGGCTGTAGTGTTTAATGGGCTCATGGTTATTGGGAAGAGGCTGCTTCTAAACCTGGACATTACAGTTTTCAGAGTCCTATATCTTCTCCCCAAATGCAGGAGTGAGATGAGAGCGTGGACAAGGATGGTGTGGATCTCTGATGCTGTGGCTGCTGTTTAGAGGCAGCAGCTCCTGTCGATCCATTAGATGGTGGGGAGGTCAGTACCTGTGATGGGCTGGTCAATGTTCACCACTTTTTTCAACTTTTGTCTGGGCATTCGAGTTGCTAAACCAGATCATGATGCAACCGGTCATTATGGTCTCTACTGTTCATCTGTAGGGGTTCAAGAGGGTATTCGTCGACATATCGAATCTCCTCAATTTTCTAAGGAAGTAGAGGCATTGATGGGCTTTCTTTATGGTTGTATCAATGTGCTGGGTCCAGGACAGAGCTTCAGAGATATGCACTGTAGATGGTTTATATATGCAACCAATAACATAGTTACCTCAGTACCATTAACCCCGCCTAGTTAACATCAATCATAACGCCTTCCCCTTCCTGGGTACAGTTCAGTAGAAGAATGTAGCCAGTGCTTGAGGATGTATGTAATACCCTGTGCTATCATTAAAAGATGTTGCACACTTTAAGAGTTTGTGAATTGCTTATTTACATGGTGTCAGAAGTGGGATACGAACCCACGCCTCCAATCGGAGACCAGAACAGGAAACAGGAAGTCTCTGAACTTGGAGCAGGCGAACACCACCGCGAGCAGCTCCTTCTCGATCTGAGCGTACTGCTGCTCGGTGTCCGTCATGGTGCGGGAGGCATAGGAGACAGGATGTAGCGATCCATCGACAGACTGAAGGCAAGCCACACCCAGACCGAACTTGGAAGCGTCACAGGTGACGGTGATGGGGCAACTCACGTCGAAGAACCGCAACGTCGGAGCGTTAATCAGTTTCGACTTGGGGCAGATTCAAGTTCCTGCGAATGCCATTCGGCATCAATTCCGCTAGCGAGGTGTTCCAGCGAACGATGGAGCAGATATTCTCGGACCTGCCATGTGCCATCATCGTGGATGATATCCTGGTTTATGGGAAGGACATTGCCGAGCACGACCTGAACCTCCGCCACGTCCTGGATCGGGCGCGGAAGGCCAACCTGAAGCTGAATCCCAAGAAGTCACGTATGTTGGACACGTTTTCACCTCTAACGGACTAAAACCCGACCCCTTGAAGGCAGCTGCCATCTCGATGTTAGGCCGTGGTGCGGACGGAGATACGATACGGAAATATAACCGACGTGCCAGGTCTACAACGATTCTTGGGCATGGTGAACTACCTTGGGAAATTTGTACCAAACCTCAGTGAGCTGAGTGCTCCCCTGCGGCAGCTGACAAAAAAGGATATTGCCTGGGTCTGGCTCCCACATCACCAGCAGGCCTTTGACATCTACAAGAAGGGCACCGAGATGCACATTGCAGACACCCTATTGCGCGCCCCGCGGACCTCCTGTGCTCGCCACCCCTACGAAACAGAGGACTTGCTCTTACTGGGCGTTAACTTTATTCCCACCAAGCAGCTACAGGTTTTGGCCGAGCACACCGCTGCCGATCCACTTTTGCAGCAGCTTGCCTCTGTGATTAAAGCAGGGTGGCCAACAAAGCGCTCCGCTGCGCCGTCTGAAACACAGCCTTTCTTCCTGGTCCGCGACGAACTGGTGCACCAGAATGACGTCATCGTCAAAGGACATAAAGTTGTAGTCCCGTCCTCCCTGTTTGACTTTTACTATTGCGCAGCCCATAGCGGACACCCTGGGGTCGATGCAACACTCGCCCACGCTCAGTGCAAATTCTACTGGCCTGGAATGGCCAAATATATCCGAGACCGAGTTTCTGCCTGCTCCACGTGCAACAGCCCCTGCTGCAACAGCCCGCTCCTGCCTTGGCCTGGTCCTCGTTGGCTGCCTACATCTTCGAGTGGCGTGATAACCACTACCTTGACTTGGTTGACTCGTACTCAAACTGGTTCGAAGTGGATTTACTGACATCCCTCACGTCGGAGATGGTGATCCGAAAGCTGCGGAAACACTTCTCCACTTTTGGGTCCCCTGTCAGGCTGCAGACTGACAACGGCAGGCAGTTTCCCAGCCAAGAATTCAAAAGTTTTGCCGACAAGTGGAATTTGTGCATTTCACCAGCAGCCCAGAGTACCCACAGAGCAATGGCCTTGCAGAACGGGTCGTCCGCAGCGCCAAGCTTCTGATGGAACAGGCGAGACTGTCCAACTCTGATTTGTATTTGGATCTCCTGAACCTCAGGAATGTTTCCAGGGATCCGTCCATGGGGTCACCTGCTCAGCATCTGATGTCCAGAACAACCAGATCTACCATCCCGATTGCCCAGTGCCAGCTGCAACCTCGAGTGCTGGAGCCTGCCTCCGTGCAGAGGCGCATTCAAGAGAAACATGACAGCCAGCGGCGT
This sequence comes from Okamejei kenojei, assembly GCA_035221665.1. NCBI lineage: Eukaryota > Metazoa > Chordata > Chondrichthyes > Rajiformes > Rajidae > Okamejei > Okamejei kenojei. The sequence goes on along the minus strand of CM069136.1, from coordinate 43,905,768 downwards.
TCCAATGATCGGTCGTGCAGACCACTCGATCCTCTGTTGCCTGGACAGGTTGTTCAGTTGCAGACCGCCGGTGGTCACTCCCGTCTGGCTACCGTGGTTGGGGTGGCCGACTCACCTCGTTCGTATCTGGTCGACTATGAGGGAACTATCTACCGAAGAAGCCGACAACACCTGCTTTACGCGCTCGGGCCGGATTAGTAAGCCAACTGTTTGTTATGGCGATTTTGTTTAATTCTGCTGTTTAATTCTGTTGTTGTGACAACAATCTGTTTTGATTTTCTAAGGGGAAGGATGTAGATGGTTTATATATGCAACCAATAACATAGTTACCTCAGTACCATTAACCCCGCCTAGTTAACATCAATCATAACGCCTTCCCCTTCCTGGGTACAGTTCAGTAGAAGAATGTAGCCAGTGCTTGAGGATGTATGTAATACCCTGTGCTATCATTAAAAGATGTTGCACACTTTAAGAGTTTGTGAATTGCTTATTTACATGCACGCCCAGGAATTTGATGTTTTTGTCTCTCCCCAACACCATCCCGTCGATGAAAACAGGTTTGTGGATCCTCGGCCTCCCTCTTCTAAACTCAACAATCAGTTCCTTGGTTTTAATGATGTTGAGACAGGGTTGTTGTTCTGGCACCATTCAGTCGGTAGATCGATTTCCCACCAATACTCTGATCCGTCATCATCTGTGATTGGCCCAACAATGGTAGTGTCATCGGCTTATTTAAAGATGCAGTTGGAACCGTGTCCGGCTACACAGTCTAGTCCTGGGTATAGAGTTGAGCACACAGCCTTGAGATGTCCCTGTGCTGATGGTTATCATACTATCAGCATGTCTCTTGTCCCACCAGAGGCCAGGACACCCTTGACCAATGTTACACTTTCATAAAAAACAGTCACATTTCGGAAAATCTGCCTATCTCGCTATGCTTCTACTCTCTGCCTACAAACAAAAGCTGAAGCGGGAAGATCCGTTTCAGAAAGTTGCTTAAGGCTGGGCTGCGGAAATAGATGACATCCTACGCAACTAGTTTGAGTCAGTGGAATGGTCCATATTCAGGGAATCTGCAGCCAACCTGGATGAGTATATTCTGTCCTGACTGACATATTCTATTGTACTGCAGCAAGTAAGAATTTCATTGTTCTATCTGGGACACTAAACACTCTTGACTTGACTCTCTTCATCAGCAAGTGCGTGGAGGAGTGCGTACCAAATAAGACAATCCATGAATGAGCTGTGAAGTACATTCCCAGGTGAAGGTCAAGACCGCTGCTTCCAAGTCAAACGATTCCGAGTGGTACAAGAAAATCCGCTATGATCTTCACAAAGTCACGTAGAGTGGCAAGAGTCTTGAGTCTGGAGTCGCAGTATAATCATTCGGACATCCACAGTGTGGTAAGGCCTGCATACTATAACTGGCTGCAAACCAAAGTCAGGCAACGTCGTTGGTGATTGTGTGGTCCTCCCTGATGAACTTCATGAATTCTATGCTCACTTTGAGCAGAAGGCCAATGGGGCAATGGAATGTATGCCTTTTCCCTGGATCATTGTTGCAGAAGTTAGATCTGCCTTCCTGATGATAGACCCAAGGAAAGCAACTGGTCCAAACGGACATCCTGGGCATGACCTTAAGAAATGCGTGGATCAACTCGCAGGAATAAATAAAAGTGCAATACCAAAGTACTTAGTAAACCAAAACAGCAGTACATAGTTGATCCTTGTTGCTCAAGTAGGATCAGTGTAAAATTATCCCTAGTGTGTCTAGGGTAGTGTTAATGTGCGGGAATCGCTGGTCGTTGCGAAATTGGTGGGCTGAAGAGCCTGTTTCCGCAATGTGTATCTAAAACTAAGAACCTAGTGGTTGCTGGGAACCTGTTCTTGAACTTGGAGGTCACATTTACAGGCTGCTGTACCTTCTCCCCACTGGTAGCAGTGAGATGAGAGCGTGGCCAGTGTCGTTTGGGTCTTTGATGCTGCACTTCCTGTACTATAGACCCCTTCAATGGTGGGGAGGTCAATAATCGTGATGGACCCAGTAGTGGCTACCACTTTTGGCAGCTTTCTTCTTTCGTGGGTGTTCAACCATGCATGATCGAACTAGTCAATATGCTCTCTGCTGTACCCCTGTACAAGTATTCGGCGACATGCTGAATCTCCTCAACCTTGTAAGGAAGTAGAGGCATTGAAGAACTTTCTCTGCGAGATTCATTGATATGTTAATCGTGTGGTTCACGCTGGATTTTATGTAATGATTTGATATCTACAGGTTGTGGTTAATTACTGATCCACTGAACCATGCTGATCAAGCTGTCAATCTAACTACTGCTATTTGCAGGTGTTTGGCTTATATCCCTCCAAAGCTTTTCTATCTATATACCTGTCCAAATGTCTTTTAAACATTGTAAGTATACCCACCTGCACAGTTTCCTCTGGCAGCTTGTTCCATTTATTCACCTATCTCCGTGTGAAAAAGTTGCTACTCTGGTCCCATTTATACATTTCCCCTCTCATCGTAAATCCATGTCCTCTAGTTTTAGACTCCAATCCGATGGGAAAACGACTGTAACCATTCACCTCATCCATACCCCTCATGATTTTAAATACCTCTATGAGGTCCCACCTCAAACTCCTACACTCCAGAGCCTGCCTTCGTTAAGGTAGATGTAAACAAAAACTTACATAATTTTGAAGGAGAGGAGGGGGATTCTTCCTGGTGTGCTATTCTATGCCTCAACAGGTAACATGTCACACTTATTGTTGCTTGTGAGAAATCATCTATCTACAGCAGTGACGAACACCCTGCTACCTTGAAGTGTACTATAGATGTATAACTTATTTTTATATATTTCAAACAATAACAAACATTTTTGGCCATTTGACTAGGTTTCTGCTCATATTCTCTCTCAGGTGGTGCAATTCGTCACTTTTTTCCTGTTTGTCTGGATTTTGTTCCGTTTTCTTCTTGTGATATAGGTGGACATCTGCTGGCTGAAAGGGGTAATTGCAGCATGATCTTAACAAGAGAGAAAACATATACAAATGTTGACCTAAGAGGTATATGTGTAAATATTTTAAGATGGAGATACAATTATTTTTAAGTGACCATTTATACATAGTCTGTACTTGCTACATCAGATGATGGTGTGGAGGGTGATTGATTCCATTCTGATCTGCCGCATGAACGTTGTAAAATTCCGGACAGTGATGATCACCTATCCATGTTCTCCAGAGATGCTGCCTGGCCCGCTGAGTTACTCCAGCATGTTGTGTCCACTTGTGTATTAACTTGCATCTGCAGTTCTTTGTTTCTACTCGTAGACTCCTGTCTCGTTTTAGATAAGATAAGCATTTCAACAATCGATTGCAGTTTTATACGTTTCGATATTATTCTGAAATTGGGAAGATATTATTTAAATTGTCAGTTTATTATGAAACCACATATTTAACCCGCAATAAAGTAATTACTCAGTTGGAGAAATTTAATTCAGTCTTACAAGATCTTAAAGCGTAAATTGAGGGCCGAGCAAAGATTCCATGTGTGAGCAACAGTGTTTGAATACTACAGTTAAGTATCCTGAACGCGGGATATCGCACCAAAATCCCGGGAGTGATTTTAGCGCCACTTCAGGTTACAGAGTAGCACGCAAATTAACCCGCAGAATTAAAGCGCCAATCGAGCGCAACAGCGCGAAATGACATCCCACAGCGGCAGCAAATAGCAACACTAGCTGGTGGCACGTTTTCAATGAAATGTCTTAGGTTATACGCAGGAGCAAAATATTATAAAGGAAACAAGGATTTGTTTAGATTGATGCATCTGCGTAAATTGAGGTCAATTTGTATGGGATGTTGACATTTTAATCATAGTAAAACGGAGAACGTTTCCCCTGGATCAGAAAGATTAATGGAAGGTAAGTTGAAGTATGAGTTTTCAAAGACGACGTTGTGGCGAGTGATGTAACCTATAGTTTTGCTATTTTTAATTCACTTTCGGCATTCGGGGTCGCTGGGAAGCCCAGTATTTGGTACTACCCGCTCCTAATTGCGCTCAGTGAACTACTGCCTTGAACCGCTGGAGCCCTCCTGAAGGTACTTCAACGAATCTATTGCTTACGGAGTTTCGGGATACCCAGCGGGTATGAAGGGTGTAAGATGGAAGTGCAGATGTTGGTTTATACCGAAGATAGATACAAAGACCTGGTGTAACTCAGCGGGACAGGTAGCATTTCCGGAGAGGAGGAATGGGTGACCTTTCGGGTCGACGGGCCAGCCGTTTATTTCCAAGTCTTGCAAGATAATTTGCAGTAAGTGATGCTCCCGTACAACGTTTTGTTAGGTGTGTTTGTGGCAAGGATTTGGCAAGTGGTAATGTAACGCGGGCAAGTAACTACAGTGCATTTTGTAATTAGCGGCGTAGGGAATTAAAGGGTAAGGTGGTAAAGAGGTGCCAAGTGAGTAGTTATTGCCAAGCTTGTTGACATGCGTTGGCACGAAACACCCCTGCAAGTGGCGAATGTTGGTGATGAAAAGATAAATTAGGTTTTTTTACTACAAGAATACCACTTTGCTAGCAATTACCTTTTATAACTGTGATGATTTTAATGTATTTCAATCGCATTTTCTGCAGGCCTCTCAGGGTTGTGGTGGGGTTTCATTCTTGAGAATTGTTCATGATCCAAAGATTTAGAAGGTTGAAAATACAGCCACGAATTGGGTTCCCACATGGCAGAAGATACCCGCAAGTTGTCCCATAGGAATAGAAAGTATGCAGATTTTACTGCAGACGATGTTTTAAAAAGGACAATGCTGTTGAGCTGGACATTGTGTCTCTAGATAGGATTCGGTAAATATACATTATAAGTGTTACCTACAGTTTTTTCCTCTGTTTGAAAATGTATGTGTCTTGCTTCGAAATCATCCTTTTGAGTCATCGCTGTTTCTTCCCTAATCCTTAAATGTAATGGTTGATTGTACAGATACCCCACTTCCTATGTTACACTATTGCACTAGACTAGACTACACTACCAGCACATCACACCCAAAATAGATTCAACCTGAAAGATACGGTCCGCACCGTGAGATAAATCATTCCAGAATTACCTTATTGAAAAGATTTGTGGTAACAAATGTAGTTTATAATAGATTTCAGAGTTTTAGAACTTCAAAATGTTTTAGATAATTAAGTATTTTGCGATTTTTCTATTTACCGTTTACTATTATTTGCTATTTACTACTGATGTGCAAAATTCCCGCTAGTGTAAAGAAAAGTAGTTTGCAGCAATTTGTTTGCTGTTTTGCTATAGCTATTTGCTATTCTTTACTATTATTTGCTACATCCGGAGGCTGCAGCAAATCGTCCGATCAGCTGAGAAGGTTATTGGCTGCAACTTTCCCTCCATTGATGAACTGTACACTACAAGGGCCATGAAGCGAGCGGGTAAGATCATCTCTGACTCCTCTCGCCCTGGCCACAAACTCTTTGAATGACTTCCCTCTGGAAGGCGACTCCAGACTGTCAAAGCTGCCACAGCCAGATATAAAAAGCGCTTTTTTCCACGAGTAGTAGCTCACTCAATAACCAAAAATCTGTAGCCTCCTTTTGCTCTGGCATTTTATTTAATTCACATGTTTAATAAATAATGTTTTTTATTAATGTTTTTTAGGTGTCATTCCTAACTGTCACTATATGTCATTGTCACTTGCGAGCGGAGCACCAAGGCAAATTCCTTGTATGTGAATACTTGGCCAATAAACCTATTCATTCATTCATATTTACAGCCTCCAACTTTCACACACATAGAGGTCCCATAAACTGTAATGAACAAATTAGTGCTTGGATAACAAGGGAAATCAGGGATAGTATCAAAACAAAAGATGAAGCATACATGTTAGCCAGAAAAAGCAGTTTACCAACTTGTAAGTCTCAGCTTGTCCAGCAGAGGAGGACAAAGGGCTTAATTAAGAAAGGGAAAATAGATTATGAAAGAAAACTGGCAGGGAACATAAAAGCTGACTGCAAAAGTTTTTATAGATATGTGAAGAGAAAAAGGTTAGTTAAAACAAATGTAGATCCCTTGCAGTCAGAAACTGGTGAATTGATCATGGGGAACAAGGACATGGCAGACCAATTGAATAACTAATTTGGTTCTGTCTTCACTAAGGAAGACATAAATAATCTGCCGGAAATAGCAGGGGACCGGGAGTCAAATGAGATGGAGGAACTGAGTGAAATCCAGGTTAGCCGGGAAGTGGTGTTAGGTAAATTGAATGGATTAAAGGCCGATAAATCCCCAGGGCTGGATAGGCTGCATCCCAGAGTACTTAAGGAAGAAGCCCCAGAAATAGTGGATGTATTAGGGATAATTTTTCAAAACTCTTTAGATTCTGGAGTAGTTCCTGAGGATTGGAGGGTAGCTAATGTAACCCCACTTTTTAAAAAGGGAGGGAGAGAGAAAACGGGGAATTACAGACCAGTTAGTCAAACATCGGTAGCGGGGAAAATGCTAGTCAGTTATTAAAGATGGATAGCAGCACATTTGGAAAGTGGATTTATGAAAGGTAAATCATGTCTGACGAATCTTGTAAAATTTTTCGAGGATGTAACTAGTAGAGTGGATAAGGGAGAACCAGTGGATGTGTTATATCTGGGCTTTCAGAAGGCTTTCGACAAGGTCCCACATAGGAGATTAGTATACAAACTTAAAGCACACGGTATTGGGGAGAACTGGCTGGCAGACAGGAAACAAAGAGTAGGAGTAAACGGGTCATTTTCAGAATGGCAGGCAGTGACTAGTGGGGTACCGCAAGGCTCGGTGCTGGGACCACTGCTATTTAGAATATATATTAATGATCTGGATGAGGGAATTGAATGCAACATCTCCAAGTTTGCGGATGACATGAAGCTGGGGGGCAGTGTTAGCTGTGAGAAGGATGCTAGGAGGCTGCAAGGTGACTTGGATAGGTTGGGTGAGTGGGCAAATGCATGGCAGATACAGTATAATGTGGATAAATGTGAGGTTATCCACTTTGGTGGCAAAAACAGGAAAGTAGACTATTATCTGAATTGTGGCCGATTAGGAAAAGGGGAGATGCAACGAGACCTGGGTGTCATGGTACACCAGTCATTGAAAGTAGGCATGCAGGTGCAGCAGGCAGTGAAGAAAGTGAATGGTATGTTGGCATTCATAGCAAAAGGATTTGAGTACAAGAGCAGGGAGGTTCTACTGCAGTTGTACAGGGTCTTGGTGAGGCCACATCTGGAGTATTGCATACAGTTTTTGTCTCCTAATCTAAGGAAAGACATTCTTACCATAGAGGGTGTACAGAGAAGGTTCACCAGACTGATTCCTGGGATGGCAGGACATCCATATGAAGAAAGACTGGATAGACTTGGCTTGTATTCGCTGGAATTTAGAAGATTGAGGGGGGATCTTATAGAGACTTACAAAATTCTTAAGGGGTTGGACAGGCTAGATGCAGGAAGATTGTTCCCGATGTTGGGGAAGTCCAGAACAAGGAGTCACAGTTTAAGGATCAGGGGGAAGTCTTTTAGGACCGAGATGAGAAAATCATTTTTCAGACAGAGTGGTGAATCTGTGGAATTCTCTGCCACAGAAGGTAGTTGAGGCCAGTTCATTGGCTATATTTAAGAGGGAGTTAGATGTGGTTCTTGTGGCTCAATTGATCAGGGGGTATGGAGAGAAGGCAGGTACAGGATATTGAGTTGGATGATCAGCCATGATCATATTGAATGGCGGTGCAGGCTCGAAGGGCCGAATGGCCTACTCCTGCACCTATTTTCTATGTTTATATGCACAATTAAAGCCATTTGAAACATGTTTCCCCATATTTCTTTCTTTCTTTATATTCAATCAAATTGGCTGGCCATATTTAATTTCTAATAGAACTTCTATCTTTTAATCTGAAATCTTACCACAAAATTACTGTGAAATGTTGTTGTACCTCTATCATTCACTAGATGGCGGTCTTGTAATGATCAAAGCAGAAGGTTCAAATACTGCACATCTTAGTTAGAGGAATGTGTACATGAGTGAGTTGGTAACGCAGATTAGTTGATGAAGTATTTCCAATGGACAAACATTTCTATTCCAATAAGCTGCTGTTTGGCCTACTTCGGACATCAAGTACAACTTTGTTATAAAATGGTTGAGGCTTTATCCCCTGGCTAACAGCTTCGACCCTGCTGTTACTTGCATTCTTTACAGGCCCCTCAAAAGCCTAAAATGGGCCTGTCCAACTTGGGTGACTTTTTAGGTGACTGCTGGAGACTATTCAGTTGCCACATGTTTGCGGGTGGTTGCTGGGGTGTCTCCTTCATGGTCGTGAGGAGTTCCCGCATTCTTGGGACTAGTCGCGGCCTCATTATGGTTGCCGTGAATTTTTCAGTATGTTGAAAAATTAGCGGCGACTAGAATGAAGCCTCCATGGAGAGTAGCAAGAATGCTTGAGCCATAGGTGGGTCGCCAGGAGGTCCTAGTGGGTTGCCAGGAGGTCGAAGGTTCTCGTAGGTTGTAGTCAGTGCTGACCAGTGAATTTCATTGGCTCATTGGGAAAGAAAGGTAAGCAGTAGTTTTCAGAACCAAGGATAACTGACCAGTAATGTTAAATGTCCGCCGAGCTTTACAGCCGTGTATCTCTGGTTTCTTAAAAGTTGTCTCCACTCCTTCTCCCCCCTCTCCCCCCCCTCTTTTAAAGGACACCGTACACTGTGCTTTAGCCGTCTTTTTACAGTGCCAATCTTCCTATTCATTGCAATGTGTGTCTGTTTCACATTGGCTTTGCACCGTGTGAATTTTTTAGAGAGCGCTCCCCCCGCTTGCCCTGCCCCCCACCTGCATAATGGGTTGGTGAAGGAAGCGATGTGTGTGTGTGTGTGCGTGCCAGCGACTGCCAGCAGTCTGCTGAAAAATCACCTAAGTGGGACAGGCCTATAAGGGTGTAATCGTGATCTCCCAACCTACCTCACTGTCACCCGTGCATACTGATTTTTATTTATCTACACTTTGTAGCTGTAATACTACATTTGACCCCCGGTCCCCTGCTATTTCCGGCAGATTATTTATGTCTTCCTTAGTGAAGACAGAACCAAAGTAGTTATTCAATTGGTCTGCCATGTCCTTGTTCCCCATGATCAACTCACCAGTTTCTGACTGCAAGGGACCTACATTTGTTTTAACTAATCTTGTTCTCTTCACATATCTATAAAAACTTTTGCAGTCAGTTTTTATGTTCCCTGCCAGTTTTCTTTCATAATCTGTTTTCCCTTTCCTAATTAAGCCCTTTGTCCTTCTCTGATGGAATTTCTCCCAGTCCTCTGGTAGGCTGCTTTTTCTGGCTAATTTGTATGCTTCATCTTTTCTTTTTATACTATCCCTGATTTCCCTTGTTATCCATGGATGCACGACCTTCCTTGATTTATTATTTTGCCAAGCTGGGATGAACAATTGGTGTAGTTCATCCATGCAGCCTTTAAATACCTTCCATTGCACATCCACTGTCAACCCTTTAAGAATCACTTGCCAGTCTATCTTGGCCAATTCACGTCTCATACCTTCAAAGTTACCTTTGTTTAAGTTCAGAACCCTTGTTTCTGACTTAATTATGTCACTCTCCATCTTAATGAAGAACTCAACCATATTATGGTTACTCTTGCCCAAGGGGCCACGCACAACAAGACTGCTGACTAACCCTTCCTCATTACTCAATACCCAGTCTAGAATAGCCTGCTCTCTCGTTGGTTCCTCTACATGTTGGTTTAGAAAACTATCCCGCATACATTCCAAGAAATCCTCTTCCTCAGCACCCCTGCCCATTTGATTCACCCAATCTTTATGTAGATTGAAGTCACCCATTATAACAGCTTTACCTTTGTTGCACGCATTTCTAATTTCCTGTTTGATGCCATCCCAACTCCACTACTACTGTTAGGTGGCCTGTACAGAATTCCCACTAGCGTTTTCTGCCCCTTAGAGATTCACAGCTCTACCCATATCGATTCCACATCCTCCAAACTAATGTCCTTCCTTTCTATTACACTAATCTCCTCTCTCACCAGCAACGCTACCCCACCTCCCTTTCCTTTCTGTCTATCCCTCTTGAATATTGAACATCCCTGGATGTGGATCCCTGATACCCAGCCTTGGTCCACCTGGAGCCATGTCGCCGTGATCCCAACTATAGCATAGTCATTAATAGCAGTCTGCACATTCAACTCATCCACCTTATTATGAATGCTCCTTGCATTCCTTCAGGCTTGTTTTCACAACACTCTTACTCCTTATACAATTATGTTGACAAGTGGTCCCTTTTGATTTTTGCCCTGGAAACCCACCACCTCTTATTCTCTGTTTATTATTTTCTTCTTCTTTCCCCCCTACATGTTGGGTCTGAGTGCTTCCCTTCTCTGCTTCCTGCCTCAGACCCTGTCTACTGGCTTTCTCTATTTGAGTCCCTCCCCCCCTCAACCGTTCTAGTTTAAAGTCCCCCCGGTAGCCTTTGCAAATTTCCCTTTGCAAATCATGGCTGATTGTCCGCTATCAATAACCCGTGCCTGCCTTCTCCCCATATCCCTTGACTCCACTAGCCCCTAAAGCTCCATCCAACCCTCCCTTAAATCCATGCAGTGATTTGGCCTCCACTGCCCTCTGTGGCAGGGAATGCCATGAATTCACAACTCTCTGGGTAAAAGTTTTTTCTCACCTCAGTCTTAAATGACCTCCCCATTATTCTAAGACTGTGGCCCCTGGTTCTGGACGTGCCCAACATTGGGAACATTTTTCCTGCATCTAGCTTGTCCAGTCCTTTTATAATTTTATATGTTTCTATAATATCTCCCCTCAACCTTCTAAACTCCAGTGAACACAAGCCTAGTCTTTTCAATCTTTCCTCAGATGACAGTCCTGCCATCCCAGGGATTAATCTCGTGAACCTACGCTGCACTGCCTCAATCACAAGGATGTCCTTCCTCAAATTAGGAGATCAAAACTGTACACAATACTCCAGATGTGGTTTCACCAGAGCCCTATACAACTGCAGGGGAACCTCTTTACTCCTATACTGAAATCCTCTTGTTATGAAGGCCAACATTCCATGAACTTTCTTCACTGCCTGCTGTACCTGCACGCCAACTTTCAGTGACCGGTGTACCTCCCCCTTACCTAACCTAACCCCATTCAGATAATAGTCTGCCCCCTTGTTTTTGCCACCAAAGTGGATAACCTCACATTTATCTATATTATACTGCATCTGCCCACTCACTCAACCTGTCCAGGTCACCCTGCAACCTCTTAACATCCTCTTCACAGTTCACACTGCCACCCAGCTTTGTGCCATCCGCAAACTTGCTAGTGTTGCTCCTAATTCCCTCTTCCAAATCATTAATATATATGGTAAACAGTTGCGGTTCCAACACCGAGGGTTGTGGCACTCCACTCACCAATGCCTGCCATTCATTCTTAAAAGGACCCGTTCACTCCTACTCCTACTCTTTGCTTCCGGTCCAATTTTCTATCCATGTCAACACCCTAGCCCCAATACCATGTGCTCTAATTTTAGTCACCAGTCTCCCGTGCGGGACCTTTTCAAAGGCTTTCTGAAAGTCTAGATACACTACATCCACTGGCACCCCTTCACCCATTTTACTTGTCACATCAGCAAAAAAATCCAGAAGATTAGTCAAGCATGATTTCCATTTCATAAATCTATGTTGACTTGGACTGATCCATTTACTGTATCCAAATGCCCCATTATTACCTCTTTAATTATTGACTCCAGCATCTTTCCCGCCATCGAAGTCTGGCTAACTGGTCTGTAATTCCCCGTTTTCTCTCTCGCTCCTTTCTTGAAAAGTGGGATAGCATTAGCTATCCAATCCACAGGAACTGATCATGAATCTATCAAACATTGGAAAATGATCACCAATGCGTCCACTGTTTCTAGAGCCACCTCCCTGAGGACCCTGGGATGCAGACCATCAGACCCAGGGGATTTATTGTCCTTCAGTCAGCCTACCCAATACTATTTCTCGCCTAATGAAAATGTCTTTCAGTTCCTCTACCCCCTTAGATCCTCTGTCCTCCAGTACATCTGGGAGATTGTTTGTGCCCTCTTTAGTGAAGACAGATGCGAAGTACATATTCAACTCTTCTGCCATTTCCTTGTTGACCATAATAATTTCACCCATGCCTGCCTTCAAGGGACCCACATTTGACTTTGCTATTCTTTTTCCCTCAACATATCTAAAGAAGCTTTTACTGTCCTTCTTTATATTCCTGGCCAGCTTCCCCTCATACCTCATCTTTTCAGCCCATATTGCCTGTTTTGTTTTCTTCTGTTGTCCTATGAAAGTTTCCCAATCCTCTGGCTTCCGGCTACTCTTTGCTGTGTTATACATTCTTTTCTTTTAGTTTTATTCTATCCCTAACTTCTCTTGTCAGCCATGGTTGCCTCCTACTCCCCTTAGAATCTTTCTTCCTTTTTGGAATGAAATGATCCTGCATCTTCCGGATTATGCCCAGAAATTCCTGCCATTGCTGTTCCACTGTCATTCCTGCTAGGATCCCTTTCCAGTCTACTTTGGCCAGCTCCCCTCTCATGCCTTCATAGTCCCCTTTGTTCAACTGCATCACTGCCACTTCCGATTTAACGTTCTCCTTCTCAAATTGCAAATTAAAACTAATCATATTATGATCACTACCTCCAAGCGGTTCCTTTACCTCGAGTTCTCTTATCATATCTGGTTCATTGGACAACACTAAATCCAGAATTGCCTTTTCTCTGGTCGGCTCCATTACAAGCTGTTCTAAGAATCCATCTCTGAGGCATTCTACAAACTCTCTTTCTTGGGGTCCTGAACCAATCTGATTTTCCCAATCTACCTGCATATTGAAATCCCCCATCACCACAGTGGCATTACCTTTGTTACATGCCAGTACAACTCCTGATGCAACTTACACCCTACATCTGAGCTACTATTTGGGGATGTGTAAATAACACCAAATAGTGTCTTCTTGCCTTTACAATTCCTCAACTCAATCCACAGTGACTCTACCTTGTCAGTCCCTATGTCTTCCCTCGCAAGGGACTGAATTCCATCCCTCACCAGCAAAGCTCCCCCCCCCCTCCTCTGCCCACCTGCCTGTCCTTTCTATAGGATGTATAACCCTGAATATTAAGTTCCCAGGCCCGATCCTCCTGCAGCCACGTCTCACTAATCCCCACAATGTCATATCTACCAACCTCTAACTGAGCCTCAAGCTCATCTACTTTACTTTTTATACTTCGCGCATTCATATACAATACTTTTAATTCCTTGCACATCTCACCTTTCACATCGATTCCTATTACAGTTGGCCATACTCTCCTATCCCTTTGTGAGCTTCCTTTCCCGTTAATTCTGGGGTCATTAACCATCCCTTTACTCTCTTTCCCTTTAACTCCATCCTCGACTATCCCATTTGACACCCCATTGACATACTTTGGAAAATCTAGAGGCAACACTGTTTTGTATAGACATAATAGTGAAGTTTGCTGAGAATCACTATTTAGCAATTAGTATAATAAGTGTAAACCATCTGGAGTTAGTTATTCAAATATTATTCCTCAAATGAGTAATCCAATGACTAAATGAGTAATCCAATATATGACAAAGATGCATGATGGGTATGTTTGAAAACAAGGCAAATAGTAAGATTAAATGAGAACTTACCAGTTCGAAGTTTGATCTTTATTTTATGAGGAGTAACGATGAGGGATTACGTGAAGAAGCCCCGCCTGGCGCTGGAACGGCTTACTTCAAAGCAGCGGCATGAAAAACACAGAACACAATAGCCGGAGTAAGATAGCAAAGCTCATCATAGATTTAGAACTACCAGATGATCATTTATTTTATGAGGGTGTGGAGTGGAGGGCACGTAATCCCTTATCGTTACTCCTCATAAAATAAAGATCAAACTTCGAACTGGTAAGTTCTCGTTTAATCTTACTATTTTACTTCGGAGTCATGTGAGTGACTACGTGAAGATTTTGAAGCTTCTGTGTTTTTCATGTCGTAGAATTCTTCCATACGACAGTCCGGCTAGGTCAACACATACATGAGAAAACCAGACTAGTTTTAGTTCTTCCCATAAATCTTTTAATGATAAAAGATCATATAATAACCCTCTTTTTACACCTGAGGGAACCATTACAAAGTGATAAAAGATATAAGTGATAACATAATTGATAATATCAATCAATAGTGAAACAAAGCAGGTGATTATAGTGAACCAAATACCGCGTGTCCAAAGCCTGTCATTGTGTGAACAGGTTTATTGTAGAACTTTGAAAAAGTTTCTTCTTTACACCACCCTGCGGTTTCTAAAATATGTTCGAGTGGTATGTCCTGTAACTTCGCCGCGGATGTAGCTGCTGCCCTGGTGGAGTGAGATTTGAACACATCAGTGTCTACTCCTGCTAAAAGTAACACCTGTTTTAACCACCTTGAGATTGTTTGCACTGAAGCTTTTGTGTGTGGTTTCTTATGCGTAATCATTAATGTTTTTTCATCACCTCGAAGAGTTTTGGTAACTTTTACATAATGATTCAAATGTTTAACTACACACAACGTTGGGTCAATGGCTTGAAACATTACCTTTCTCCAGTTCTCCCTGGTCTGCTTTGTTTGATCAGATCATAAACATAGAACACAATGTTATCTGCAGTCACATGCATACAGTCTAAACGTAACATTTGTAATGTTTGCACCCTTTGAGCTGAAACCAATGCCATTAACATTACTAATTTAAATGTTAACCTTTCCAATGACAAAACTTCGATTGGAGTCCATTGCCTAAGTAAAGTAAGTACAATGCTAACATCCCAAATTTCTGTATATCTTGGTTTGGGTGGATTTTTGTTAAAGATTCCTTTCATAAATCTGGATATTAATGGATGTGATCCAATCGATTTCTGGTCAGAGATTTGTCCTAAATAAGATAATAAGGCACTACGTGCACTATTAATGGCACTGTAACTTAAGTGTTGTTCAAAATGCAACTCGGCAAGGAACTCCAATATGTTTGCAATGTTCACAGTATGATAGGATATATTTGACTGTCTGCAAAGATTTTCCCATTTCTTTATATGTGTCATATTGTCTCTGAGTGCTATCTCGCCATGATGCGACTATAATATCCATAGTTCTATCCGACAATCCAAGCTCCTGTAGTGGTCTGGTCAAAACCTGCAGATTAACAAATTCATATAAGCATGTAATGGATGAATTTCTTTGGTTACTGGTTTTATCAATAAATCACTGCTGCTAGGAATTGACATATATGGTTCTTTAATCATGTTTAACATCAATGGGAACCATGGTTGTGTCGGCCAATTTGGAATTACCAATAATCCTGTGGCAGATTCTTGTTCTATTTTCTTCAGACATTGCTGAACCAGAGCAAATGGCGGAAAAGCATAAAAGAACATATTCCCCCAGTTTAGTGAAAAAGCATCTACTGCTACTGCGTCTGGATCTGGTTCCCAAGACACATATTTAGGCAATTGATGATTTAGTCTTGATGCAAACAGATCAATGTCTGGTAACCCATATTGAGTCACAATTTTACTGAAAACTACTGGGTTCAACATCCATTCTGTGTTGTCTTTAAACATCCTTGATCTATTGTCTGCCACCACATTGTCTTTACCTGGGATGTAATTTGCCGAAATCCAAATTTGGTGGTTAATACACCATTGCCATATCTGATTGACCAAACAATCACATGATACCGATCTGACTCCACCCATGTGATTAATATATGCAACAGCTGTTTTATTGTCTAATTGTATCAGTACATGCAGATTATTTTTTGTAGAACAATATGCCTTCAACCCATAAAATGCACCCAATAATTCTAAATAGTTAATACCATATGTTTGGAGAAACATTTCCTCTTGGACAGTCCATCTGCCCCCACAGCTGGTGAATGAATCTGTCGCCCCCCATCCGAGAGCACTAACATCTGTTTGTAAAATTACTTCAGGCTGTTGTATCAGAATGTTTTTAGCAGCTTGTGGGACATTTTCAATCCACCATTGTAATTCCAATAAAGCTTATTTTGTTAATTGCATAGGCCTATCAAAATGGCCTGCTCTCTTTTTTAGAGCTCTTATTTTGTCCCTTTGAAGGTTTTGGTAATGTAATGGACCAAATTCTACTGCAGGAAATGCTGCTACTAGTTTACCAATAACCTTTGCTACTTCTCGGATGGAGGGATAAGGTTTGTGAATGAGACCCCTACAGGTCACCAAAATATCATCAATCTTATCTGTTGGCAAAGTTACTAACATAGTAACTGAGTTAATTACAAACCCCAAAGAGTTAATTGACTATGCTGGCTGCA
Source organism: Okamejei kenojei (assembly GCA_035221665.1). NCBI lineage: Eukaryota > Metazoa > Chordata > Chondrichthyes > Rajiformes > Rajidae > Okamejei > Okamejei kenojei. Next base: position 43,889,359 of record CM069136.1, on the reverse strand, counting down.
GTTGGGACTTAATTGGATGAATCAAGAAACCTAACTTCTCAAATAAAGTTTTAGTTGCTGAAACTGATTTTTCAGCTGATTCCTGATTACTATTGATGATTAAAATGCCATCCAGATAAGCCATAATGATGTGCTTTTGTGCTCTTAATTGTGCTAAAGCTGGTTTCAACAGCTTTGTAAAGAGCCTGGGAGCTGAACTTAACCCATTTGGTAAAGCTTTGAATTGCCACAGCTGTCCCAGCCAATTAAATTTTAAATGCCTTCGAAAGAACTGATGTATTGGTACTGAATAGTACGCATCCTTTAAATCAATTGTAGCCATATAACAACCTGCTGATATCAAATGTCTTGCAGTGTTAAATGTTTCCATTTTAAAATGTTTATATTCGACAAATTTATTAAGATTTGTAAGGTCCAGAATAATTCTGCAACCACCATCTTTTTTATTTCTTGGAAATATATTTGACACAAATTGATGCTCATGTTCAACAGTTTTTCCAATAACACCTTTTTTAAACAATTTGTCAATTTCCACATTAATTTCTGCCTCTTCAATTGCAGAAAACATGAGACCATAAGCAGGTTTATTTTGTACCGGAGAATTAACACCTTCTTTAAATGTAATAGTAGCTCCTGAAACTGTTTGCAAAATAAACCGATCAGATGTGATGGCAAGCCATTCATCATAAAACATTTGTAATCTCCCTCCAACTGGAGATTTGTCCACAGTTTCTTTAAGCATAGAATAAATTTTTTGTACCTCTCCATATGAACGTGGTGGTCTCCTTCTCCCCGTATACGGGTGAACATTAGGCTGTGTCGGATGATAATATTTTCTTATCATACTCCTGCCTCTGTTTCCAAAATCAAATCCCCTTCTTGATGAAAAATACCTTTTTTGTCCAAAGACGAAAGGTTAATAGATTTAGCCTCTTCATCCATTTCTCTTATTTGTTTAGGCAGGTTTTCTCCAAATAGATAACCAGGAGCTTGAACACCACTAGATCGACACAGACCTGCAAACCTTGGATGAAATATGGGCCGAATCGCAATTTTCCTCATACAATTAATTTCATAGAAGGAATTGCATAATAAGCCCAAAGTATCTTTTTGGATTTTATCCATCTCCAACCCCTCCATTTGCCTTCCAAAAGCAGTAATGGCAGCAGAAATCAATTTGAGGATTCTTTGAAATCTTATTTCTTGTCCTCTCATGCCTGGAGTCATAGGCATCCATATAGACGGATTAACCGTAGGTACCTTCAATGAGGTGCAATTTTCCGGTGTTTTATATAATTCTGCTGTTTCAATCATCACAGAATCTTGAAGTTGGTGAGATACCATATAATTAATACTGGCAGCTAGGTTTTCTTCCATAGCCTCACCACTTCCTTCAGGTATAGCAAAATCTTTTGCCATCTCAGGCACATCTGGCCTTCTCTTTTTTATTCGTGGTGTGCATTCATAATCCACATCACCACTTGCAGGGTCTGTCTTTTGCAGCCCTGATACACTTGGAATTATATCCAATGAGACTTCCTCCGCCCTTAATCCTGGGTCCGGAGTTTCAAATTCCCAATTTGGCACATAGCCATATTCTGTATATTCAAACCCCTCAGGGTCATTTTGGGAAACTTCTGGGTACTGTGACCCATGTCTCATTATATTTTGGAGCACTTTCTCCATATGTTCCATTTTTAGCCATATAGCTTTATTATCCGGAGGACTTTCATTATCAGAGTCATTATCAGAAACCACGGGCCTCACGGATTTCTTTTTACATTTTCTAGCAACATTTTCCTCCGTGGTTTGTATTTCTGGAGAAATTACAGTCTCACTAACGGGTGAATCAGCGGCCACCGGTATCGGAACCGGATCCGCACTAAACTCTTGTCCCGTATCTTTAGCTTCACCCCGGGACGATCTTTTTACCCGCAAAATTTTCCTTTGAGACTTCTCCATTTTATTTTCCCATTTATCTGGCTAAATCAGTACGCCAGCGTGATTCTGATTTTAACTTTTACTTCCTCTTTTGCTGGTTTTACCAGCGTAACGTCTTTTTTAGAACGTCCCCACTTTTCCTTACACTTACCTGCGGGTCCGTTCCGGCCGCTGCGAGGAGCTGCGCTCTGCAACTCTTGCTTCTGCCGTCAGCGTCGACATAATGCTGTTCCAGCGCCAGGCGGGGCTTCTTCACGTAGTCACTCACGTGACTCCGAAGTAAAATGGCATTTGTTAAATGGGAACCAATGTAGACTGGCAAGCATTGGCTGGAAGGTGAATGGCATTTTATGAAAGGTAGGACCCAAGCAACAGAGTTTTGAATGCCTTTATTAATGGAAGTAGATCAAGGCATATCAGTGATCAGCCAAGCTGATTCTAATATAAAGCAAGGAAGGGCAGTGCATCCTTAAGATGTAGAAGTCTTGTAAAATCTTTGTACGTTTTTACTTGGGATGCAAATTGTGTTCTTGTGGTTATGTTCAACAGCTCTGGGGTTCTGAAGTATGCCAAATCTGTTTGCATATAATCATAATTTACCAGTGGTATTTGCAATGGATTGGGCAAGTTTATGAGTGGATAATAAAAGGACACAAAGTGCTGGAATAACTCAGTGGGTCAGGCAGCATCTTTGTAAGGCATGGAGAGATGGTTTCAGGTTGGGACCCTTTTTCAGACTGATCGTGGTGGGGAAGGGGAGGAGAAAGCTGGAAAGGGGGAGGGGCAGGACAAAGTCTGGCAAGATTTAGATGGATATGGGTGTGGGGGGAGGGGTGAGGGGAAGGGGAGAAGGATTGAGGTTAGTTATCAAAAATTGTAGGATTCGATGTTTCTACCGATAACTGCCGCAGTAGAATTTGAGGTGCGGTTTGTCTAGTTTGCATGTTGCCTTACACAACTGGTAATGCACGAGGCCCAGGACAGGAAGATCAGTATGAGAATAGAAAGGGGAGTTAAAATGGTTAGCAACTGGGAGATCCAGTAGGTCTTGATGGCCCTAGCGTCAGTCTTTGGTAAAACGGTGGCAGAGTCTATGCTTGGTCTTGCTGATGTCAAGGAGGCTACATTGGGAACACTGGATTCAGTAGAAGAGATAACTGGTGTGTATGAACCTCTGCCTCACCTGGAAGAGATGCTGGGGTCCCTGGATGGATACAAGGGAGGAGGGATAGGCCAAAAATTAAAAAAGGGGAAGCGGCTCAACCGAGGCTGAGGGAAATCAGGGATAGTGTTAAATCCAAGGGAAAGGCATATAAATTGGCCAGAGGAAGCAGCAAACCAGAGGAGGGAGAAATTTAGAACTCAACAGAGAAGGGCAAAGGGGTTAATTAATGGGGGGGGGGGGGGCGGCATTAAAGAAAGCTTGTGGGGAATATAAAAACTGACTCTAAAACTGACTAAAACGGACTCTAAAAACAGACTTTTACAGTATGTAAAAAGGAAAAGATTAGATTTTTTTTTAAGTGGAATTATCTGCCACGGAAGGCAGTGGAGGCCAATTCACTGGATGTTTTCAAGAGAGAGTTAGATTTACCTCTTAGGGCTAAGGAATTGAGGGATTTGTGGAGGAAAGCAGGAACAGGGTTCAGATTGCAATGATCTTATTGAATGGCGGTGCTGGCTCGAATGGCTGAATGGCCTACTCTTGCACTTATTTTTCTATGTTCTATGACATGGATTACATCTCCTGGCTTATAGGGTAAAGTATCTGGGAAGTGGGTGGTTTGGTTTAGGAAGGAATAAGTGAACCAAGGAGTTGTGAAGGGAGCAGCCTCTGCAGAAGGTGGAAAGGGGTTGGGATGAGACAATGTGTCTGGTGGTGGGATTACGATGAGGGTGGTGGAAATGTTGAAGAATTATGTGTTGGATGCGGAGGGTGGTGGGGTGAAAGGTGAAAACTCGATCTCTTGTTCTGTTTGGGGAAAGCGGAGTGTCTGGTTGCCTGATGTAGTCTTTAAATCAGTGAGACCAAGCGTAGACTCAGCCTGAAGATAGGGGTTCTGACCCAAAACATCATCTATCCATGTTCTCCAGAGACGATGTCTGGCACTTTGAGATACTCCAGCAATGTTTTTTTTTGTTTTTTTTTTGTAAACTGGCACCTTCAATTCCTTGTTTCATTCTTTCTTGGATGGATATTAGTGGTATTCCTAAGGAAAATCTGTTTTGGAAACTGCCCAAGAGATCAAGACCTGTTGCATGACAAGATCTCCACTACAAGCACAACGTTGTGTGAGAAATTGAGAGGAATCGACTGAGAGATAACTGAGATATGGCAATGGGTTAGAGCCTCTGGAGGCCATTGGAAGAGGTAAAGACAAATGGGAAGCTCAGCTGATTTAGAAGAGAGAAAAGGAAAATGGAAATAAGTAAATGTTGCATCTTGGTCTACTGTCCTTATGAGCAGCAAGTGCAGCAGAAACAACCAGTTGGAGTGGATACACCCGACAATGATTGTTCTACGGGAAGGAAAATCACCACTTTGTAATTTATCATCAATATTATTACTACAAGATAAGCAACATCAGTAAAGCAAGGAATTATGTTTAATCAGTGCAAAGTAATTTTGGAAACTATTTAAAAATATTATTTTATTTTGGAAACTAGAATCTGGAACAGTCCACCGGCCAGGGTGGAACTGTCAAAAATATTAGACTTCATTAATCAATTAGATTTTAGACTATTTATTCTTTCTAGCATTAGTCTCTGAATATTCATCAGGAATAGGCTGATATTTCCAAATTTTCAGAATTAAAAATAAAATCATTATTCTCCAAGGAAATCGGGGTAGGAATGAGTTATCAGTCGTTTGTAGTACAGAGTTGATTTACTCTGAAACAATTGTCTTAAAAAAAAAACCCAGAGCAAATAAACCCTACATAAGTTAATAGTCATTTATCCAGGAAAGCATAGACAGTAGAACATATCTGTAAATATACATGGGGGAGAAGATCAGATTGAAGAGGAGAAGTATGGATTGAGAGGAGAATTACCCAATCATCTCCACACTGGCTGATTACTGACAGTGGCATCGGCACGTTTTGCTTTAGTCCCTCAGCTACATTGAAACCAGTTAAAGAAATCAAAAATTTCTGAGATCTGCCTGGTCTTTATATGGACAAAATATTTGATTTGGAACGATCCTGGTCTAGATGACGCAATAGTTAACACAATATTGACAGAATCATCTCGGAAGCTATTAACTGTATTTACGAATAATAAAGGACAGGAAAGTGCTAAATTTATCTGCAATGATTGGATCCGGAAGTGGCGGTGCTGCCTTGCAGCTGCTGCACACCTGCTGTCCGTCTTGTCTTTTTTTCTTCTTTTTGTCCAGTTTCAGTTTATTTTAGTTAATTTTGGTTGTGTATGTGTTGGGAGGGGGTGGGAGAAACATGTTTTTGATATCTTCCTTCGCGAAGATGCGACCTTTTCTGTCGTATCCCCCGTCTCCGTCTCCGATTTGCGCTGAGGCCTAATGGCGGAGCTGGCAGCTTCCAACTGGGATCGACCTCGATGCTCCGGAGGCAGAGCCAGGACTTACTTACCATCGCGAAGCTGGTCGACTTCGGGGCTGTGGCGGCGTTCCGGCAGCGGCGACCCGACTTCGGAGCCTCAGAGGCTCGGCCACGGGCCCAGTGGACTCGGCCGCGGGCCCAGTGGACGATAGCGTCGGAAGCTCGCAGGTCACAGGTTGGTGACCTGTTTTTCAGGGGCTCCCGCAACAACAGCTTCGTCCGCTGGACTGGAGGGCGGTAGCTTTGGCAGCTTCGACCACCCCGGGCCGCGGAGTTTGAATCGGCCCGTTCGCTGAGCTCGGATTCAGCCGCGGGACTTGCTTAACATCACCCGGCGGGGTCACAACATCGGAGGCCTGGATCACCTCAGCGCAGAGGGAGAGCAAGGAGGGAAGAGACAAGGACTTTGGGACTTTTGCCTCCCATCACAGTGAGGAGATGCCTCGTGGACTCACTGTGGTGGATGTTGAACTGTGTTGTGTGTGTTTTGTTATTTTATTCTATGTTATAACTGCAAGATTAAACCATTTTGTTGTACTGTAAATGTACAATGACAATAACATTGAATCTAATTTAATCTAAATTAATATCTCCACCTTGTTTATTGCTCTCACTATAATCTTTTATTTTGTAGATAAACTATTGAAATGGAAGAAATAATAAAAGGGTTAGAAAAGAATGGTCGATTACGGTAAGCTTCTTTGGTTTTGTTTATGTTGTTTCTTTTATGTCCTGTGTCGGCAATAATTTCCTTCAAAATACTTTTGAGTTGCAAAATACTTTTTAATGAAGAAAATACAATGTGGCAGATATTGAACTATCTTGAGATTGCCAGTTGTCTACATTCACAATCATGCTTTTGCTTCCAGCATGGTGCAGAGCTTGGTCTTTTAATGAGAATCAATCCATTGGCTCAAAAGTGAGGCCTTGGTTAGTGTTAGGCCTCCTCAACCTCCATTCAGGCAGCATTTGTGGAAAAGCAAACAGAGTCAATGCTTCAGGTTAGAGTTTTCCATTGGAGATAAATATCATATTTTTAAGTTGCAGAGAAAGTGGTGGGAAGGACTGAATTGCCGGAGGGGTGAGTTGTATGTGCTCCTCCAATCAATTGGGTTAATGGGAAGTTAGACAACAGCCCTACTAGCCAATTTGACCAGATGATCCTATGCCCGCATAATCCGAGAGAACAAAGGGAATATCTGTGAAGGCAGCAGTATTGTCGAGATTAGATGTATGAGTCTGTTAGCGAATGGTATGTTAGCTTTCATAGCAAAAGGATTTGAGTACAGGAGCAGGGAGGTTCTACTTCAGTTGTACAGGGTCTTGGTGAGACCACACCTGGAGTATTGCGTGCAGTTTTGGTCTCCAAATCTGAGGAAGGACATTATTGCCATAGAGGGAGTGCAGAGAAGGTTCACCAGACTGATTCCTGGGATGTCAGGACTGTCTTATGAAGAAAGACTGGATAGACTCGGTTTATACTCTCTGGAATTTAGGAGATTAAGAGGGGATCTTATAGAAACTTACAAAATTCTTAAGGGGTTGGACAGGCTAGATGCAGGAAGATTGTTCCCGATGTTGGGGAAGTCCAGGACAAGGGGTCACAGCTTAAGGATAAGGGGGAAATCCTTTAAGACCGAGATGAGAAAGACTTTCTTCACACAGAGAGTGGTGAGTCTCTGGAACTCTCTGCCACAGAGGGTAGTTGAGGCCAGTTCATTGGCTATATTTAAGAGTGAGTTGGATGTGGCCCTTGTGGCTAAGGGGATCAGAGGGTATGGAGAGAAGGCAGGTACGGGATACTGAGTTGGATGATCAGCCATGATCATATTGAATGGCGGTGCAGGCTCGAAGGGCTGAATGGCCTACTCCTGCACCTAATTTCTATGTTTCTATGTTTCTATGAGTCATCTGGTGCTGCCTAACCTGCTTACTATTTCCCAGCATTTCTTGCTTTATTTAGATTTTCAGCATCTATAGTGTTTTTGACTTGTTGTTCCAGTACAAATTGTCATTGAAGCTCTGCCTACAAACGCAGGCAATCACAAACTGTTTAAAAATATATTATATATATATATTTTAAAAACAAAATGTTTTTGAACCTCTATCCAACCATGCTTAAAGCTGGATTTTATTTGCTGGATTTCAATAATAATACATGAGCTGTGTATAAATTTGGGGAATATGGTGACCTACTGGCCTGAGACATAAATAAAATATATCTTAAAACAATTTTGAGTCAGTAAAGTACTTTGGATATATTATTGTACAAATATTTAACAGGTTATGCAGCATCTGCGGAGACAGATATTTTCTAATGTGATAATGATTGGTTAATTAGAATTTAAATCATTTTCTTATCAATTGTATGTTCTTTAATATACTGCCCTTGGTATCTTTTTAATTCACCTGAAAGGACAGGGCATCCATTTTATTACTTGTTCAAAAGTTGGCACTTCTGTTAACACACAATACCCTTAGTTTTGAACTGGATTATCAACTTTGGTGTTATTATCAACGTATATAGAGTGGGAACTTGCAAACATTTGGCTCGGATAAAAGTACTACTAACTGAAGTCTGGTTGAGTACTGTCAGAACATTGTGATTTACTGTTTAGTTTGTCAACTTGTGCAAATTCAAAAAGACTACTGTGAATTATATACCAAACTTGCAGGACTATTTTCTCTCTTGGACTGCTTTGCACCAAACCTAAATCAATCGTAGTGGAGTCATCGTATGACATTGTAAATCTATCCCTGTAGTATATGTCACCATGAATCACTAGAAATGCCAAGGAAGATTCCAGATATCTTTTAAAAAAGGATTCCATTGTGGTTGAAAATATATAATTAAAGTGAATACATAAACACTAGGTACATTTTTATTTGTACTTAAATGAAAAAAGTTGAAAGTATTTGTGAAGGAAGTTTTATGTTTTTGCTTTCATTGCAAAATTAGGGACACCTCTTGTGAAGCAGAACTCCAGGAACTATTGCATCAAATTGATGTCATGGTGAATCGCAAAAAAGTTGAATGGGAACAACGGTCACAAAATCTTGAGACCCAGCTTGAAATGTGTGAACAGGAACTGGCCAATGTACACACTTGCCTTGATTTGAAACAACATGAGGTAAAGTAGCAAAGGCTGCAGGTATTTAGATACATTTGTTGACCAAAGGACTGCCAGGGAAAATTGTCCGTTAAATCTCTTAAGAAATAAAAGAAAGTCAATAATTTTACTAAGATGTGGAGCATCATTCAAACTAACATTGATTGAGAATGTGACTAACAACATTTGTATTAATAAAGGAGTTAGTGGAAGAAGGCAATATTTTGCAACAATGATAATGTACCTTTAGCATATAGTGGGATGTTACTGCGCCACACATGAATGCTCAGGCATGCGCAAGCAGTAATGTATTTCAGTTTGTCCATTCCAAGAACGAAAAATGAAGGTGAAAATCTGAGGTTGTACAATTATAGTGTGTTACATTTAAAGTGAATAATGAGAGTTAGCCTGTTCTGATACAAGCAAAAAAAAAAGATTATCTGAAACGGGGGCAGCAGCTGCCTACTGCACCAGAGACCTGGGTTTGATCATGCCCACAGGATCAAACCTGGTCATTGATTACTAGTCAATTTTTTTTTTTTTAATAATAATATTTTTATTAAAAGGAATCCATCATAACAATGGTATTACAACTTTTCAAATACACAACCAACTTATTTCAATAAGTATACAAATGTTACGAATAGTACTTATAAACTTCTATTTTTTTAAAGTAGAAAAAGAAAAGAATAGATTTTAATCAATAAGAGTGGTGATTAAATAATAATTTTGACTATAAAGAAAGAGAAAAAGAAAAAAAAGGAGAAAAAATATATATGTATATGTTCTTGTTATATGTATTTAATTAAAATAAAGTATTATATAGAAAAAGAGAGAGATTATACTATACATCTTAATAGTGAATAACACAATTTCAAATAGCAATATTAATGGAGACATTATATATAATTATATATACACTATTAATTTTTCTGTATTTGGGTGTTTATTAAACAATTCATCTAATAATCCTGGTTTTCTATTTTTATAATCTTGCGTATTTGACTTAATATATTTAGGTATTTACAAATTAGAAATTATGTTATTTGACTGCAATCCATAGATATCCTGTAACTCTTGAAATGAAATACATTTTCCTTCCTTATAAAGGTGTTCTATCCTTTTCATTCCTAAATCATTCCAATGTTTAAACCCATTGTCCAATACAGAGGGCTTAAACAAAGGATTATTCATAATTGGCAAACAAAGTGACAAATTATACATATGTAGGGTCTTAACTATTTGTTTCCAAATACGTCTATTGCTATGAATTATAGAGTTGTTACCATACATTTTTTTTTTTTGTACTTCCCTTGGTGCAAAAAGAATCGAACCTACATCAAAAGGCAAACAGTCTTCCTTTTCCATCTTTAGCCAGCTTGGTTCATGATCTAAATTTACCAACCAAAAATTCATATTCTTAATCTGAACTGCCCAGAAATAATATAGGAAATTTGGTAGTGCTAGTCCACCATTTATTTTAGATTTACATAGATGTTTTTTACTTATTTGATGGTTTTTATAGTCCCAAATAAAACTATTAACCAAAGTATCTATATTTTTAAAAAACATTTTAGGGAGATATAAGGGGATTGCTTGAAATAAATATAACAATTGTGGTAAAAAAATCATTTTTATAGCATTTATTCTACCGATCATTGATATAGGTAGTGTTTTCCAATATAAAATATTTTTTTAGTTTATTTAATAATTGAGGGTAATTATATTTATATAGACAGTTATACGATTTAGATACATTAATTCCTAGATATTTGAGTTTGTCCGTGACTATTTTAAGTGGGAATTGTTCTAATATATTTAATTTTATTCCAGTTATAGGCATAATTTCACTTTTATTCCAATTAATTCTATACCCAGAAAATGTACTAAACTTAGTTATAACATTAAATAGATTGGGAATACTAATCTCCGGTTTTGTAATATAAATTAAGATGTCATCTGCGTATAGAGATATTTTATTCGTTGTAGTTTTGGTATTATATCCATATATTTCTGATCTAATCATTTCGGCTAATGGTTCTATTACCAGAGCAAATAGTAATGGTGATAACGGGCATCCTTGTCTACAACCCCTAAAGAGTTTAAATTTTGCTGATAGCATTTGATTTGGAGAATATATCCCCCAGTTGAAATTTCTGCATTATTTTAAATAAAAATGGCCATTCAACCTGGTCAAATGTTTTTTCAGCATCTAAGGATATGACAGCTAGTTCAATATCATTCACTCTTTTTGAGTACATGACATTGAATAGACGTCTCAGATGATAGGATGAATAGCGTTTTGGAATAAAACCTGTTTGGTCATGATGTATTAATTTATTAATCACTAAACTTAGCCTCCGAGATAAAATTTTAGTTAGTATTTTTTGATCAGTATTTAAAAGAGTTATTGCTCTGTATGATGCAGGGTCCTCCAAATCTTTATCAGCTTTAGGGATAAGTGTAATTGTAGACTCATTTAATGATTCTGGTAACTTTCCTTGTTCATAAGCATATTTATATATTGTATGTAAGCGTGGAGAGATCAGATCATGAAACTTCTTATAAAATTCAACACCTAAGCCATCAGGGCCGGCAGCTTTTCCGTTATTTAATGATCCAATTGATTCTTCAATATCTTTTACTGATATATCAGCATTTAACAAGTCTCTACCTTCCTGATCTAAACTATTTACATGACATTCTTGTAGGAATGTTTCCATTCCATCTGATTGTCCTGCTAGTTTAGATAAGTAAAGATTTTGATAATATTGTAAAAATGTATCATTGATATCTTTTGGTAAAGTCAATATTTCTCCTTGATCAGATCTAATTTTATGTATCATTTTCTCCTCATCTAATTTTCTAAGCTGTCGTGCCAGTAATTTTTGTGGTTTATCCTCAAATTCAAAATGTACTTGTTTAGTCTGTTGAAAAAGTTTAATAATCTGATTTGAGTATATTTTATTTAGCTTGTATTTTAATGATGCAATTTTATTACTTAATCCCTTAGAAGGGGATATTGCATTTTCAATATCTAATAGTTTTATTTCATTTTCCAACTTTTGAGTCTTTCGATTTTCTTTATTAAAATATGCTTGTGCACCACGCATAAATGCTTTAAATGTATCCCAGAGCAGTGATGGTGAAATTCCAGGTTTGTCATTAGTTTCAAAAAATAATTTAATCTGTTTTATCAAGTAATCATAACAAGCCCTATCCTTTAATATTTGGGGGTTGAGTCTCCAGTTAGAGGTTTTAATAATTATATCATTTAATTTTATCTTAAATGTCAATGGAGCATGATCCGAGATAATAATATTATGATATTTTGTGTCATATGTAAATGGGATTAGTTTTGAGTCTATTAAAAAATAGTCTACCCTCGAGTAGGTTCCAAATACAGGTGAAAAGAATGAATATTCTCGACCAGATGGGTTATCAGTTCTCCAGATATCCTTAACGTTTGCTGTATTAATAAAAGAATTTATAAATGTACTTGACTTAGAAGTGGTTTTTCTTTTCGTTGATGATCTATCTAAATAATTATCTAAGGTACAATTAAAATCTCCTCCAATTATTAGATTATGTTGAGTGGATATTGGGATATTGTTAAATATTTTCTTGAAGAATAATGGATTATCAAAATTAGGACCATATATATTCATAAGGATTACTTTTTTAGAATATAATTCACCTGTAATTATTATATATCTACCCTCAACATCTTCTATTATTGAGCTTTGTTTAAAAGGTATACCTTTACGAATAATTATTGCTACCCCTCTAGACTTATGTGTAAATGATGAGTGATATACTTTGGAAATCCATTTTGTTGTTAATCTATGCTGCGCATCTTTTTTAAGGTGTGTCTCTTGGAGAAAAATAATATCAGATTTCAATCTATTTAATTGAGCTAAAACCTTACCTCTTTTAATTGGTTCGTTAATTCCCTTAACATTCCAACTACAGAAGGTGATTCCATCACCCCCAATCTGAGTGTTTATATCATACATTTTATTATTAAGGTGGTTTATAATGGAGTAGGTGTCTCAGCTCATCCAACCCAATCCTATACCCAGACATCAGATCGATGAAATTTAATATCTGTGACATTATCTTATACACACGTCTCCTTGAACTAACTATGTAATACCAATCATACTCAAATCCATATAGTATATAATATGAAATAAAATACATAATATAAAAATACTAATAAAAAATGTAAGTAAAGTAGGTGATGTTAATAAAGTGTAAAGGGGAAAAAAAAGTGACTACAACTATAGTTAGTGTAGTTAGTGTTAGTGTAAGCCACAATAGCGTGGCTACTAATCTACGGACTTCCGTGAGAAAAAAAAAGATGTTAATAATTCCAGCTCCGTTTTTGCCTTAAGGGCTATATATGTCGGGGCGGGGTATTAAATTTATATACTTAGTGATTAATAATACTACTAATATCAATTACAATTAGTATCGTAGCACTATATTAGGAGAGCTAACATACATTTTTGAGGCGTAGTTAATACAAAACTATATTTATTAATAATCCATCCATCCCTCCTTGACCCCAAGATAGAGTCCATGTCCATTGTTCCGTCTCCTTCCCTGCGAGTCCTCCTTCAATGTAAATCCTCCTCCTTTTCTGTGGGTGGACAGTATCATTAGATAAGTGATCGTTAATCAGTCTCATCAAGTAGGTGATCAGTAATATTCAGTGTCCTTCATCTTCATCTTCTTCTTCCTCTCCTCCTTCCTCTTCCAGTTTCTTCTGAATATCTCGAGCGAATTCAAGAGCTTCTGTATGTTTGGTGAAGCGGTGCTCCTTATTATCATACGTTACCCTTAATGTTGCCGGGTACATCAGGCCATATCTCAGATTCTTTATGTTCCTCAGGATACCTCTTGTTTCTGTAAATAAAGATCTTCTCTTGGCCACTTCCGCAGGGTAATCTCTAAAAAAAATACTGATGTTGTCTCCCTTATATTTGAGATTTTTCTTTCGTATTATTATCTTCATCATATCTTCAAAAACATGATCGTAAGCCACCTTCACAATCATCTGTCTTGGGGGAGCATCCTTCCTAGGGGTACGTCTCAATGCCCTGTGTGCTCGGCCCAGCAGAGGTTCTTGGTCCACGTTCAGAATATCTTTTAAAAGTTTTGCAGCAAATTTTCGAGGGTCTTGATTTCCCTCTCGGCCTTCACTCAACCCAACAATACGCAGATTCATACGCCTCTGACGTCCTTCCAAGTCAATGCATTTCTCAGTTACTTTATGTAATAATTCTGATAAACGCTTGTTCTCGGCAAGGCGCTTTTCGACTGATTCAGTCAGTTCTTTGATTACGTCTTTTTGTTGGTTAAGTGAAGTTATAATCGGTTCCAACTTGGTATCCAACAGCACCTCCATCTCACCAGTTTTAGGGTTTACAACATCCAACTAGTCAAGTTCTTTATGTGTTTTTAGTCACATTTTTCTCATCTGTACGGAATTTGTACGTTCTCCCTGTCACCACATGGGTTTTTTTCGGGTGTTCCGGTTTCCTTCCACACTCCACAGACATACAGGTTAATTAGCTTGGGTAGAATTGTAAATTATCCCTAGCGTGTAGGATAGTGTTAGTGTACGGGGTGATTATTGGTCTGCACAGACCTGGTGGGCCGAAGGGCCTGTTTCAACTCTGTAACAAAGTTGAATTTAGTATTGCATCCTGTGGGCTGCAAAATTCCCAGGTGGAAGATAAAGAGTTGTCCTTGACTTTGACAGTTTTTTATTTCTCTACAGTTGCTGCCTAATCTGTTGGGTATTTGCAGTTCCAGGTTTCCAGCAATAGCTGCATTCTATCACTGTCTATTGTATTTTATTCTGCTTCTTTCCACATTCCTTTATTGTCCCCTATTACATTCATTTATCTATTAACTAAAGAGCACCTTGGTCTCCACTGTATTACGGACATCCCCTTTATCTTTCCATTGTCATCTCTACAGAATTTAGAAAATAATTGTTTTCACACTTCTCCTGTTCTGTTGATGGGTCATTGACCTGAAATGTTCATTCTGATTCTCTCACCATAATGCTGTCAGATCTACAATTTTGCTGCACTTTCTGTGTTTATTTCAATTGTTCATTGCCTGCAGTTTTGCATTTTCAATGACAGATCATTAACCAGTGTCCAGCAATATATCTGTACAAAAGTAGAAAATGTTAATAAGATTGTTAAAGTAATCAGCAGATGTGGCAGTATAGATAATTATTATAAGATTGGGATGAATGTTTATTTTGAGCAGCATTTGTTATTCACTACAGTATATCTTCATGTTGCTGGTACATATTGATTATTAGTCTGGTCCTTTATCTGATCTTGGTCATATTTTTCTCGTATTCCCCCGTCAAAGTTACTGATCCTCACAACATCCATATTCTTCAGACCTTAAACAGATAAACTTCAAAGTGATCTAAGTTCCTGAATGAGCCTATATAATTCCAATATTGTATTCAGCATTGACTCGAATACTAGTTTGAAATTAGATTTAAACATTTTGCACAGAAAATGCACAGAATTCAATAACCATTGCTTCAAGAGATGGTCTTGATATAGAATGCACATTTGCTTTGAAAGTAGGATGGCATGGTGGGTTGTAAAGACCATTTATCAGCTATAAAGCTAATGACTACTTGGATAAAACAAACTGCATTAAGATGGAAAAGAGGTAGCAGGCCACAAACAAGTGTACAGTTCCTCCCCAGGTAACAACAGGATTCTGTCCCTGAAATGTGTTTGTAACTCGCACAGGTTACAAGTCAGAAATGTGGCCGCTGGGAAAAATATTACAATAAAAACAGAGGACAACCAAGGGCAACCTTGGGCATTTAATTCAGCTATTTGGATGTTGTCACGAGCCAAATTCGTTCACGGTAAAAGATGCCTGCAACATCTGGCAAGTCCATCCTGTCGGTATCCCACAAACTGGATTGTATGTATGGCTATTCATAAATCGGTCGTTTGTATCCTGGGGAGGAGGTGTACAGCCAACCTGCAATTGTGCAGAAGATTGTATGGCCCCATTTCAAGAGCTATCCAATAAGAATATGCCTGAACTTTTACAAAGATACATTTCTTAATCTTTTCCTTTGTCTCTGGTTTCTTTCAATGCTCCAAAATCTGATCCCTATGTATCAATATCACTGTTATGTTATGTTTATCATTATTGTTTTTTTGTTTTGTTTTGTTTTGCGTTTGAAAAAAATTAATAAAAAGAATTTAAAAGAAAGATTTTAAACTATTTATTCTTTCTAGCACTGGTCTCTGAATATTCATCAGGAATAAGCTGATATTTCCTAATTTTCAGAATTAAAAATAAAGTCTTTATCCTCCAAGGAAATCGGGGTAGTAATGAGTTATCAGTCGTTTGTAGTACAGAATCGATTTACTCAAAACAATTGTCTTAAAGTTAAATAAATAAATAAATAAACCCTAGTCTAGTCTCTTTCATGACTACGTGGATGATCTGAACATCCATAGCCCTTGGCAAACAATCTGGGGTCACTTTCTTTTGAGTAAAGAAAATTAAACCCATTTCTGTCCAAAGTATACATTGCCTTCATTTGAGACGATGTCTGGTTCCAGATACTCTAGGCTGATGAAAGTCTTTCTTCAATGACCCTGCAAGCCCTTTAAGAAATGTATATGTTTCAGTAAGGTTATGTCTCATTCTTCTGAAGCTTAGAAAATATTGTCACATTCTATTCAATTTCTGTTTATTCTCCACCACTTTCATACCAGGGAATTCATGGTGAATTCTCTATGAAGGGAAATGCATCCCTTCAACTGAACAAAAATATATAGTTCTCCCGGTGTAATTGCACAATTGATGAGTGCCTATAAAAGTCCAGTTGGCAAACTGTTCACCATAGGTGACTGAACCTTGTTTGTGGACATGAAACTGAAAGATTCGGCAATACAGAAGGCATTGGGATACATGATTCATGATCATGTATCCCAGCTCCCCTCACCTGGAATACATGATCATGAAGTGCCTTTCTTTTTATCTATCGACGAAATTCACCTCTACTATCTTGTCAACTGTCTACATATTACCCCAAGCCGTATGGATTATACCCAGTCGGCAACTAGCTTGAGATACCAAACCCTGATGCCCTATTCATCAACGCTGATAACTTCAATCAAGCTAACTTAAAGAATGTACTGCATAAATACCATCAGACTGTCCCATGCACTCTTGACCACTGCTACACCATCAAGTGTGATTATTGCTCCATCCCTTGCCCTCATTTTGGCTACTTTGATCATCAGTCAATGCTTCTTCTGCTGACACGAACAGATTAACGCTTGAGCCACCAACAAAGAGAGTAATGTCTGTGGAGTTTGAGGGTTTACATCAGGACTGTTCAAGTCAGTGGAGTGGAACATGTTCAAGATCATTTTATCCAGCCTGAATGAGTAAACCTCAGTTGTCACTGGTTTTATCAAGAAATGCGTTGACGACTGTATTGAAGACAATTAGAGTCTATCTTGCAAAAAAAAGGATGAAAACAGATTCATTCTCTGCTTCAGGTTCAATTTCTGAGGCTTTAAAGAAAGATGACCCTCCACTGTACAAGCTCAAGTACCAAGGTCCCATGGTAGAAATAGACTGGAAAGCATAGCTTGAAGGTAAAAAGTTCAAAGGAAATGTGAGGGGCAAGATTTCATACAGAGAGTGGTGGGTACTTTGAACATGCTGCCAGGAGTGTGGTGGCATTTTAGAGGCTTTTAGATAGGCACGTGGATATGCTGGGAGTGGAAGGATCAAGTGCAGGTAGAGGAGATTAGGTTAAGATGGCATTATGTTCAGCATGGATATTATAGACCAAAGGACCTGTTCCTGTGTAGCATTGTAATAAAAAAATGCATGATCTCAGTAAGGCTTTCAGAGATGCCAAGAGAGAATTCCAAAAGAAGGTACGGGGCTCAGTTCAATCAAGCAGATGCCAGGCGACTGTGGCATGGCCTGAATACTATCACAGTTGAAATCTGAAATCTGAAATCTGGCAATGATGCATCTCAATCAGTTGAGCTCAATGCACTTTACTCCCATTTTAAACATGCAGACAGTTCCACAGGGATGCAGTTCTCACCCCCTCATCCCCCACCCATCCTCCACTGGCTCACTGGCTCTCATGAGGGTAGACTCTCAGATGGAGTCCTTGGATGAGTTCTGAAATTATGCGCCAAACAACTGGCCATAGTCTTTGCCAACTTCTTCAATCTCTCACTTCAATAGTCTGCTTTCTTTATCTCCTTCAAAGAAACTGGCGTCATTCCAGTTCCCAAGAAAAGTAAAGTGACCTGTTCGAATGAATACCACCTAGTAGCTGTAACAACGATCACAATAAAGTGCTTCGAAAGACTGGTGGGTAATGGCCCACATCGGCATGTCAGACAATCTAGACCCCTTGCAATTTATGTACAGGAGAAATAGGTCGACAGAGGATGCCTTAAATTCTTTACCACATTGATAATAAGAATGTCAGGATGATATTAATTGACTGCAGCTCAGCCTTCAACATCATAATACTGAATAAGCTCATGTCTAAACTCCTGGACCTTGGTCTTGGGGCTTCCATCTGAAACTGGCCTCTACATCCTGACTGTCAGACCTCAGTTGGTTTGAATTGCTCATAACAATTCCTCCACTCTCAACACTGGTGCTCCTCAAGGTTGTGTGCTCAGCTCCCTGCTCTGCTTTCTGTGCATTCCTGACTGGCGAAGTATACCACAAAGCTGATCTTTATGCTCACCAATGATGCCACTTATGTCAGTCCATTCGACAACAATGATAAGATAGATTACCAGAAAGAGATCAGGAACATTGTGTTATGGTGCCAGAACCACATCCTAGTCCTCAACATCAGCAAGATATTCCTTGTTGGCTTAAGGAAGCCTGGGTGGCGGTGAACACAACATTGTCCTCATCAGCGGAGCTGCAGTAGAGATGGATGACATCTTAAGGTTCCTTGACATCAATATCGCACGCAACCTAAGATAGACACAAAAAGCTGGAGTAACTCAGCGGGACAGGCACCATCTCTGGAGAGAAGGAATGGGTTGAGACCCTTCTTCAGACCGATGTCAGGGGAGTGGGTGGTACATAGAGAAGGACGTGTATAGATAAGGAAGTGTAAAGTATGAAAACAGGACCAAGGGAATGGAGATCAAGGAAAATGTAGAATACATCATTGTTAGTTTGGAGAAGGTAACAACAAAGTAAACAGATGAAATGTAGTCAGAGACAGTAAGACTGGGAAGGGGGAGGGGGTGGAGAGAGGGAAAGCATGGGCTAGTAGTTAGAGTAGTCAATGTTCATACTGCTGGGGTGTAAGCTGCCCAAGCAAAATATAAGGTGCTGTTCCTCCAATTTGCGCTGGGCCTCACTCTGACAATGGAGGACAAGGACAAAAAGGTCAGTATGGGAGGGGGAGTTAAAGTGTTTAGCAACCGGGAGATCAGATAGGTTTAGGCGCACTGAGCAACCTAAACTAGGTCCTTCATACTGATCAAGAAAGCGCATCCATGTTTCTGGTGTGTGAGAAGAATCGGGACGCCCACGAGGATTCTCTTTAATGTTTAGGGATGCACTATAGAAGGTATTCTGACAGAACAATATGCCATCTGCTCTGCTCTTGACTGTCTGAATATGCAGAGAGTGATGAACACAGTCCAGTACATCACAGGCTCGTCACTTCCATCCAGTCCATCTTCACGGTGTGCTGCAACAGGTGGAAATATTGTCATCCTGGCCATTCCCTTTTCTCTCTTCTACCTCTGGAAGAAGATGCAGGAACTACAAACCTCCAAATCCGGATTTAAGAACAGCTTCTTCCCGTTTGTTATCAGACTCCGGAACCAATCACCTTTCTCACACCCACTTTCGGGAGGGGCTGTTGTATACTCTTAGACGTAATCCGAACATTTGGTTATTGTTATTGCACTTTTGTGAATTTGTTTTTGTTGCACGACTTCAGATTGCACTACAATCTGCACCATTCTACTGTTTTGTATTTGCCATTGTATTTATTGTATCTATCATAGAAACATAGAAACATAGAAAATAGGTGAGGAAGGAGGCCATTCGGCCCTTCGAGCCAGCACCGCCATTCATTGTGATCATCATTATGTAAACTGTATACTATGAGCTTTGTGCAAACATGGAATTTCATTGCACCCTGGTGTGTTTGACAATAAACTCATCTGAATCTGAACCTGATCACGATTGTTAAGCAATCTGAGCTGCAGCTTACAAAATAGCTTCTTAAACTTTGAATATTTTATTTTCCTTTTATTTATTTTGTGTATTAAAGTTTCAAAAACTCAAATGATTGTTTAATCATTTCTTTCATGCTTTGTGAACAATCCTGGCTAAGCATTTCAAAGACTTTTTATCCAAGTGCTCCTTCACCTGAGCTTGGCAGATTGTAGAATATTCCTTTCTGCAGTCGAAGTGGTCAATGGCATTCTCTCTTTCTCTCTGTCTTCTTTTAGAATTTAGATATAATGTCTTGGTAATTAATTGACCTTAATGCCTCCTATGACAAAAACGTTCTATAATTGAGACTGTAAACTCTCAACAGCCGTGGTTGCTATAACAGTGCATTGGAAATGTTACCACATTTTAACACTCTGTTCTTAATGACTAAACACCACATTGGAGAATTGGGAACATTAAAATAATTGCACCTATTATCTCCAGATCAATGTCTTCAAATCCACTTTAGAGATCATCGTCTCTAACGGATTTGTCAACTTAGTATATACCTAGACTCTTGTTAGGTAAATAGAGAGTGTTTCCCTAAGCTGGTGGTTAAAGAGCACAGTGAATCTAATCAAGCCTCGGTTTTCACTAAAAGGAGCTGATTTTGTTTAGAACAGGCCTTCAATACATCTCTTCCTCCCTCTGTACATCTTTCTCTCCCTCCTGTTTTCCTTTTCTGACCCCCATCCCATTCCCATCCCTCAGTTCACTCCGCAATCCCACTTCCAATTCCTTTCTCTGCACCATTTGTGAATGCATAGTCTTTTATTCTGAGTAGGGGAATTAAAAACCATAGGACATAGGTTTAGGGTGAGAGGGGAAAACTTTAATAGGAACCTGAGAGGCAATTTTTTCCACACAGTAGGCTGTAGGTATATGTAATGAGTTGCCCGAGGCATTAGTTGAGGCAGGTACCATAACATTTAAAAGATATTTGGACAGATAAATGGATAGGAAAGGTTTTGGAAATGGATAGGAAAGGGATATTTGGACAGATAAATGGATAGGAAAGGCCAAATGCAGGAAGGCGGGCCAGCATAGATGGGACAGGTTGGGTTGAAGAGCCTGTTTCCGTTTTGTATGACTCTGACTATGATCTCTCCACATCAATTCCCCCATGCATTCTCCCCCTTCTACTGAAAGATGAAACCTTTTCCTTTGCCAATATTCAAAACAATTGCTATTCTATTTTTCTTTTAGATTTGGATTAAAACTGCTATTAACATGATTTTTTGTTAAATTACCCCAACTATTAAGGTTTAAGAAGGAACTGCAGATGCTGGAAAAAATTGAAGGTAGACAAAAATGCTGGAGAAACTCAGCGGGTGAGGCAGCATCTATGGAACGAAGGAATAGGTGATGTTTTGGGTCGAGACCCTTCTTCAGGCTTGGCGATCGCTTCCCCCAACACCTCCGCTCAGTTCGCAATAACCAACATGATCTCCCAGTTCCTCAGCACTTCAACTCCCCCTCCCATTCTGAATCCGACCTTTCTGTCCTGGGCCTCCTCCATGGCCAGAGTGAGTTCCACTGTAAATTGGAGGAGCAACACCTCATATTTTGCTTGGATAGTTTACACACCAATGGTATGAACATTGACTTCTCCAATTTCAGGTAGTCCTTGCTTTCTCCCTCTTTCCCCTCCCCTTCCCAGCTCTTCCATAGCCCACTGTCTCCGCCTCTTCCTTTCTTCTCCCCCCCCCCCCCCCACCCCCACATCAGTCTGAAGAAGGGTCTCGACCCGAAACATCACCTATCCTTCGCTCCATAGATGCTGCCTCACCCGCTGAGTTTCTCCAGCATTTTTGTGTACCAACAATTAAGGTCATTGTTTTAAACACTCAATGTCCCCAATTATAAGGATATAACATTATACTGTTGATGATATGAATAATGAACATAACTGACAAGTTTTTTTTGTAGATTTTCATTGATATATTAGTGTTTTATTTTTTCTATCTATTTTTATACCGTGCTTTTACATTATTATTACATTTTGAAATTCACATTGAGTTATTTCTTAAAGGTTGGAAGCATTCCTTAAGGCATTGAAAGCTCTTAAAAAAGCGGGCTGGTCCTTCGTTTGATTTTTTTCTGTCTTAAATTCTTTATTAAAGTAAAGGGCAGACTTATGTGTGTCATTGTTTTGTAGGTGGATAAGCTTCATCAGCAGTTACAAGACTTTGAAAACTCTCAAGGATTAATGATACAGAAGTATGAAGAGCAGTTTAATTCATTGAAGTCCGATGTAAGTTGAATATGTTCTTTATTAGCAAAGTTCAATGACAGTTTCAAATATTGTTTGCTGCAGTTACTACTTTTTTATTAACCATTTAACAACTCCTTACATAGCCCAAAGTGCAAGCATCATAAATAGCACAACTGTTTTTACAGAAACCTCTGCATAGGAGCATCTGACCATATTACTGACGAATCTCTGTGAGCCTATTCAAAAAAATATATGTCTCCTGTGGGCATTGCTCTTCACCAAACTGCCCAGGGCCCTTTAACCAGCACCATGTTCTCATTACTGGAACATCCATTTATTAGTAAAACGTCCTTACAATTGGAATTGATTTGATTTATTATTATCACTTTGGGAGCTGGTTGCAGAGAATACATCTAGAGGGCTAAAATGCCACCAACTGTATGAATATGCAATAGCCAAATAGAGAATGCTTCACTGAAATGAACAAGGTTAGTTTCCATATAACTTTATTCAGAGATATCCACACATGAGCGGCATGGTGGTGCAGCACTAGAGTTGCTGCCTTACAGCGCTTGCAACGCTGGAGATCCAGGTTTGAATCCGACTACGGGAGCTGTCAGTGCAGAGTTTATACGTTCTCCCCGTGACCGCGAGGGTTTTGTCCGAGATCTTCGGTTTCCTCCCACATTCAAGACGTACAGGTTTGTAGGTAAATTGGCTAAGTGTAAATTGTCCCTAGTGTGTGTAGGATAGTGTTAATGTGCAGGGACCACTGGTTGGTGCGGACTCGGTGTTTCCGCGCTGTATCTCTAAACTATACTAAAGAAAACTTTATCGTGACAATGCAAAGCTTTCGATTGAAGATCTTGCCCTTTGTTATTTCACAAACAGCTTTAGTGATCCATAAAACATTTTAAGTTGATTCAAGAGCAAAAATTAAATTTCTAGCCCAGTTTATCTGAAATCCTATTGCACTTTCTCTATGCACCTACCCAGATTCTGCTTCATGGCCTGGATTTATTATCATGAACTGCAGACGATCAACTTCAAAAACAACCTCAATAAAGAGCCAACAGTACATTGAAGGTCATCAGTTCGCATGGATATTTGTGCCAACTTAGAAAAAAAAACTGCCATTAGTCCAGCTGAAATTTAAAACTGCTTTGCATGTGAAAATATTATGTTTTGTATGCACATTCCTTTACTTTATAATTGGAAAAAATATAGGTTAATTCTGATGTTTCATGCAGATATTTATGGGAGAAATTTAGGATATCTAGGTGTATCCCCACACTCGGAACATAAACGTACATAATATTTAATGGTGAATATGTTTGTACTTAAAATTGAGGGATTATCGCTAAACTAAATGGATTATCACATCTGATTATTTCCCTAATGACTTCTGCACATCCCAGCACCCCATGTCCAAAGAACATGGCATAGAATTACATTCAGAACAACCAATATATGCCAATATTTATGAACCATTTGAGTGTTTTCCATTTATGCAACATTATCATCATAACTCAATCTATCCTTATTTGACTCTTTAAATGCATCAATATTGTTTGCCTCACCATCCTTTATGATAGCAAGCTCCATATTTTTACAATTTTCCGGGTAAGGTAAGTAACCTTTGATTTCCATGCTTGATCTCTCATTGATGTACTGATGATCTGATCTTTTGCTCTGGTGGTAATGGGAAGAATACTGATTGATGTTTCTGTAGAGTGTGATCGGAATCAGGTTTAATTGTGCTACTACATGAAGATACATACCTGAATAATGGAATAAAACTCAATGGTGTATAGTCCTTGTTGCACGGATATCAGATGCAATGATTTGTTATTGTATTCTTTAGCTCTATCAGTTGCATAGCACCTACGAAAAGCTGCAAAAACATCAACTAAAGCAAGCCAAGGAGACATTCAAGGTAAATCTGCAGATGGGTTGCGTGTTTGGAGCACGTTAAGCTCAACAAAAAGTTGGACTTTTTTATTTCAATGCAAGGAGTATTGGTGGAAAAAGCGGATGGACTTAGAATTTGGATTGATGCTTGGGACTACGATGTTGTGGCCATTGTTTAAACGTGGTTGCAGGAGGGACATGATTGGCAGCTCAATGTCCCAGCATTTCAATTGTTTCGGACTTGATCATGAGGTAGGCAAAAGAGGTGGAGGAGTTGCATTACTAATCAGGCAGACTGTCACCACGGCACTCAGAGGACATACTGGAAGGTTCGTCTGCTGAGACTGTATTATGGGTGGAGCTTCGAAATTAAAAATGTGCAAAATCTCTAATAGGATTGTACTATAGGCCCCCATAGCTAGCAGGGAAAAGATTACTGAACGATTACAAAGCAATATGGGTTGGCTGAGTGGAAGATTTTATTTTTCTCAATATTGACTAGAACATGCTCAATGCCAAAAGCTTTAGAAAGGGCAGAATTTGTGAGGTGGATCCAAGAGGGTTTTTTGAAATAGTATGTGGAGCAACCAACCTGAAAAACCTGAAAACAGACTGAATCGTGTGTTGTGAAATGAGCCTTGTCAGGTGATCAGTGTTTCAATGGAAAAGCATTTTGAGATAGTAATCACAAGTTTTAAGATTGTTTTGAATAGGGAGAAGGCTGGACCTTACGATAAGATGCTAAACTGGAGTAAGGCAAAATATATTGTTCTTCCGCAGAAGCTGGGGGGGGGGGGGGGGGGGGAGGGGGGGCGGTACACTGGGAGCAATTGATATTAGGTAAGTCCACATCTAACATTGGGAGTTGTTTAAAGGCTGGTTGATCGATGTTCAGACTTGTATGTTCCAATAAGGTGGTGGGATAAGGATGACAAAATAAGTGAACCATGGATCACCAAAGAGCTTGTCAATGGGAGGGAAACTATTGGAGAGGATTCTTTGGGTTAGAATTTACTCCCATTTGGAAGAGTGAGTACGTAAGTGACAGTTACGAATGACTCAGAAAACACTAAACAATAATAATAAAACATTAATGATAAAACACCATTGATTAAGCATGTGAACCAACAAAATATCAGATCAAAGGGAGGCTACAGATTTTTGGCTCTTGAGTAGAGCAACTACTTGCGGATAAAAAATGTTTTTATGTCTGACTGTGGCAGCTTTGACAGTCCGGAGTCGCCTTCCAGAGGGAAATGATTCAAAGAGTTTGTGGCCAGGGTGAGAGGGGTCAGAGATGATCTTGCCTGCTCGCTTCCTGGCCCTTGCAGTGTACAGTTCATCAATGAAGGGAAGGTTGCAGCCAATAACCTTCTCTGCTGATCGGACGATTCACTGCAGCCTCCAGGTGTCGTGCTTGGTGGCTGAGCCAAACCAGGCCATGATGGAGAAGGTGAGAACAAACTCTACGATGGCCATGTAGAATTGGATCATCATTGCCTGTGGCAGATTGTGCTTCCTCAGCTGCCATAGGAAGTACATCCTCTGTTGTGCTTTTTTGACTGTGGAGTCGATGGTCGCCCCCCACTTAAGGTCCTTGGAGATGATGGTCCCCAGGAACTTAAAAGGCTCCACAGATGTGACTGTGGTGTTGTTGATGGTGAGTGGGGTGAGCTCTCCTAAAGTCAACAATCAATTCCACTGTCTTAAGAGCATTGAGCTCTAGGTTGTTGCTACGGCACCAGGACGCCAGCTGTTTGGAAGAGAATGGATTAATTAGGGACAGTCAGCATGGCTTTGTAATTACATAGAAAATTGGTGCAAGAGTAGGCCATTCGGCCCTTCGGGTCAGCACCGCCATTCAATATGATCATGGCGAATCATCCAAAATCGTATCCCGTTCCAACTTTCTCCCCATAGGGAGAAATTGGTTCCGTTAGCCCAAAGAGCTGTATCTAACTCTCTCTTGAATACATCAACATAACTAACTTGATCACATTTTTTGAGGAGGTGATCGGAGGTGGATGTTTTGTTTAGTTTAGAGATAGTTTAGTGGAAACAGGCCCTTCGGCCCACCAAATCCGTGCCGACCAGCAATCGCAGCACATTAACACTATCCCACACACACTAGGGACAATTTACACTTATACCGAGCTAATTAACCTACAAACCTGCACGTCTTTGGAGTGTGGGAGGAAATCGAAGATCTCAGAGAAAATCCACGGGGTCACGGGGAGAAAAAAACGTACAAATTCCGTACAGTTCGGTCTTCATGTTCGGCACAGGCATTGTGGGCTGAAGGGCCTTTGTGCTGTACTGTTCTATTTTCTAAAGTACTTTGCATCAGATCATGAAGTTATGTAATGATTTGGATTGTCATCAAAATCATTCTTACTAAGTCTTCATGTTAATTTCCCACTTCTTTACTGGAGGAAACTTGTAGCAAAATCTCTTGCAGATGGCTCACCTGTGAATTGCAGTTGATGAAAATATCCACCTAACAGTAAATTAACACCTCCCATTAATTTATTGTTGCATTTAACATGTTGTAGCATTCAAAGCTGCTTTGTGAGCAATGTTTTCGATTTTTTGCCTTTGCAGTTCCCTGACCAATGTTGCATGTTGGCGTCTCCATATTTGTTGAGGGAGTTTTAAAGCTGAATGTGCACTTTTCCTCCTTGTCAATGTGATGATGCCACATCCAGGAAAATCTTTTGTTTTATTTTATTTTCTAACCTTAGCACAAAGTAGATGAAGAAGGCAAGTTCATCCCCTCCATCAAACGCATCCTTGGTCATTGTAAATAACCTCTTTAAACATATCTATACAATTTCTTTGACATGTCACAAAATGGTTCTTTTTTTGATATATTTGACCAACTAGTTTAACTCCTAGCTGATTTTCTGCATAAATGTGGTGCACAAATTTTCAGCTTTTCTTTATGGTTCAGGCGGAACAAAAGTACTTGGATCAAGGTCATCCTGCAGATCTCTGGTAATGGATATCTGTCTTGTTCAATTTGGACACCTTTTAAAAAGCTAATGCACATCCTCTTTGGTTCACTTTATCCTTCATTCCTTCATATAGTTTATTTTGAGTTCAATGCATCACAGGGACCATGTTTGATGCATTTTTTTTATTGTGGCAATGAGTATTATATCCTCACTGGGGCCAGGAAGCTCTGCACTGATGATGTTATTCACAGTGTCAACATGAAGCTTATTTTAAAGCTAGAGCAAGAGCTCTAAAGATCTTACCTTTGTAAAATGACATCTTCAGTGAATTTAATTTTGTAATTAATCAAGTAATTGTCCATAATTTCTTTTCTTTCCATACAGGGTTAACAGTAGGTGCATGAGTAGGCAATTCAGCCCTTTGAGCCAGCACCGCCATTCAATATGATCATAGCTGATTATCTAAAATCAGAACCCAGTTCCTGCTTTTTCCCCCATATCTCTTGATTCCGTTAGACCTAAGAGCTAAATCTAATTCTCTCTTGAAAACATCCAATGAATTGGCCTCCACTGCCTTCTGTGGCAGAGAATTCCACAGATAAAGATGTTGCAGGTAAATGTGATGAAAAGATCAGAAAGGCTATAAATGCCTCACATAAATGATTGCATCTTTGTGTGCTCATAGATGTAGCAAGGCCCACCTGTGAACGTGGATGGAAACATAACTAATTGATCAACATTAAAAGTATTTTCATCGTTATAGCTCCCCTTTGAAGCATATTATTTTCTTTTTTTTAATAATATTTTTATTAGAAGTAATGCATCACAACAACGGTATAACAACTTTTCAAATACACAACCAACGTATTTCAATAAGTATACGGATATTACAAATAATTCTTATAAACTTCTATTTTTTAGAAAATAGAAAAAAGAAAAGAATAGATTTTAATCTATAAGAATAGTGATTAGATAATAATTTTGATTATATGGAGAGAGAGAAAGAAAAAGGAAAGAGAAACAAAAAAAAGTATTTTTTATATATAATATATATATATATAAAAAGATTATAGTATACATCTTAATAGTGAATAACACAATTTCAAATAACGATATCAATAGAGACATGTATACAAATTTTAAAAAAAAGGAATTATTTTCATCTAATCTTGCCGGAACCAATGTGAGTTGTGATGCCAAGAATAGCTACCCCTTCAAATATTCTGTATATGGAGACCATATCTGTTCAAAGAGTTCGTATTTGTCCATAGGACAAATCTGATTCTTTCCAAATGCAACGTCTCCAACATTTCCACTGTCCACATTTTAATTGTGGGGGATAATGTTCCCTTCCAAAATTTCAATATTAATTTTTTTCCCTATTATCAAACAGTAATCCAAGAAATTTCTTTGGTTTACTGTTAATATTAAATTTGAATCCGAGCAGAGCACAAAAATTGCCACGAGTGTTCTCTCTTGAGAATTTTGGGCATAATCAACAGGATTTGCTTCAGTAAAAAATATTTTGGCAATTGTCTAAATGCACATTTAAGTCAATAGTCAAAACAATATTTTTTTCTTTTTTTAATATATATTTAAATCTGGGGTGATTTTTAAAAGTGAAATAAACACGACTGCTAATTGATTTACCCGGTTGAAGAAAAAAGGAACAGCCAGAATTTCAACACCTTATTAATTTGAAGTGGAAAAGTTCAGGAGTTTTGGACCGCTTAATTCAAAAGTAATTTTTGACTGTGCCAACATTCATATCTTTAGACTATAGCTCTTGCCCTAGATCCACTAAAAAGTCACCAATTTTCAAATGGAAAAATAATGATGGAATAAACGTGGTTACAAACCAAATAGTAGAGCAACAATATGTGTTGATGACATTGTGTAATTTGTTTATGAACTAATTCTATTATAGATAGAGAGAAACAGTATTCACTCTTTATTACCAAGTTTTTAAGATCAAAACAAGTTTATTTTTATCCTGCTGAGAATTTACATTTGACATTTTTTCCAAAGCAACAGCCCCAAAGTTCTGATGCCATATTGAATAATTGGAAGCAGATAGAAATATGTGAATCAGAAATAAAGTATCTGAGGACTTGTGTGGCTTGTGCTCAGGAGACTATCAGGAGTGATGAGGCCAGCATTGAACAAATGAAGAGTACTATTGAGCAAAAGACTACACAAGAAGAATTGCACCAGGAGGAGCAGCAAAATCTTTTGGAAAAGATTAAATGTTACCAAAAGAGATGTCAGGTATGTGAAGTTAGAAGTAAGCATGAGTTGAAATGTGATGGTAAAGTTAAGTAATTTTAATTCTGGAACAATCGCAACAAAGGTGTATAAATATCTTAGTAGCCTTTAAACAAGATTGAGCCAAGAGGTTTCCCAGAATTTGTTACATTATTTATGTTCTGTTTTCATTACCATTAGATGATTAATGAAGCAGAGACAGAAGTTATGGATTTAAGCCCATATAGTCAAGATAGTTTAATCTGTATAATTACTTCAATTCTTTAAATTATTTGATTTGCCATTTAATGGCTCAAACGCACTTGCGTGTCTCGTGTGACGTATAATGAGCACCACCAGCAGTAACCATGATACCATTTTGGCGTTTACAAGTCACATCTAAGTATAACATGCTTGGAGTTCACATTCTAAACAATAATTAATCCAATGTTAATGGAGGGAAGTATAACAAACTCAAGGTGTTAATTTCTTAATCAAAAGCAATGCATGATGTTTTGTTTCTACTTCCTTTTTTGGGTCAGAAGAAGTTTATTTTTCTAACTGTGTACAATCAGATATTTTAGAAAAAATAGCCTGAACACAGCAATACATAAAATTTTATATAAATATTCTAGATTAGATTATTAGATTAGATTAGATTAGATTATCCTTTATTGTCAGTCAGACCTTTCGGTCTGAACAAAATTTCGTTACCTTGCAGTCATAACATATAATAAAAAACAAAACACACAATAAACACATATTTAACATCCACCACAGTGAGTACACCAGGCACGTCCTCACTGTGGTGGAAGGCAAAAGTCTTAGAGTCTCTGTCTTCTTCCCTCCTTGTTCTCCCTCTGCGCTGAGGAGATCCAGGCCTCCGATGCTGCCGTCCACCAGGCCCACGGCCGAGCCTCTGAAGCCGGGCTGCCGCGCCGCCGTCGCCGGAATGCCGGAGCACCGCCACAGGGCCCGCCGCTGGAACGCTGGAGTACCGCAGCTCCAAAGCCAGGTCGCCGCAGGAACGTCGCTGGAGCACCGCAGCCCCGAAAGCCAGGTCGCCGCCGGAGCACCGCAGCCCCGAAGCCAGGCCGCCGCTGGAGCACCGCAGCCCCGAAAGCCACGTCGCCGCCGGAGCACCGCAGCCCCGAAGCCAGGTCGCCGCCGGAGCGCCGCTGGAGCACCGCAGCCCCGAAGCCAGATCGCCGCTGGAGCACCGCAGCCCCGACGCCAGGCTGCCATCGGAACGCCGCTGGAGCACCGTAGCCCTGAAGCCAGGTCGCCACTGAAGCTCCGAAGCCGTGCCGCCGCTGCTGGAAGCTGGAAGGCCGCCATAGCCCCAAGGCCGCCAGCTCCGCCATTAGGGCCTCAGCACAGACGGAGACGGTGACAGGGGACACGACAAGAAAAGTTGCATCCCCCCGAAGGGAGAGACTAAAACCCTGTTTCTCCCACCCTCCCCCACCCCCACACATACACAGCCTAATAAACCAAAATAATCACTAAAACAGACACAAGAAGACAAAAATAAAATAAAAACAGACGGACTGCAGGTGAGCCGCAGCTGCCAGGCAGCGCCGCCACTTCCGGAAGGAAATTCTGTCCATTTCTCCCTTAAGTTTTTGGATTTTAATTATATATTCTGAAAAGCGTTTGCTTTTCATAGTTATACGGGCTACATAGCAATAGACAATAGGTGCTGAAGTAGGCCATTCGGCCCTTCGAGCCAGCACCGCCATTCAATGTGATCATGGCTGATCATCCCCAATCAGTACCCCATTCCTGCCTTCTCCCCATATCCACTGACTCCACTATTTTTAAGAGCCCTATCTAGCTCGCTCTTGAAAGCATCCAGAGAACCTGCCTTCACCGCCCTCTGAGACAGAGAATTCCACAGACTCATCACTCTCTGTGAGAAAAAGTATTTCCTCGTCTCCGTTCTAAATGGCTTACTCCTTATTCTTAATAGCGATTTACAGTTTTAAATCCAAATGCAACATTTACTTGATGCACAGTAGCTCACTTCGATTGTATTCAATTTGTCATAGTTATACTCCAGATTGTATTCAGCATTGACAAAAATTGTATATTCAAGAGATTAATCGACCCACAGTTAACTGTACATGAATGTCTAGACTTTAAACTTCTACATGTGTATTTATTGCAAAGCAATTAAATACCTATTATGGGTCTGTGTACTTTCTAACCAAGCTACAGGTTTGTCTTCAGTTTCGGTTAAAATACTAGACTAAACCTTGTTCCCACTGGTAGCCCCTGTTTATATTTGACAATGCAACAGTGATTTTTTTTAAACTGCAGTTAAACATTTTCCTCAAATTGTCACCACCAATAGTAGTAGTAGTAGTAGTTTCTCTAGAATTTTTTCTCCAAAGTTATTGTGTATGACAAAGTATATTGTATTAATTGTAAAGGTCCTGACCCGAAACGTCACCTATTCCTTCGCTCCATAGATGCTGCCTCACCCGCTGAGTTTTTACAGCATTTTTATCTACCTTGTATTTTACAAATTCTTGTTGAAACATTATCCAAGAAAGAGCAAATTTGTTTCTGTGTTATTTACTTCACTCCACCTTTCTCAATTCATTGAAGGATACCAGATCTTTACAATATTTTTTCCTAGAGCAACAAAAATCTGTTGTTTTCCTTTAACCTATTGCCTGTCAAAGCAAGTTTTCCATTGGATGTAACCAGTATTTGGGCTAGAACCACTGAAAATAGTTCAAGTTCACATTTATTGTCACATGTACCAATTAAGGTTGAGTGATATTTCAGTTACCATACAGCCATACAAGTAAAAAGAACGCAATACACAATAAATTTAACATAAACATCCACCACAGTGGAATCAACATTCCTCACTGTGATGGAAGGCAATAAAGTTCAGTCATCTTCCTTGTTTGTTCACCCGTGGTGGTCTGGGCCTTTGAACGGGGCTGTTGCCGACGGTCCACTGTTTAAGCCCTCTTATCGGCATGATGGAAACTCCAGTGTCAGGACGGATCGGAAAACTCCGCGGCATGGAGCTCCCAAGTAGGCCTTTTCTTACTGGAGACCGCGGCTTCACGGTGTTAAAGTCCACAGGCCCCGCGGTCGGAGCACTTCCACAGCGATCCTCGGCAAAGGATCGCCCGCTCCGCGATGGTAAGTCCACTCCGCACTTGCGGCTTGAAGCTCCGGGCCAGTCTCCAGTAAGGCCGCACCAATCCAGTTGTTAGGCCGCAAAGGGGGGGGGGGGCAGAGAAAGATCATATCTCCGTCGAGGTGTGACAGAAAAAGGTTTCCCCCTATTTTTTTTACCCCCCATCCCCCACATAAAAACATAACTGAGAAACATTAAAATATAAAATTTAGGCACACTAAAAATAAAAATAAAATGTCGAAATAACACATAGGCTTTTGGTGAGGCTGCCATCTCGGCGCCACCCAGTGGCCAGTCAGACAACATTACTGACTGTCAAAGAGACAACATTTCTCAGTGTTTGCCCATAAGTAGAGGTACTATTATAACAGGTCCAAATTCCTGGAACAATTTAAAAGTTACAGGGAATATCCCAACTGCTCTCCTGTGCTGCCCTACTAGAGCCTAAGGCTCAGGACAAAATTGCTGCAATTGCCTGGCAGTTATACAGGAATAGTTGGCTGCTGAACTGCAGAGAGTCCACTCACTTGCATGGAGTGTATGTTAAGAGGGATGTGTGAACATAGAATAATTTACTTTTTAAACTAAACAAATTTGCTTTACTATTTTAATTGTTTAATTACATTAGTTGGTACATTAGGTCCTTAAAATTAATGTAAATGTCAATGGTTGTGATGCTTTTGAATGTTCCTTCATGGCAAGGGATTCAGAAGTATTCAATGTCCACACTTCTTGACAGATTTGTCAGTAGAATTTGCTGGGCCGTACTTTGCCAACTGTCAGTTCTTTTTTTCGATCTTTTCTTGGGATGTTGTTCTGGCCATCACCCCACTGTCCTGCACATCATATTGTTGTAATGATGTCACACTGGGTCCTACCACTGTTGCCAGTTAGATCAGGATAGCTAGAGATGGTAAGAAAAAAAAAGAACAAAAGCATGTTATAATGTGGTCTGCAGTGAATGTAAATGGCTTGTCACTATGTGCAACCTTTAGTCCCCATTGTGATAAAATGTGAAGACTCTTAATCATGTCTCACAGAGTGGTAATCTAATTCAAATATCGATCTTGTATATCTAGAAAATGGAATTAAAACTTTCGGACCTGCAAACTGAATTGCAATCACGAGATGATCTATTACAAGTGAACCACTTGGAGCAGAAACAACTACGGAAGGAGCTCGCCAGGGTCAGACAATCCATAATGCAAAAAGATGATGTCTCAAGGTGAGTGTGCAGAGGCTGACAAATAATTACAATCTACAATTCTATAGGACGATTTAAAAATTACACTTGGATGCAGGTTTTTTAGATCTGAATCAGAAAAAAAGAACATTTTCAATTGAAAAAAAAATTGGAACCATGCTAGTAATTTTATCACAACTTTATATATATATTTACAAAAGGTTCTCACTGATTTCTGTAGATATATTTTCCACCAATTAAGTGAGGTTTAAAAATGAAACTGGGGAAGAGGCAGGCTTTTGGTCAGTAAATCCTAACTTGGATTACAATTGCTCCTCCATGATTTTTGAATACATTTGAGCTGCAATGAAGCTTTATCATGTGCCACATTAAGGCAGATGACCATTCTAACTAAAATATATTTATATTCTGCTATGCAATGAAATATATAGAAACATAGAACATAGAAAAATAGGTGCAGGAGTAGGCCATTCAGCCCTTCTAGCCAACACCGCCATTCAAAAAGATCATGGCTGATCATCTAAAATCAGAACCGCGTTCCTGCTTTTTCCCCATGATTCATTCAGCCCTAAGAGCTAAATCTGACTAACGCTCTTGAAAACATCCAGTGAATTGGTCTCCACTGCCTTCTGTGGCAAAGAATTCCACGGATTCACAACTTCACGAATTCCACGGATTCACAAATCCCTGGGTGAAAACTTTTTTCCTTATCTCAGTCCTAAATGGCCTACCCCTTATTCTTAAACTGTGACCCCTGGTTCTGGACTCCCCAAACATCGGGGACATTTTTCCTGCATCTAGCCTGTCCAATCCTTCCAGAATTTTATGTTTTGATAAGATCCCCTCTCATCCTAAATTCCAGTAAATACAAGCCCAGTCGACTCATTCTCTCATCATATGTCAGTCCCGCCATCCTGGGAATTAACCTGGTGAACCTACACTGCACTCCCTCAATAGCAATAATGTCCTTCCTCAAATTAGAAGACCAAAATTACACACGATACTCAGCAAGGCCCTGTACAACTGCAGTAGGACCTCCTTGCTCCTAAACTTAAATCCTCTCACAATGAAGGCCAACATGCCATTAGCTTTCTTCACTGCCCACTGTACCTGCATGACTGATGTACAAGCACACCCAGGTCTCGCTGCACTTTCCATTTTCCTAATCTGACACTATTCAGTCTGAAGAAGGGTCTCGACCCGAAATGTCACCCATTCCTTCTCTCCAAAGATGCTGCCTGTCCTTCTGAGTTACTCCAGCTTTTTGTGTCAACAGTATCTTTGGTTTAAACCAGCATCTGCAGTTCCTTCTTACACCATTCAGATAATAATCTGCCTTCCTGTTCTTGCCACCAAAGTGGATAACCTCACATTTAACCACGTTACACTGCATCTGTCCCCTCACCCAAACTATCCAACTCATCCTGCAGCCTCATAGCATCCTCATCGCAGCTCACACTGCCACCAGCTTTGTGTCATCCACAAACTTGGAGATGTCACATTTAATTCCTTTGTCTAAATCGTTAATATGTATTGTAAATAACTGGGTCCCCATTGGGAGCCTTGAGGCACCCCAATGTCCATAAATATTTCAAGTTTTCAATCAATTAAGTGCCTGACACATGCCATGAACAAAATGCATTCTGGATGTCTTTCTATGATTCTTGTCAGATAAAGCATTGGTTCCATCCATGGAAAATCATATTTGTTAAATAATTTCTTGCTAGTCTTTTTCTACATAACCCAGCTCTATCAGGGTTATGGAAACTATTTAATGTTCAGTTTCCAAATATATTCAAAGACAAACCATTTGTAGATCGACACCTGTATAACCACGGTTGTTCTGGAAGATCAGAATGCCCTCAGGCTACTGAGGAATGTTTGTAACTTTACACTGTAGCCAGGGAGTGAGGTGGGAGGGGTAAAGTGAAAGCAAGATCGTTTGGGAAAGGGAATAAAATTTTGAAAACTGGGGAAATTAGTTCCATGGGGTCGAGGTGGGGGGGGGGGGGGTTGTGTAGAGGGGGTCAGCTTGAGCAGCAAAACAATAGGGTGCACATTTTGGGCTGGGTGGTGAGTATTCATGTAACATCACTGTGCTGAAAGGCACTAGTTTGTTAGACAGCACCATACTTGTCTCCTTCCAGCTGTATGTTATCAGAGCTTCAGGAAATCTGGCCAATAATGCTGGTAAAACTTTAAGCCTTCAGGCCTGTTGTAATATTTAAATTACTGATTGGCACCTTGGTGGCAGGTTAATTGACTCTTTTTAGTTCACCCCAGTTAAAACTGGAAATGGATGCAATGCTAGTGGTTTAGAATTGAGTTAGCAATTGGTATTGCAGAGTGTTTAGGAAAGAAGTAAGGTAGAAATCTCATGAATGTCTAACTCTATCAGTTGCCATTCCTCGCGTTCTTGATCTGTTCACTCTCTGTGTAACAAAACTGTAAGCATTGTTTCTCATTAAACAGCCCCATCTATATATTAAAAGTGATGAGAGCTCTTGGGATTCCAAAAATGCTCTGCATCTCGTGGTGCTGTGCTATGGCTATAACTTTAAGTAATAATCCTGCCTACTTTCTGGCATCAAACATGCTGTAACTGTCATGGGACCTTATTAACAGCAGTATCAGCAAGGTATTTGATGACCATTTGATAATTTTAAACCTAAAGACTACTAAATTATTGAAATAGAATAGAAGTAGTATGATTAGCAAATTTCAATTTAGTTTGCTGTGCTTCTTAAAAAGAAAACAGTGGGGACTCCAAAACAAAGTAAGGACAAGGGACCGCAGATACTAGAATTTGTAATAAAGAATAGAGAGTCGTTGAAGAAACCAGCGGGTCACCAGCATCTGCAGAGGGAGATGGACAGTTGACATTTTGGGTTTAAACTCTACATCTAGGCTGAAAGAGTAGAGGGAAATTAACCAGCATAAGGTAGGGGGGAAGAGATGGGGCACGAGCAAAGAAGTTAAAGGCTGATGAGGGATTGGTGAGGAGGGATTGACTGGCAGATGGAGCAAAGTAGGGAGGGAAGGGTGGAGACAGCAACAGAGGCTGGGTGATGATAAGTGCAGAAAAAAAGGCAGCAGATTCTGGAATCTGATTAGAAGGAAAGGTGAAGAATGGAACTGTATATGAAGGGGTGGTTGTTAATGGAAACAACCGTGGAAGGGGAGGGGTGAACAGTAGGGGGTTTAAGGGGATCCAGTGGTAGGAATATATGGGGAGGTGGGGGGGGGGGGGGGGGGGGGGGGGGGGAAGAAGCAGGGTGATGAGGACCTGCGGATATTGTGGGAAGATAGAGGTTGAGTGAGAGGACTGTGGTAGATAGGAGGAGAAAGTAGGGACAGGTGGGGATGTAAGTTACACTCAATTGCAGAATTCTGTGTTTGTGTCACTTTATTGTCGAGCAGAATACGAGATGCTGTTCCTCTAGTTTGTGTTTGGCCTTGACTTGGCAGTGGAGGAGGCCGAGGACAGACAGGTTGGTATTGGAAGGGGAAATAAAATGGCAAGCTACCGGGAAATCATGATGCCCATTGTAAACAGACTACAGGTACTCGGCAAAGCGATTCCTGGTCTGTGTTTGGCCACACTGAATTTAGAGGAGGTCACATTGAAAGAGTTAAATGCAATAGACGAGGTTGAAGGAGGTGCAGGTGAATCTCTTTCTCACCTGGGTGGACTGTTTCGGTCCCTCGCTGGAGGGGAAGAAGAATGTGTAGCGACAGTTGTTACACATCCTATGGTTGCAGGGGAAAGTACATGGGGAGGGCGAGGAATGGGTGGCGAGATATGAATGACCTGAGGGTTAAGTTGAAAGTCATTCCTGCAGAAAGGGGTGGGGAGGGTGATTAGTGGTGGGATCAAGTTGTTGCTGGCAGAAATGTTAAAGAATGATGTGCTCGAAATGGAGGCTGGTGGGGTAAAAGGTAAGAAATAAATGAAGTCTACCCGGTTCTCTCTGGGAGTAGGTAGTGCGAGAGCAGAAGTGTGGTATATTAAGGAGATATGGGTGAGAGCTTGGTCACCCACAGTAGGGGGGAAGCTATGTTTCCTGAAAAAAGATGACCTGGAATGGAAGGCCTCATCTTGAGAACAGGATTGACAGAGACATTGCGCGCGAAAGGGATGGCATCCTTACAAATGGGAGGAGGTGTAGCCCAGGATAGCTTGGGAGTTGGAAGTTAGTGTTAGTGAGTTGCATGTTAGTGTTTTGTGGGAGACAATGTAGAGCAATGCATTCAAGAGGTGTGTGGGGGGGGGGGGGGGGGGAGGAAATGGTGGATGAGGTTGGAATGGATGAGAGGAACAGAGCAGACAAGGTGGTTGATGCCATGTTGACAATTAGAAATGAAACGGTCAAGAGAGGGTAAAAAGCCAGAGGGTATGTCCAAGAGGAAGAGGAGTATTGGAGATGGGGGGGAAAGGCCATCAGTGGGGGGTGAGAATTCCTTGCCCAAGAAATTGGCACAGAAGTGGAAGCAACGTAATAAGATCTCAACATCATGGCAGAATCGAAACTCATCGGGGTACGGATGTTGGGATTCAAAGGATGAGGCGGAGATAGTGGGCTGTGGGAGAGCTGGGAAGGAGAGCGGAAAGAAGGAGTAAGCAGGGACTACCTGAAATTGGAGAAATCAGTGTTCATACCGCTGGCAACTATCCAAGCAAAATATGAGGTGCTCCTCCTCCAATTTACGGTGGGTCTCACTCTGGCCATGGAGGAGACCCAGGGTAGAAAGGTTGGATTCAGAAACGGCGGGGGAGTTGAAGTGCTGAGCCACCGGGAGATCAGGTTGGTTATTGCAAACCGAGCGGAGGTGTTGGGCGAAGCGATTGCCAAGCCTACTCTTGGTCTCACCGATGAAGAGCAGCTGATACCAGGAGCAGCGGATGCAATAGATGAAGTTGGAGGAGGTGCAGATGAACCTCTGCCGTACCTGGAAAGACTGCTTGGGTCCTTGGATGGAGTCAAGTGGGGAGGTAAAACGACAAGTGATGCATTTCCTGCAGTTGCAAGGGAAAGTGCCAGGGGAGGGGGTGGTTTGGATGGGAAGGGACAAATTGACCAGGGAGTTACGGAGGGAGCAATCTCTGTGGAAAAAATGATTGGAGACATTAATTGATTTTTGTTAATTTGAGTTTTCCATCAAGGGAGAACAAAGATATGGGAGGAACATTCACAGAGCTATTCGGATTAATACGGTTATTGTTGATCAATTGATTCGAATAAAGGAATTTACATTAAGTGTCATTTTATTGAAGGAGGAGGCAGTTTAAGGGTAGTATGGTGGCACAGCCAGAGGACCTGTTGCCTCACAGATTCAGGATTCAGTCTCAGCCTCTGATGCTCTCTGTGTGGTGTTTGCAAATTCTCACGGGTTTTCTCCGCATTCTCTGGTTTTATCTTACATTTCTATAGTTGGTATATTAATTGTGCAGATTGGCAGAATAATTGGTCATTATAAATGCAGGTTTTTCTAGATGTGGAAGTAACTTATTAGCTAAAACCTTTTCTCTTCCTCTCCATTTCATTTCTGTATAGTTAAATAGGGCCATGGAATCCTCTGTCTTTACCAGAACACATTTCAAAGTTTCCATATTTTGGAATAATTTTTAATACCTACTTTCATCCGTATTATGAATAAACAGTTACCTCCTGCTACATAAGCTTTTACAGCATAAAAGGTCCTCCATGTGCACAGATTACACAACTGCCTGGGCGACAACAGTATCAGACTCAGGTTTGACCATGGTGTCACTCGATATCCATGCACTGCCCATTTTGCGTCAGTAGATGTTGACCAGGTGCAAACTCATAGAAACATAGACATAGAAAATAGGTGCAGGAGTAGGCCATTCGGCCCTTCGAGCCCGCGCCACCATTCAATATGATCATGGCTGATCATCCAACTCAGTATCCTGTACCTGCCTTCTCTCCATACCCCCTGATCCATTCAGCCACAAGGGCCACATCCAACTCCCTCTTAAATATGGCCAACGAACTGGCCTCAACTACCTTCTGTGGCAGAGAATTTCCACAGATTCACCACTCTTTCTGTGAAAAACGATTTTCTCATCTCAGTCCTAAAAAATTTCCCCCTTATCCTTAAACTGTGACCCCTTGTCCTGGACTTCCCCAACATCGGGAACAATCTTCCTGCATCTAGCCTGTCCAACCCCTTAAGAATTTTGTAAGTCTCTATGAGATCCCCCCTCAATCTTCTAAATTCCAGCGAGTGCAAGCCGAGTCTATCCAGTCTTTCTTCATATGGAAGTCGTGCCATCCGAGGAATCAGTCTGGTGAACCTTCTCTGTACTCCCTCTATGGCAAGAATGTCTTTTCTCAGATTAGGAGACCAAAACTGTATGCAATACTCAAGGTGTGGCCTCACCAAGACCCTGTACAACTGCAGTAGAACCTCCCTGCTCTTGTACTCAAATCCTTTTGCTATGAATGCCAACATACCATTCGCTTTCTTCACAGCCACGCATGCCTACTTTCAATGACTGCTGTACCATGACACCCAGGTCTCGTTGCATCTCCCCTTTTCCTAATCGATCACCATTCAAATAATAGTCTACTTTCCTGTTTTTGCCACCAAAGTGGATAACCTCACATTTATCCACATTATACTGCATCTGCCATGCATTTGCCCACTCACCCAGTCTATCCAAGTCATCTTGCAGCCTCCTAGCATCCTCCTCACAGCTAACACTGCCCCCCAGCTTTGTGTCATCCGCAAACTTTGAGATGTTGCATTTAATTCCCTCGTCCAAATCATTAATATATATTGTAAATAGCTGGGATCCCAGC
The DNA here is from genome assembly GCA_035221665.1 of Okamejei kenojei. Classification (NCBI taxonomy): domain Eukaryota; kingdom Metazoa; phylum Chordata; class Chondrichthyes; order Rajiformes; family Rajidae; genus Okamejei; species Okamejei kenojei. Next base: position 43,848,902 of record CM069136.1, on the reverse strand, counting down.
CACTGAGCCTTGCGGCACCCCCACTAGTCACTGCCTGCCATCCAGAAAAGGACCCGTTCACCCCTACTCTTTGCTTCCTGTCTGCCAGCCAGTTCTCTATCCACATCAATACTGAACCGCCACATACCGTGTGCTTTAAGTTTGTATACTAATCTCTTGTGTGGGACTTTGTCAAAAGCCGTCTGAAAGTCTCACTCTTCTCCAGCGTTGTAATGCCATTACTTACATGCCAGGTTAAGTTAACTAACTCAATATTAATTTGGTGTTAAATACGGGTTATGTTTACCCAGAAAATGGTTTCCTCCATTCTTTTTGGCAGTAAATCACTGACGAGCAATATGCATTTTTAGATCCCAATAACTGCAATCAAGTTTTAAACTCCAGAAAATTCCTTATATGATCATTAGTGCAGTTTCTGGCAGATGTAAATTCAACTGTGTTTATCTGCCAGCACTTTGGTGCACAGCCATCAGGTGGCACAGTGGACATGATCTTCACCAAATAATAACATCAAGACAAATGCACATAGCAGTACCAGCCACCATGCATGGCCTTTGCTGACCTTGCTATACCCTTTGACTATCAACAAAAGGGTACTGTGGACCACTGCCCCAAGAAATTAATTTTCCATCTTACACTTGCCCCATGACAACATGCAGCATTATATTAGTTAATGGTCCACAACAGAAAAATTATCTGATGTCAAACATGACTGTTGTCGTAATACTTTTCATGATAATTCGATGCAATATGCCTGCATTAACATACATGCAGAGGGTGAGCTCCAAACGCTCAAAGATGTATTCACTGAAGCATATGAGAGGATGGGCATTGCACATTAATACTACAAGACAAATGACCTCCAAAAATCCATCTCTGTTGCATCGCAATGTTCTTTGACAATAGAGGTTCATGACAAGACTCTTTAAAAATAAACTGAACGCCATTATTCATATATTGAGAAAGGCCAACAATGTCACATTGTTAACATACCTGACATCAGATTCCAAAATCAGACACATTATTCCAAAGTCCTCTTGCAGGAAGAGATTATTAAATGGACTTGGAAGCAGATTAAGGGATGTGATTCCAGGGAATCTCTGACTGCTCAGAGTGGAGACGGAGTGTGATGATGTAAAGAACATCTGGAGTTCAGGTGCAAACGGAAGTCCTCCATTAGCAATGGAAAGAGTAGATCACCTCACAAATTATCCAACTATCCCGCACATAGATCCAACTATCCCGCACAAATTAACCAACTATCCCGGCACTTGAACCCGAAGGGGACCAATATCCTGGCAGGGAGATTTGCAAAGGCTACTGGGGAGACTTTAAACTAGAAAGGCTGGGGGGAGGGACTCGGGTAGAGGGGGCTAGGGGACAGGGTGTGGGGCAAGAGGCAGAGAAGGGAAGCACTCGGACCCAAAATGTAGGCGAGAAAGATGAAAAAGATAATAGACAGAGAATAAAGGATGGTGGGTTTATAAAATGTGCATATTTTAATGCTAGGAGCATTGTAAGTAAGGTGGATGAACTTAGAGCCTGGATTGACACCTGGAAATATGATGTTGCGGCAATCAGTGAAAACATGGTTGCAGGAGGGCTGTGATTGGAAACTAAATATTCCAGGATTTCGTTGCTTCCGGGGTGATAGAATTGGAGGTACCTAGAGGTGGAGGTGTTGCATTGCTTGTCAGAGAGGATATTACAGCAGTGCTTTGGCAGGATAGATTAGAGGGTTCGTCTAGGGAGGCTATTTGGGTGGAACTGAGAAGTGGGAACGGTGTAGCAACACTTTTAGGGGTGTACTATAGACCGCCAAATGGGGAGCGAGAATTGGAAGAGCAAATATGTAAGGAGATAGCAGATATTAGTAGTAAGCACAAGGTAGTGATTGTGGGAGATTTCAATTTCCCAAAAATAGACTGGGAAACACATTCTGTAATGGGCTGGATGGTTTGGAGTTTGTAAAATGTGTGCAGGATAGTTTTTTGCAGCAGTAACATAAAGAGGTACCGACCAGAGAAGGGGCAGTGCTGGACCTCCTGTTAGGAAATGAGGCAGGACAGGTGACTGGGAGGTATGCGTTGGTGAGCACTTCAGGACCAGTGATCACAATACCATTAGTTCAATATAATTATGGAGCGAGTCAGAACAGGACCTAGAGTGGAGATTTTTGATTGGAGAAAGGCTAACTTTGAGGGAATGCGTGGAGGATTTTAAAGGAGTGAATTGGGACACTTTGTTTCATGGGAAGGATGTAGAAGAGAAATGGAGGACATTTAAAGGGGAAATTGTAAGAGTACAGAATCTTTATGTCCCTGTTAGGTTGAAAGGAAATAGTAAAAAATTGGAAAGAGCCATGGTTTTCAAGGGAAATTAGACACTTGTTTCGAAAAAAAGAGAATATCTACAATAATTATAGGAGGCATGGAGTAAATGAGGTGCTAGAGGAGTATAAAGAATGTTAAAAAGAATCTTAAGAAAGAAATTAGGAAGGCTAAAAGAAGATATGAGGTTGCTTTGGCAAGAAAGGTGAAAATAAATCCAAAGGGTTTCTACAGCTATATTAATAGCAAAAGGATAACGAGGGATAAAATTGGACCATTAGAGAACCAGAATGGACAGCTATCTGCAGAGCCAAAAGAGATGGGGGAGGATATTGAACAATTTCTTTTCTTCGGTATTCACCAAGGAGAAGGATATTGAACTCTGTGAGGTAAGGGAAAAAAGTAGAGTAGCTATTGGAAACTATGAGATTCAAAGAGGAGGAAGTACTGACACTTTTGAAAAATATAAAGGTGGATAAGTCTCCAGGTCCTGACAGGATATTCCCTAGGACATTGAGGGAAGTTAGTGTAGAAATAGCAGGAGCTATGACAGAAATATTTCAAATGTCATTAGAAACGGGAATAGTGCCGGAGGATTGGCGTACTGCGCATGTTGTTTCCATTGTTTAAAAAGGGTTCAAAGAATAAACCTAGCAATTATAGACCTATTAGTTTGACGTCAGTGGTGGGCAAATTAATGGAAATGATACTTAGAGATAATATATAATAAGCATCTGGATAAACAGGGTCTGATCAGGAACAGTCCAACATGGAATTTGTGCCTGGCAAGGTCATGTTTGACAAACCTTCTTGAATTTTTTTGAAGCAGTAACTAGGGAAATTGATGAGGGTAAAGCAGTGGATGTTGTCTATATGGATTTCAGTAAGGCCTTTGACAAGGTTCCCCATGGAAGGTTGGTTCGGAAGGTTCAATCTTTGGGTGTTAATGGCGGAGTAGCAAGATGGATTCAACAGTGGCTGAATGGGAGATGTCAGAGAGTAATGGTGGATGGCCTGTTTGTCAGGTTGGAAGCCGGTGACCAGTGGGGTGCCTCAGGGATCTGTGTTGGGTCCACTGTTGTTTGTCATGTACATCAATGATCTGGATGATGGGGGTGGAAAATTGGATAAGTAAGTATGCAGATGGGATACTAAGATAGGTGGTATTGTGGATAATGAAGTAGATTCTCAAAGTCTACAGAGAGATTTGGGCATTTGGAAAAGTGGGCTGAAAGATGGCAGATGGAGTTTAATGCTGATAAGTGTGAATTGTGCTACATCTGGCAGGACAAATCAAATAGGACGTACATGGTAAATGGTAGGGAATTGAGAATTCTGTGGAACAGAGGGATCTAGGAATAAACTGTGCATAGTTTCCCTGAAGGTGGAATCGCATGTAGATAGGGTGGTAAAGAAAGCCTTTGGTGTGCTGGCCTTTATAAATCAGAGCATTGATATAGGAGTAGGGAAGTAATGTTAAAATTGTAGAAGGCATTGGTAAGACCAATTCTGGAGTATGGTGTACAATTTTGGTCGCTAGTTATAGGAAGGAGTCAACAAAATAGAGAGAGTACAGAGGAGATTTACTCTGTTGCCAGGGTTGCCAGCAACTATGTTACAGAGAAAAGTTGAACAAGTTAGGTCTTTAAGAGAATTCTTTGGAGGCAGATAGGTTAAGGGGGGACTTGATTGAGGTCTTTAAAACATGATGAAATTGGGAAAGACAGAGTTTTGACGTGGATAAGCTTTTGGGTTGTATCCCATTGCGGGTAGGGAAGTTATTTCAGACAATGAGGGCATGACATGAGAATTAAGGGACAGAAGTTTAGGGGGTAACGTGAGGGGGAAACTTCTTTACTCAGAGGGTGGTGGCTGTGTGGAATGAGCTTCCAGCAGAGGTGGTGGAGGCAGGATCGATTTTAACATTTAAAAGTAAAGTGGATAGGTATATGGACGTGAAGGGAATGGAGGGGTATGGTCTGAGTGCAGGTAGATGGGACTAGGGGAAAACAAATGGTCGGCACGGACTGGAAGGGCCGAGAGGGCCTGTCTCCGTGCTGTAATTGTTATATGGTTATATGGTTATCCTCCCTATCAGCCACTATCAGCTCCACCTGTGGAAGAATTTGCAGTTCGCACAATGATCTCACCCGTCACTTCATAGAAACATAGAAAATAGGTGCAGGAGGAGGCCATTTGGCCCTTTGAGAGCAGCACCGTCATTTCAATTGTGATCATGGCTGATCGTCATATCAATAACCCGTGCCTGCCTTATCCTCATATCCCTTGAACTCCACTAGTCCCTAGAGCTCTATCTACTCTCTCTTAAATCATCAGTGATTTGGCTTCAACACCACAAAACCACTGGAAGTGATTCGTCTCATGAAAGAATTGGCTAAGAAGAAGGATAAAAAAAGAACCAGGGATTTTTGTGACAAATTCACCAAGACAGCCAGACAGTAGCGACACACATGATGTTATATATGCCTTGGGAAGGGTAGGCTGCGGGAGAGAGAAGATAAACTTTTAAGTTTCTAGGGGTTGGGGTGTGATGTGGTCACATTGGTTATGTGATTCATATCATGCACGATGCCGCTCGTCCAGGAGACACGCTCAACTCCATTCAAAAGAGTCGAGTCATACCAGGTGGAAACAGGCTTTCCACCCAACTTGCCACACCGACCAAATGCCCCATCCTACATGAGTCCCACCTGCCTGCATTTTTAAGGCCCATATTCCTCTAAAACCGATCCTATCCAAGTACCTGTCGAAATGCTTGTTAAGCCTTTTGATTGTACCTCTCTGGCAGCTCATTCCATATACCTAGCACCCTTTGTGTAAAAAGGTTCTTATTAAATTTTTCTCCCCTTAGGTTGCTGAGGTCCTGTCCTCCAGAAATAACACTCCAAGAGCAATGAAATAAATCAAGTTGATCTCACTAGATATGTAAACACGAGTTGTACACCACCAGGAAGGTCTAATAACTAAAACTTGAAATGGTGGAGATGATGTGTTCTGTGAGGTTTAACTGCCATCTGAACTTGTGTTTTTAGCTGAGTGGCTGTTTAAAGTCACAGAGTAGAACTGTGGGAGTTTGTATATCAAGTTTCATTTGTGGCCTCCCATTTTTGTAAAACTATGAGATAAAATTATGATGGAAAACAGTGTTGAATGATAGCTGACATCATTTGGTGTGTATTGATGTAGGAAAAATGTTTTGATGCATTGGAATGTATCCCACCCTTTTCAATTAAAAAAGTCCTTACAGTTGTATCTTTTAGGTAATGGTTGTTTACAGTTCTACACATACTACCATTCCCACTAAACCACAATAGAGTTCATGGGAGAGCAAATAATTTTATGCATGTGTGCTTATCCGTTATTTCTCCAGGAAAAGTACCATGCAGGCCCGTACGAAGCTTTTCAAAAGGGGGGTGACATTACAGGATTCCAAAAATTTTATGTGAAATAATGTGCACGCAGTTCACATCGCAAGTAGGAAGACCCTCACGTCCTGGTTCCAGGACCCCTTAAGGGCTCTGAAATGCTCTTGTGGTTTTAGATGCTCTCTGGTGCATTCTGAGCCTTATTTTGGAGCTTTGTGCACCAAATGTATGACCAATATTTCAGAAATAATTTTGGTTGAGTCAAGAGTAATGAGTGGGTGGAATGGGATGATTGGGATCATTGTTGTATACATTTTTTATTTAAAGCTAAGAATTGTTGTCTTTGTTTTAATAATCAAGTGTACTGTTGTAAAATGTTATGTAAAATGTTTATAAGGAGCATGCAAAAACTGCAAAAAAAAATACTGTAAGGTTTTTTGCAGTAAAGAAAACCTTTTTTTAGAAATTGTTTTGTGTGTTGATTTGATTGCCTGTTACTGTTAGACTGTGTTAGTGTGTGCAGTGCATCTTTAATGGTCCTCCTGACCTAACAACTTCCATCACATCAACCTCAACATGAAATAGTTCAGTTTTCCGAGAATGTAACTGTGCCAAACCTACTCACCACTTTGTCCAAGTCATGGGCAAAGTCATAGCGAATGTGCATTAAGTGCGAGTGCAGACAGCCTGTCATTGCTCATGGAAGTCCAGGCGTAGTGATGCAGGTGACAGAACACTCGTTACACTGCATATATTGGCATTTAGCCATAAATCATGTTTTCCAGTTTACATTTTCCAAGAATGTAACTGCGTAAACCTAGTCACAGGCTTTGTCCAAGTTATGGCAAAATCATAGTGAATGTGGATTAAGCAATTGCAGACAGCCCGTCATTGCTCATGGAAGTCCTGGACCACTTTCCTTATTTGTGGATGTGAAAACGTTTGTCCTCGTTGGCTGGATCAAAGTAAGTTGCTGAGCGAGATCGCGCCCAACTGCAAGCATGCCGCCTGCGGCGAGCATCTCTCTGCCGTTCAGGCTCATGTCCAAGGGCCCCGGCTACCCTCCGCAGTCAAATGGAGGGGGGCAGGCGGGCCTCGGCAGAGCGCTGTGGAAGAGACTGGCTGCCGACAAGGCCAAGAACTTGAAGAGCCAGATGGTGAGGGGGTGCAAAGTGGAGCCCAATGGTTTGGGCAGCTCTGCCTCCGAGGAAGGCATCGGCAGTGGGGCCAGCAGCAGCATGAAGACTTACCTAGCCTCCGGCAGCCCCCAGCAGAGCGGGCAGCTGGGGCTCCCACCTGACATTGTGCATCACTCCAGCTCCAAGAGGCAGCTCAGGCCCGACTCGCTGGATATGTACCGGCAGAAGTGTGAGTTTGTGCTAGGAGCGGCGGCCACCAGCAGCGCCCACAGTTTCGAGGCAGCTGGCAGCCTGGTCCGTTGGCTGCTGCCCGGCTCTAGCAGCCGGGGTGCCAAGCAGCAGGGGCCAGCAACAGGAGCAGCAACGTCGGAAGGGGAGAATTAGCAGAGGGTACAGAGGCTGCAGCACCCCAGGGTGCACAAGTAACCACACCAGCAGCACTCCAGGGTTCACTAGTAACCACACGAGCAGCACTCCAGGGTTCACAAGTAACCACACGAGCGGCACTCCAGGGAGAAACAGCAGCCTCACCAGCAACACCCCAGGGTGCACAAGTAACCACACCAGCAGCACTCCAGGGTTCACAAGTAACCACACGAGCAGCACTCCAGGGTTCACAAGTAACCACACGAGCGGCACTCCAGGGAGAAACAGCAGCCTCACCAGCAACACCCCAGGGTGCACAAGTAACTACACCAGCAGCACCCAAGGGGTGCACAAGTAACTACACCAGCAGCACACCCAAAATGGTGCACAAGTAACCACTCCAGCAGTGCCCCAGGAAGCACCAGTCGCCATGCCAGCAGCATCCCAGGGTGCACAAGTAACCACTCCAGCAGCGCCCCAGGAAGCACCAGTCGCCATGCCAGCAGCATCCCAGGGTGCACAAGTAACCACGCCAGCAGCTCCAAGAGAAGCAGCAGCAGGTCGCCTCAAGGAGCCACTCAACGGCAGGTTGGTGAAGGCTGATTATGGCGCTCGCACTCCGACCTCAGCTGCCGCTTCTCCCGAGCCTGCTCAGGCTTGGACAGTTTCTTCGAGCACTGCAGACTCGAGCCTGAGGTGTTAGGATTGGGGTTAAGGACCACAGATGGGCTGTAAAATATTCTTCCTTCAATGCATGGATTTTAACATTAATATATTAAAATTAATACAATAAAATCAATTCCGCAAATGAAAAGATGTCTGTCCAGTTTTATTTACAGATGTATTGGTCCGCTTCCAGATCCAATCACCATCTCTAAACTTTTTCACAGGGATGGATTCAGTGAGTGTAGACTGATCTCCCCTCCACCCCCCACTTCCCTTATTCTATTATTTCTTTCCACTTCCAAACAAAAATGTGGTTGGATTATTCAGCTTATGATCAACCTGTGTCAATAAATGCTGGACCATGGTAACATATATGCTTAACCATGCACACTACACATTGATGCAAGGATGTTTTCTGTGAAGGACCAAAAATTATCATGACATGGCCATAGCATGGGTCGTTATTGCTATTGGCACAGAAACACTCTCGCTTCCCACATAATTTATCCACAACAGGTTGCAAGGAAATTTCTGAAGGCATTTTATGATAAAACCGACTATACCCATCTGACAGGTTAAACATTACACTAAGTGGCAAGAGATGGCCAAAGGACATCAAATGCAGCAAATGTTCTTTTGGCAATATGTTTAAAGATGTCAAAACGCCACATTACCGGACCTTCAGATGAAATGAATGTGTTGTGAACAGCAATGAAGATACCCAGTTTGTAAGCACCAGATTTTTTTTTGATAAACGCTGTTGGGTTTATGGATGAATTGGGGGGGGGGATCAGTACAGGATGAATGGGAGTGGGTCAGTAACAGTGTGGGTTGGGGGGGGGGGGGTCTCTGTGGCAGGATGAATGGGTGGTTCAGTACACGATGAATAGGGGGGAACAGTGCAGGATATGTAGAGAAAGTACACCGATACCTTAAGGTCTACACTACTTTTATTAATCATACATCATATAGCCCTAACTGTACGTGGTCTGTCACGATCACCAGAGAGAGAGCTAGGGGCGTGTAGGTTACAATTATACTAACTGGTGGGGGGGGTGGTTAGCATGGACATTGTCACTATCAATTAAAGGTGTATGCACATATCAACTACATCCTTCCTCTACCAAAACAAACAGTGAGTGACAGGGCGACCACGTCTCATGCATTAGAGTAAATGCAAACAGTAAAGCACAGGAATACAGAATCACACGTAATCGCCGTAACGGACCGTCGGCCTGACCAGGCGACCAGACCGGGTCCGCACCTCGCCTTCACCTCCTTCCCCGACGGGAACAAGCGGGGACGACGCCGGGGCATGGTGGGGGCTATGGACAGGAGAACCCTTGGGCGATGAAGGCATCTGGGGGGGGGGGACGGCGAAGAGAAGGGCGAGGAAGCCGGAGAAAGCGGGACCACAGCCGGGAGGCGGACAGGAGGAAGACGTGGCGGGGGTGTCCCCAGAGGAATGGGCAAAGCACTGGGCCGCGACAATGGCAGCGGGGGGGCATACGGAGCCACCAGGGGAGGGAGAGGCTCGTTCACGAGCCGGAGATGCTGGCGGGACCGGCGGTATACCCTTCTGTTGTGGTTGACAAGGTACGAACGAGGGGAACCGGCAGAACCGACGACCACGGCCAGCTTGGAACGGCAAGAAGTGGACTTCATACGGACAACCTGGCCGGGGAGAAGAGGGCAGAGGACACGGCAGGACCTGTCGTGGGAACGCTTCTGTATACCGTGTTTTTGGGCAATGCGTTTCCGGACCAAGGCAGGTTTAAAGACGGAGGGCGACAGGGACTGCTGAGACACCGGGACCGTGGGCCTCGTGACTTGGGACTGAGCCGGGGAGCCCAGGGCATGGTCGCGGGAGATGTTGCGGAGGTTCAGCAGGGCCAGGTAGATGTCAGAGCGGGATAGGCGGCAACGTTCCAACAATCCTTTAGCACTGCGGACCGCGTGCTCGGCCAGTCCGTTGCTCTGCGGGTATTCCGGGCTGCTGGTGTAATGACGAAAGTTCCATCGTTCGGCAAAAGCGCGGAACTCGGCACTGGTGAACTGGCTGCCGTTGTCCGACTGCAGGCTGACGGGGGATCCGAAGGTGGCAAAGTGGCGGCGCAACTTCTCGATGACCGCGGAGGAAGAGAGGGAGTAGAGCTGGTCAACTTCAAACCAGCTGGAGTAAGAGTCGACAAGCACCTGGAAGTGCTTTCCGTGCCACTCGAAGATGTCGGTTGCTAGCGCAGACCAGGGCAGGTCAGCAGCTGGCTGCTGCAGGAGCGGCTGCCGCTGTTGCTGCGGAGCGAGGCTGTTGCAGGTAGGGCACGCGGAGACTCTATTCCGGAAGTAGCGAGGCGTGTCAGGCCAGAAAAACTGGCTCTGCGCAATGGAAAGGGTCGCCTCGGCCCCGGGATGGCCACGATGAGCGGTTTCGAAGTATTGTTCTCGTAGTGCTGCGGGCATCACCACCTTGAGCCCCTTCACAATCACACCACCACGCAGCACCAACTCGTCACGAACCAGGAAGTAAGGCACCGCTGTGGCCGGCAGGGAAGAACGGCGGTCTGGCCAGCCCTGCTTGATGATCGCAGCCAGCTGCTGTAGCGAAGCGTCAGCCGCCGTGTGCTTGGCCAGGGACTTCAACTGACTGGAGGGCACAAAATTAACGTTCAGGACTATCAGATCGGACGCCTCGTACGGATGTCGGGTTGTGGATGAGAGAGGCGCCCGAGACAGCGTGTCAGCAACACACATGTCCTTGCCCTTGCGATAAAACACTGTGAAAGTGAATAGTTGTACCTGAGCATCATGTGCTGGAGCCGGGAGGAGCCATGTGTATCGGCTTGTTTGAGGATGGTGACCAGAGGCTGGTGGTCCGTCTCGACAGTGAAGCAGTTGCCCAGGATATAGTCCTTGAATTTGGAGCAGGCAAAGGCAACAGCCAGCAGCTCCTTTTCAATCTGGGCATAGTGATTGGCGTGCTGATCAGCTGAGATTTGAGGGTGTTGTGGGAACCAGGCCCAGGCAGTGTCCTTTTTCACCAGATCCCGCAGAGGGGCACTCAGTTCACTCAGGTCGGGGATGAACTTTCCCAGGTAGTTGACCATGCCCAAGAAGTGCTGTAGGCCAGGCACGTCCGCAGGTGCAGGCATCTCGGATATTGCGGCCGTCTCTGCGGGTCGGGCTTCAGCACCGATGCAGTGAAAACATGCCCCACGTAGGTGACCTCAGGGACCCGGAATCGGCACTTCTTCGGGTTGAGCTTCAGGTTGACCTTCCGGGCCAAAGTATCAGGTGTATACACATATCATCTACAGGATGGATGGGAAGGGGGTCAGTACAGGATGAATTGGGGGACGAGGTGGTAGATGGGGAGGGAAGCACAGGGGATGTCAGTGAGGACTGAATAGGGGGGGAATGGGAATCAGTGCGGGGTGGAGAGGAGAGGTCCCAAGATAAGGGGGGCGTACAAGAGAGAGAGAGGGGGAGGGGGCAGAGGAGGTGGTGAGGAACGAAGGTCAGCATTCCTCGGACAACACCGGCATCATCGCCCCGCAGCCTTGGCCTTCCCTGTCCACTGCCAAGTGCCACCGCCAAAAGGGGGAGTCAGTTGGGAACTCCTCGCTACCATCGCCACTGCTGCTGCTGCTGCGCGGGGCCCGTTGTTCACTCCGACCCTCCGTCACCCCGCACTACAGCTGACGCCAGAAACGATGGGGGGGGGGGGGAAGTGGGAAAGGAGAGGTTGGGGGCGAGGGACCGGTTTTGGGGGGGGGGTGGTGAGAAATGTTTGCGTTGCGGGGAGGGTGGGGGGCGAGGTACCGGTGGGGGGGGGGGTGCGAGAAGCCCACGGCGTGTGCCCGACGGAGGTTGGGAAAGGTGAGGGTGGGGGGCGAGAAAGGCGAGGACTGGGGGGCGAGGGCCCGGTGGGGGGGGGGGTGCGAAGGCCCCAGCAGGGGGGAGGTGCGAGAGCCCGCGGCATGGGATGGGAAAGGCGAGGGCGGGGGTGCAAGGTACCGGCGGATGTGGATCCGAACCTGAGCAGCGCCTGGTGTTGGGTCACGGCCGCTGCTAGGACTGGTTTTAGATTTAGTCCTTCCCGCTTCCCGCCCGGCGACGGGAGAACAGGTCCTGCCGTACCCAGATAGCTAGCAGCGGGGCGGGACCCGCTGGCGAGGCTCCGACGGTGCGGATGGAGCCGATGGACCGGGCGGGCGGACACCACACTCCCCCCCCCGAGAAATGGGAACTCCTTTTTTCCCCAAACCATCCCGTGGGTTGGATTGGACCCTTCGCGGGTAGTTTAACACCCCCGATATAAAACAAACAGATTCCCCCTCCCCGCAACGCAACATTTCACGGTCGGTCCCACTCACACAAACTAGGCCCGGAGCATCGAGGCGATGCATTGAAAATGGCGGTGATCTGTTTCCGCCCACTGCGCATGCGCGGAGAGACGGCGTCATTTTGCGTCGCTTCTGCGTCTTTGGTCACCAGCTTCTCCCCATTGCACCGGCGCGGATGGTCACAATTTTTTTTTTATTTCCTCTGGAAAAAAAGGGGGGTGCGGTCACACCCAACGCACCCTCCCTTCGGACGGCCATGCCATGCCTTTGGGACAATCTGCCTAATTCAGATGTTTTGATTAATCAATTGAAGATCAAGATCAATATTTAAGCAAAAAATGTTTAAGGTGTGGCCCATATAATTTTATCCAGATAATAAAAACAGAAATAAATTTGGAAGCATTCAGCAGGTCAAGCAACATTTGAGGAGTCAGTGTCAATTAACCTTTGGGATCGGGAACCTTTCATCCAAACAAAAAGTCAAAATTCAATGGGTTCTATTTTCAAACATACATTTGGGTCTGCAACTCAATAGCTGTATAGCTGTACAATTCAAATAACAGAGTGGCTTGCACACAGTTTATTAGATTCATTTTTTTCATGAATTAGAAGCTAAAATGTCCAAAGAACAATTCAGATAAAATTATCAGCACTCAAAACAGGCAGGAATTAAAAATAAAATTTGGATATGCGTACTCACAACCTTTTTTGCTCATCAAGATACTAAAGGAAAGGATCATGCAAATGCTGATTTGTAATTACAGTGACTGGTGAATGCTTTGCAGCTTTATGATTTGGAACAGAACCAGGTGAAAAAGGCAAGGAAATGAGAAGCTGGCAAGGGAGCTGGGAATTGGATTTTGAAGCAGGAACAGACAGTGAAATACAATACAATATAAACAGTGTGCTGAATTTTGCAGGTGAATGCATTGCACATTTACACTATCCAGTGTATCAAATGTAGGTTTCTGCACTGGAATTTAGTGTCAGGCAAAAATGACAACACACTCTTAGCGTGTCTGGGGATTCTCCATCTTAACCTTTCATTTTGAAGAATCTTTGAGGACAGAGTCTGAAGTCTCAACCTAGTTGTTGTCAAAGCAAAGAAGAAAAAATAAAATACAGAGGAGAAAAAAAAATGTATGCGGGTGGGACAATCAAAAAGAGAACACACCAGTAAAAAAGTCTATTTCACTGGAATAGATAAATAATAACATATCACAGTTTCATGTTGTTAATTATTTATATACTGAATAATTTGGCAAAATGCTATTTTTGCACTAGCATTGACAAAATTCCTAATAGTCGGATGAGAACTTTCTAGCTTCCACAGCCATGGTTGCTGGGAGCTGTTGCTTGTTTTCCTTGTATACAATGGTGAGCTTAGTCGTTAAGTCTGCTTTAGAATCCAGCCCAAGAACTTTTAAATAGGTTTCAGCTACTTATTAGTGTCAATATTTTGGGTAATGTAAAAGGACAAATTTGTGGAAAAATATTAAAATATAAAATTATACTAGCAAGGATGCAATATGTGGACTTGCACTTTTGTACAAAACGTTTATTTTGGTGATATAATTTATCATACTATGGTTGTTGTAATTGAAGGAACAGTACATAAGCTGAAGCAATAAAAGAAATATGACTATGAATAAGTAAAGGGGTGGGGAATCTTTGCTGGAGGAGGAAGGTGTAAAGGAAACACTGATATGGAAGGTGACATTGGCAAGCAATGGCAAAGAAAAATCTGATAGAATGGAAGTCTCCTTAGCAGATGATGAGAAGTGTTGTCAAGGTGAAATGCAGCTGAAGTCATTGCGCTTTGCTGGATACCATTTGTTGCCTCTCACCGGAATGAAAGAAAGAGTTGAGATTGACAAGGTGAAGAAAGAATGAAAATCGCTACAAAAAATAGTGAAATTTTACAAATCGTGGTAAGAGAGCAGAAAACAATACTGCTGCAGTTATCAATACAGTTACCAGAATATATGGTGAGCGTGGATACCAGACTAATATTGAAATAAAGCTTTTCCAAAATCCCATAAACAGGCAGGCATCAGTCCTGACCTATTTGAATTTCATTTACATCAACTAACTGAATTAAGTGAGATTTTACTTAGATAGGAGAACTAAAAGTTAAAAAATGTAAATTAACTGTCTATCAAGTCTGTTTCTCTTATAACATCTATTCCATTAAATTGGGATGTGGATGAGTTGGAATGTATATGGGTCAACTCTTTTGAGTCCAATGTTTATTCGAGCTCTCAAACCCTTAATACATTTAAAGCGACTTAAATGTTAATTGCAATCATACAATTATAAAAATAGTGGCAATTGCAGTTTTACAAAAAATGCTATACCAATATCCCTGAACAGTGTTAAAAGGAAATAGAATGTAGAACAGTACAGCACAGGAACAGGCCCTTCAGCCCACAATGTCTATGTTAAAATAATGTCAAGCTAATGGTTGGTCTTTGAGTGCATGTATTTCCTTCCTCCCTTTTCCTCAACCCATTTCATCAGTCTTCTTTGCTACTCAAAACAAACAGGTTTTCTCCCTTTCCCAGTTCTAATGACACGTTAACTGTTACTTTCCACGGACGTTGCAGGGACTGCTGAGTGTTTCCAATATATTCTACTTTTTGATCTATGAATTTTCACCCCTTCTTGCTGTTCATCGCTCAATATGCTTTCTTGCCCGACGCACCTCCCCAGATGCATTACTGCACATTGCTTTCTTTAAATTACATTTACAATTTTTCTGCCCAACTGACCAGGTTCCTTACATCTTATTGCATGCCTAACACATGACCAGTTTTGGTATCCTCTACAAATATCTTTACCATGCCTGCTACATTTATACCTATATTGTTAATTTATACGATGTAAGTCAAGCCACTGAGTTCTGTGGAGCTCAAATGGTAACCAGTTTACAGTCACAAAGAAAATTGGATAATTTGCAAAAGCGCAGGAGCATTTTGATCTCTAGTGTTTAACGTATTAATGCAGGAAAAGATTCCTCCTAGACAAAGGTAACTCCAAACATCTTTCACCATTGTTAAGGATAAAAGAGATATGACAACTTTATGATGTAGCTTATGACAATTTTTGACATATTTGAACAACCACTAATTAAAATATAACATGGCATAATTCCAGAAAATGTGACTGAAGATAAAGTTTATGAAGAAAAAGAAACAAATGATGCTTTGAGGGGGGCAATGTTGGATATGCCTCAATAAATCCAGAAAGATTGGGATTTTTTAATTTTTTAATATAATCTAGATCTGTTCTTTCCAGCTTTTTCCCGCTCAAAGCATATTTTTTTTTTTTTAAATCTGGGTCCAGTAGATCCATAGACACACCAGTAGGGAAAGAAAGGGGGGAAAGAAGGGGGAAAAAGAGGAAGGAAAGACAGTTGAGGAAGAGAAGTGGGTGGCAGCGTAAATTACCAGTATTTCTGGGGCATTTGTTCCAAATCTAATGCTGCCTCAATTATTGGCCAGAGATTGGGCAGCATATCAAATTGAATTTCTAGTTTCAGTTTAAAGAGTTGAGTCCTAGGAATCTAATATAGATTCTGTGCTCAGTGGAGCTAGGGCCTTTTCTGCATCTTCCTCTCCTCTGTACATCACCCTCACACTCTCACTCTCTCTCAAGCTGTTGTCCAATTGGTTGCAAAGAAATAAATACTGTTTTCCTGGACTTTACAATGGGCTGAATTGTCTTATACTATTTCTGTTTATTTTTTCTTTTGAAATATTTGGGCTAGTTGGATAAGTTATGAGTTTGTTAAAGGTGTGGTGATGAAACACATTAGACAATCAATAATATTCTAGGTGTGTCTGAACTCCATAGAATATAGCATTTAATATGATTGGCACAGTTGTATATAATAGATTAGGTAAGACGATGCTGGTAAAAATAGGAGAGCATATTGTTTATCAATCAAACTATTTCCATTGACCAGTACTACAAAGGCAGATCCATCAAGTTGCAGTTTGTGGCATCATGACCTGACCACATTGGTTGCTGTATTCATACGAGGACGGTAATTTAACTTCTAAATTATTGAGCTGCCTGTAAAACACTTGGGGAATCCTGATGTTGTGAAAGATTTTGTATATGTACATAAATCTTAATTTTAATTAATTAATTAATTAATTGCATATTATTTATTTCTGCAGATCAATGGAACTAACTAATCTTGAAATGGAACTGAAGAGCACTTTGAAACAACTCGAAGCAAGCAGTCAGACTGAAACAGCACTGCAGGGAGAGATCATGAGATTAAAAGCAGAGTAGGTGGAATGTGTTTATAGCAAATCTAAATGAAATCGGAGGAAAAATAAATCATAAAAAAGATGTATTATTTCTTCTGAGCACTGCCAGCAAGAGGTTTGATGTGGTTTTTATTCAAGGAACTCTGTTGTTATACTTGTATTACACAAAAGAAAATTACACATGGACGTCCAATCTGCCAATCCAATTAGTGGTCTCCTGAGACGCCAAGTGGACAAAGAGGTTGACAACTTTAACAGATCTTTATGAGAGGGATGAAATGACTCATTCCATTGTTTGGCTGCTC
This sequence comes from Okamejei kenojei, assembly GCA_035221665.1. NCBI lineage: Eukaryota > Metazoa > Chordata > Chondrichthyes > Rajiformes > Rajidae > Okamejei > Okamejei kenojei. The sequence goes on along the minus strand of CM069136.1, from coordinate 43,832,087 downwards.
AGGGTATCAACTGCACTGTGGTTTATTTAGTATCTTCCATTTGTGGAGCAGGTGGCCACATCATCATGGCCTTTGTGGATTCTGTTGATGTCCATTCACTATCCTCAAAGCAGGTCAAATTCAGCTCACTCAACTATGGGATGAGTATTGAATGCTTCCCATAATTTATTTCACCTGGATAATGGTATGTGGAGTGGCACAATTATTGGCAGCTGTTTCCTGGAAAGTCTACGTGATTTTAAGCATTTGGTGGTTTGCCAAGGGTTTGTGATTTAAGAGACTGATATTGCTTGTGATTTTTTTTTTCCATTTCATGGAGGATATTGGCCATTGAGACGAAAGTGATCCAGAATTGGTAGCCACTCAACTGAATGGTGTTAAGGGTCTCTGCCATTATCAGCAGGGTGTGATTTAGCTGCAGATCCATGATATTTGTGTGGTAGCCCACAATACTTTTGAGACCAAGTTCATTCTTATCTGTATCTTTTTGAACAATTTTGGTAAAATGAGGCCATAAAAAAATGACCTCAAGGTATTTAAGATGAGCTTCAGGTGCAAGCTGCTTTCTGCAGGAGGTAAATTTAATTTATTTACCAGCATTCTTGTTGTTCAGGTAGAACATCAGGTTGATCATGGGAACAAGGATATGGCGGACCAATTGAATAACTAACTTTGGTTCCGTCTTCACTAAGGAAGACATAAATAATCTGCCTGAAATAGCAGGGACTGTGGGTCAAAGGAGGAATTGAGTGAAATCCAGGTCAGTCGGGAAGTGTGTGTTGGGTAAATTGAATAGATTAAAGGCCGATAAATCCCCAGGGCCAGATAGGCTGCATCCCAGAGTACTTAAGGAAGTAGCTCAGGAAATAGTGGATGCATTAGTGATAATCTTTCAAAACTCTTTAGATTCTGGAGTAGTTCCTGAGGATTGGCGGGTAGCAAATGTAACCCCTCTTTTTAAGAAGGAGGGAGAGAGAAAACGGGGAATTACAGACCAGTTAGTCTAACATCGGTAGTGGGGAAACTGCTAGAGTCAGTTATTAAAGATGGGATAGCAGCACATTTGGAAAGTGGTGAAATCATTGGACAAAGTCAGCATGGATTTACAAAAGGTAAATCATGTCTGACGAATCTTGTGGAATTTTTCGAGGATGTAACTAGTAGCGTGGATAAGGGAGAACCAGTGGATGTGGTATATCTGGACTTCCAGAAGGCTTTCGACAAGGTCCCACATAAGAGATTATATACAAACTTAAAGCATACGGTATTAGGGGTTCAGTATTGATGTGGATAGAGAACTGGCTGGCAAACAGGAAGCAAAGAGTAGGAGTAAACGGGTCCTTTTCACAATGGCAGGCAGTAACTAGTGGGGTACCGCAGGGCTCAGTGCTGGGACCCCAGCTATTTACAATATATATTAATGATCTGGATGAGGGAATTGAAGGCAATATCTCCAAGTTTGCGGATGACACTAAGCTGGGGGCAGTGTTCGCTGTGAGGAGGATGCTAGGAGACTGCAAGGTGACTTGGATAGGCTGGGTGAGTGGGCAAATGTTTGGCAGATGCAGTATAATGTGGATAAATGTGAGGTTTATTCACTTTGATGGCAAAAACAGGAAAGCAGACTATTATTTAAAATGGTGGCCGATTAGGAAAAGGGGAGATGCAGCGAGACCTGGGTGTCATGGTACACCAGTCATTGAAAGTAGGCATGCAGGTGCAGCAGGCAGTGAAAAAAGCGAATGGTATGTTAGCTTTCATAGCAAAAGGATTTGAGTACAGGAGCAGGAGGTTCTACTTCAGTTGTACAAGGTCTTGGTGAGACCACACCTGGAGTATTGCGTGCAGTTTTTGGTCTCCAAATCTGAGGAAGGACATTATTGCCATAGAGGGAGTGCAGAGAAGGTTCACCAGACTGATTCCTGGGATGTCAGGACTGTCTTATGAAGAAAGACTGGATAGACTCGTTTATACTCTCTGGAATTTAGGAGATTAAGAGGGGATCTTATAGAAAACTTACAAAATTCTTAAGGGGTTGGACAGGCTAGATGCAGGAAGATTGTTCCCGATGTTGGGGAAGTCCAGGACAAGGGTCACAGCTTAAGGATAAGGGGGAAATCCTTTAAGACCGAGATGAGAAAGACTTTCTTCACACAGAGAGTGTGAGTCCTCTGGAACTCTCTGCCACAGAGGGTAGTTGAGGCCAGTTCATTGGCTATATTTAAGAGTGAGTTGGATGTGGCCCTTGTGGCTAAGGGGATCAGAGGGTATGGAGAGAAGGCAGGTACGGGATACTGAGTTGGATGATCAGCCATGATCATATTGAATGGCGGTGCAGGCTCGAAGGGCTGAATGGCCTACTCCTGCACCTAATTTCTATGTTTCTATGTTTCTAAACATGGATATTGTCATCTGTCTGGATAGGGCTGGAGGCACCAAGGTCTGGAAATAGCATTGCATAGGTTCTTGTGAACACTGTACTGCTTTACCCAGTAATGTAGTTTTGTTCTATAATTAGTAGTAGAAACAAAGAACTGCAGATGCTAGTTAATCACGAAAAAGACACTAAGTGCTGGATTAACACAGCGGATATGCCAGCGTCTCTAGAGAACATGGATAGGTGATGTTTCGGATCGAAACCCTTCTTCAGACTCTTGGTCTGGAGCTGGCATGAAATCCAGATGCGTTGACAGCTCTGGCCTGCTGCCGGCTGGGGGAGTGGCGAGGTGCAGCGTAGCCATTGGTCGTGCCCTGCGGGCAGTGGCAGGCGTGGCTTGGAAGCGGCCGAGGAAGATGTGGACTGGCAGTGGTGACAGTAAGCCTGGCCTGGAAGCAGGCAGGGTGGTGATGCGGACCGGCATTGGTAGCCCGGCCTGGTAGTGAAGGTCGGTAGGTCCGGCCTGGAAGCGGCCGGGGTTGGCATTGGCAGCCCAGCCTGGAAGTGGCCGGGGAGGTTGTGCGAGCCAGGGGTGGTGTTGGCAGCTTGGCCTAGTAGTAATGGTCCGTCCACTATAACTGAAATCCATTATAAAGAGCTCTGTAATCATGAGGGTTTGCTGTATTAAAAAGAAAGACCCTTTACAACTGTGCAAAGGGAGATCAGCAAAAATGAAATTGGATTCCACAGAAACAATGACAGGAAATGTATAATGGGGAACAAAGAAATGTTGAGGCCTTAATGATTTTACGTCTTCACTGCAAAAACTCAGTAAATGTAGCAGGGAAACTGAGGTTCTAATTTATAGAATGGAACCTCTAGTAATAAAATAACAGAAAAGCGAAATTGCTGGATATGTTCCCAGAACTAGATACACTGTGTCCCAAGGCTCTATAGGAGGTAATTACTCACTATGAAAATTGCATTAGAAATAATCTTCCAAACTTCCCCTGATTCCGAAGCAGTCAGACTAGACAGCAAGATAGTAAGTAACTAGAGCAATGACAAAGATAAAATCGTGGAGAGAAAATATTTGAATTGTCTTGCAAAAACAAAACCATAACATGATTAGGCAAAAATGATAACATGGACATTGTTTTTGAGGTAAATATTCTCCTAATGAATCCAATAGAGCTTCTTGGGTAACTGGGATTTTTTAAAAAGGTACCATAGAAAAGCATTTTATATAACTTGTGGGCTCACAAGTTAAAGGTAATACTGGAGTGGATAGATGATTGATTGAGGGGCAAAAAACAAAGGGTAACAATAATTAGGTTGTTTTAGTGTTGGTTGACTCTTGATGCAGGAATATACCTGGGGTGGTCACGACCCATGAGCTGACAAATTAGAATATATTGGTGCTGGGATATATACAGGTTTCAAATGAAGTAAAATAATGGGTGGGGAGATGAATGGAGAAATATAGATACAAGGAAATGGAAATGCTGTTTTACCCCAAAAACAGCAGCATCTCTGTAGAAAATTTATGAAGGACATTTCGGGTCGGTATAATTCATCAGACTAGATGGTGGCGGGAGAAAGCTGGGAGAGGTGGGAGCAGGACAAAGTTTGGCAAGTGAAGTGGATACAGATGATGGGCGGTTGATTGGCACATGATTTATCAAAAGAGATGAAAAGATAAAACGTGTGAGATAAGGATAGATGATAAGGATAGACAGTTAGAAATCTAGGTGGGGGGGGAGGGGAGGGTAGGGGAATAGGAGAAATGGGCGCACGTCCAGGTGGGCCACACCGATGTGCCTTCCCGAGCCCCCATTCGCAGTGATGGTATTTCAGTCTCAGTCACAGAGGCCGACGTCAGGAAATCCTTCAGAGGGGTGAACCCTCAAAAAGCGCCTGGACCTGATAGTATACCTGTTCGTGTTCTAAAAACCTGTGCGGACCAACTGGCTGGAGTTTTTACGGACATTTTCAACCTCTCACTTCTGACGTCTGAGGATCGCACCTGCTTCAAAAGGGCATCAATTATACCAGTGCCCAAGAAGAGTAAGGTGACATGCCTCAATGACTATCGACCAGTGGCACTAACGCCTGTGGTGATGAAGTGCTTTGAGAGGTTGATCATGGCGCAAATCAACTCCTACCTCGACAAAAACCTGGACCTACTGCAGTTCGCTTATCGCCACAACAGATCAACGGTGGATGCGATCTCACTGGCCCTCCACTCCGCTCTGGACCACTTGTCATATGTCAGGCTGTTATTTATTGATTACAGCTCGGCATTTAATACAATCATCCCCTCCAAGCTGGTTAAAAACTCGCAGAACTAGGTCTCGGCGCATCCCTCTGCAATTGGATCCTTGACTTCCTCATTCACAGACCACAGTCTGTTCGTATTGGTGGAAATGTGTCAGACTCAATAACAATCAGCAGGGGAGCACCTCAAGGCTGTGTGCTCAGACCCCTGCTGTACTCACTCTATACTCATGACTGCTTAGCCGGTCATAGTGTGAACTCCATCATCAAGTTCGCTGACGACACCACTGTTGTGGGACATATCACTGATGGGGATGAGTCAGAGCATAGAAGAGAGATCGAGTGACTGTCCATTTGGGGCCAGCACAATAACCTGGCCCTCAACACCAGCAAAACCAAGGAACTGATTGTGGACTTTGGAAGGAGTAGGATGGGGACCCACAATCCCGTTTATATCAACTGGTCGATGGTTGAAATTCCTGGGCGTGCACATCTCTGAAGATCTTTCCTGGTCCGAGAACACTGATGCAATTATTAAGAAAGCACATCAGCACTTCTACTTCCTGAGACGATTACGGAGAGTCGGTTTGTCAAGGAGGACTCTTTCTAACCTCTACAGGTGCACAGTAGAGAGCATGCTGACCGGTTGCATCATGGCTTGGTTCGGCAACTTGAACGCCCTGGAGAGGAAAACACTGCCCAGTCCATCATCGGCTCTGACCTCCCTTCCATCGAGGGGATCTATCGCAGTCGCTGCCACAAAAAGGCTGGCAGTGTCATTAAGGATCCACACCATCCTGGCCACACACTCATCTCCTTGCTACCTTCAGGTAGAAGGTACAGGAGCCTGAAGATTGCAATTACCAGGTTCAGGAATAGCTACTTCCCCACAGCCATCAGGCTATTAAACTTGGCTCGGACAAAACTCTGAACATTAATAGTCCATTATCGGTTATTTGCACTTCATCAGTTTATTTATTCATGTGTGTATATATTTATATAATGGGATATGGCCACACTGATCTGTTTTGTAGTCAATGCGTATTGTGTTCTGTTGTGCTGAAGCAAAGCAAGAATGTCATTGTCCTATCTGGGACACATGACAATAAACTCTCTTGAACTTGAAGAAGGGGGGTGGGGGGGGAAGGGAAGAGAAGGTGTGTTTGCAGGTTAGTTACCTAAAATTGGAGAATGCAATCTTCATACCATTGGGGTGTAAGCTACCCAAGTAGAATATGAGGCGCTGTTCCCTCAGTTTGCGCGTAGCCTCACTCTGGCAATGGAGGAGGCCCAGGACGGAAAAGTCAGTATTAGAATGGAAAGGAGAGCTACAATGATTAGCAACCAATAGATTCAGCAGGATTGACCCGCACCCGCCCCTATTCCAGCATTCTCCCCAATCAGTGTGAAGAAGGGTCCTGATCAAAAGCATCGCCTATCCATGATCTCCAGCAAAAGGAGGAAATAGATGTGTTAAAAGACTGCAGAGAGCTTGGATAAAGATAGGCACAAAGTTTCTGGATATTCAGAATCCAGAGGAAAGTCGAATAGCGATGTGATACAGTATAGTTCCATGGAAATGGAACTAAGATAAATATGAAACTACTGAACCAAGCTCAGAAAAACCTAATTAATTTGACTTCCCGGGAGTTGTTAATTGTGACATAAAGTGACTAATTTATATCCTACTGTATGGATGTGCATGTACTTGCAACCACCATGTAACATCCATTCAAGTAATGTAAATATGCCCTCACAGAATTCACAAATTACTATCTGAATATTTGAAATACACAATAAAATTTGCTCACACATAACTTTTTTCTTTTTTTTCCTTTTTTTGTTGTTGTTTAATTTTGTTAGAAGTAAGTACAATAGTACCTAATACATAAATACATATTTCCATTCTTGTACAACTTTGTATTTTTAATTTAATAATAAAAGAACAGTGAGAGAAAAAATAAATAAAGAGTGTCGGAATAGATAGACAAGCAGTAGAAACAGACGGCAAAAGAAATAAAGGACAGAGATGAGAAGCTAAAAAGATTGAAAAAAAAAGTGAAAGTAGAGAAAAGAGAGATTAGGGGAGATCTACCTATTTCGTATTTTTGCCCATCCATCACCTGGTTCTAAACAATTTAATTTCTAAGGTTATGTTATGTTGCACCATCTACTTATAAAAGTTGATAAAAAGGAGACCAAGTCTTTAAGAATTAGAAACATAGAAACATAGAAATTAGGTGCAGGAGCAGGCCATTCGGCCCTTCGAGCCTGCACCGCCATTCAATATGATCATGGCTGATTATCCAACTCAGTATCCTGTACCTGCCTTCTCTCCATACCCTCTGATCCCTTCAGCCACAAGGGCCACATCCAACTCCCTCTTAAATATGGCCAACAAACTGGCCTCAACAACCTTCTGTGGCAGAGAATTCCACAGATTCACCACTGTGTGAAAAACGATTTTCTCATTCTCGGTCCTAAAAGACTTCCCCCTTATCCTTAAACTGTGAACCCTTGTCCTGGACTTCCGCAACATCGGGAACAATCTTCCTGCATCTAGCCTGCCCAACCCCTTAAAATTTTTGTAAGTCTCTGTGAGATCACCCCTCAATCTTCTAAATTCCAGCGAGTACAAGCCAAGTCTATCCAGTCTTTCTCCATATGGAAGTCGTGCCATCCCAGGAATCAGTCTGGTGAACCTTCTCTGTACTCCCTCTATGGCAAGAATGTCTTTCCTCAGAGTAGGAGACCAAAACTGTACGCAATACTCCAGGTGTGGCCTCACCAAGACCCTGTACAACTGCAGTAGAACCTCCCTGCTCTTGTAGTCAAATCCTTTTGCTATGAATGCCAACATACCATTCGCCTTCTTCACAGCCTGCTGCACCTGCATGCCTACTTTAAACGACTGGTGTACCATGACACCCAGGTATCGCTGCATCTCCCCTTTTCCTAATCGATCACCATTCAAATAATAGTCTACCTTCCTGTTTTTGCCACCAAAGTGGATAACCTCACATTTATCCACATTATACTGCATCTGCCATGCATTTGCCCACTCACCCAGTCTATCCAAGTCATCCTGAAGCCTCCTAGCATCCTCCTCACAACTAACACTGCCCCCCAGCTTCGTGTCATCCGCAAACTGCGAGATGTTGCATTTAATTCCCTCGTTCAAATCATTAATGTATATTGTAAATAGCTGGGGTCCCAGCACTGAGCCTTGCGGCACCCCACTAGTCGCTGTCTGCCATCATGAAAAGGACCTGACAAGAATCAATTGCCAGTCCATCTTGGCCAATTCACGTCTCATACCCTCAAAGTTACCTTTCTTTACGTTCAGGACCCGTGTTTCTGAATTAACAATGTCACTCTCCATCCTAATGAAGAACTCAACCATATTATGGTCACTCTTGCCCAAGGGGCCACGTACAACAAGGCTGCTAACTAACCCTTCCTCATTACTCAATATCCAGTCTAGAATAGCCTGCTCTCTCGTTGGTTCCTCCACATGTTGGTTTAGAAAACTATTCCAAGAAATCCTCTTCCTCAGCACCCCTGCCAATTTGATTCACCCAATCTATATGTAGATTGAAGTCACCCATTATAACGGTTTTACCTTCGTTGCACGCATTTCTAATTTCCTGTTTGATGCCATCCCCAACTCCACTACTACTGTTAGGTGGCCTGTACACAACACCCACTAGCATTTTCTGCCCCTTACCATACCTGCCAACTTGTGAGATTGAAAAATCGGAATCCTATTAGTCTGACGTCAGTGAGGGCGGGGCACGTGACGTCAGTAAGGGGCGGGGCAAGTGACGTCAGTAAGGGGCGGGGTACGTGACGTCAGTGAGGGCGGGAAAGTGACCTCAGGGGGGTTACACAAAAAGCTGGAGAAACTCAGCGGGTGCAGCAGCATCTAAGGAGCGAAGGAGATACACAAAAGGCTGGAGAAACTCAGCGGGTGCAGCAGCATCTAAGGAGCGAAGGAGATACACAAAAGGCTGGAGAAACTCAGCGGGTGCAGCAGCATCTAAGGAATGAAGGAGATACACAAAAGGCTGGAGAAACTCAGCGGGTGCAGCAGCATCTAAGGAGCGAAGGAGATAGGTGACGTTTCGGGTCGAGACCCTTCTTCAGACTTTCTGCTGCACCCGCTGAGTTTCTCCAGCATTTTGTGTATCTCCTTCGCTCCTTAGATGCTGCTGCACCCGCTGAGTTTCTCCAGCATTTTGTGTAACCCTCCATTCTCCAGCATCTGCAGTTTCTTCGTTAACAAAGTGACCTCAGTGCAGGGGGGGGGGGGGCAAGTGACGCCGAACGCCGCCGTGGCGGGGCGGGGTCATGCGGCTGCGTGCTGACGTACACCCGTGCGTGTCCCCATAAGCGGCGCAGGCGCGGTGCGCTCTCTCGCTGTCTCCTCGCCGCCGCCGCCGCCATGGGTCGCATGCACGCTTCCATCCCAATTCTTTTCGGAATATTAAGGAAAAAATCGGAATTCGGAATTGGGATGCAAAAATCGGAAGAATTCCGCCCAAATCGGAATAGTTGGCAGGTATGCCTTACTGTTTCGCAGCTCCACCCATATCGATTCCACATCCTCCAAGCTAATGTCATTCCTTTCTATTGCATTAATCTCCTCTCTTGCCTAAGGGCCCGGGCGGGAGAAATTAAATCTCAAGCGGGAGAGCGGGAGATTTTGCGAAAATGGCCTTTCAGCGGGCGATCTCCCGCCGAAAGCGGGAGAGTTGGAGTCACTGAGAATGCAAGGATTTTAGCTGAAATAAATCAGCAGGGATCTGACTGCCAATCAGCTGCTCCCTCGAGTCGTCTTCCACCAATCAGCGGCTTCATCAACTGCGAGCTGGGAGTTTTGAACTGCGAGCTGCGAATGGAACGTTACGGAATTGGGCTCCTCCCACTGCAACCACTCCTGGGCCTCTGTCTATATATAATCTGAATTATATATATATATATATATTTTTTTTTTATTTTTATTAAGCACAAAACGTTATCCTTTAACTTTACTAATAAATACTGAACCCTTAACTCCCAGAATCCTTAACTCCCAGTTAATGTATTAATGAAATGTAAAAATGTAAAAATGTAAACCCCGGGTTGCACCCAATCAGCTGCTTCCTCTGGTCCTCTTCAACCAATCAGAGGCTTCCACCAGATTCCCTCTCTGGAAGATGGAACCAAAGATTTGGGTGGAACGTTGCAGATTTTGGTCTCACAGCGCAGGTAACTCCACCCTCTCGCACCAACGGCTCCCCGGGCCTCTCGGTATACTTGTTATAAACTCGAGATAAATTGGTATACTTTGCCTAGTAGGAGGAATCTCATTTCTTCAAGATGTAGCCTTTTTCGACATATTTGAAATCCACATTTTGAATGTTGGCATGGTTGCGTTTTTCCAAAATTTGAGTATAAGTTTTTTTGCTGTTATTAAACCGTAATTAAGAAAAGCTTCTTGGAATATAGTTAGTTTACTTCCCTCTTCCATTGATGCAAAGATAATCAGTTCTGTATTGGGGTTCAATTTTTTGTTAAATAGTTTTGTAAAAATTCCAAAAGATTCATTCCAAAATTTATGCAGTTTTGTACTAGAGACAAAGGAATGTGCTATGGTGGCATTTTGAGTTTGACATTTATCACAGATGGGGGACACATTTGAAAATATTTTATTCAGTCTAGTTTTCGAATAGTATAATCTATGTAATTTTTTTAATTGAATTATGTTATGTCTTACATTCATTGAACATTTGTTTACATATAATACATATAATCATTTTTTTTCCCCATCTATCGTTCAGAATTTTTATCAATAACTCTTGTTCCCAGTCTCTTCTAATTGCCACTGTCGTTGGTGTTTCTATATTTAGAATTATATTATATAAGTAAGATATTAAATTGCTTGATTCTGCCTTTCTATTCATTCCATCCTCCAATAGATCTGGGGTTAGAGTTTGATATCCTTGTATATAGTTTTTCAAATAATATTGAATTTGAAGGTATTTGAAATATTGATTACTTTTCAAATTATATTTTAGTTGTAGTTGTTGGAATGGTAAAAATTTTCCCATTTCATACATATATCCCATCGTTTTAATTCCTATTCTTTCCCAATGGATAAACGTTTTATCAATAATAGATGATTTGAATGAGGGATTATTAGTTGGAGAAAGAAGCGATAGTTTTCTTGATTTTAAAGTTAATTTTATTTGTTACCAAATTCGTATTATACTGTGAATAATTGGATTTTTCTTATATATTATATTATTCAGTTTCATCGGGGAAAGAAGGATTGCTCCTGTGTTATAAGGGGAACAATCCTCTTTCTCCATTCTTAAACAATCTACCTGTTGGGCAGAATTGTTCAACCAGTAGATTATATTTTTAATATTCACTGCCCTATAGTAATACAATGTTAGGGAGTGTCAGTCCCCCTGATTCTTTAGATTTACACAAGTGTTTTCTTTGAAATCTGTGTAATTTATAATCCCATATGAAGTTTATAATATCAGAATCTAGTTTTTTAAAGATTTTTTTTGGTAAATATATTGGTATTGATTGAAATAGGTACAGTATTTGTAGTAAGAAGATCATTTTTATCGCATGTATTCTGCCTATTAAGGACATCGGCAGTGTTTTCCAAAATTGAATCAACCCCTTTAATTTAGTTAATAAAGGCATATAGTTTGCGTTAAGTAGTGATTTATATTTCCTAGTAATTTGGATGCCCAAATTTTTCTGTAGCAATTCTAGAATCAAATACACAGGACTAGATGTTAAGAAGTCCCTTGTGACAGTAGGTGGGGTGCATTTCACGACATTCATTGATTACTGAGAGTGGTCGACGCTCAACATCAGGGGGGGGGGGGGGGGGGGGGGGGGGGGGGGGGGGGGGGGGGGGGGGGGGGGGGGGGGGGGGGGGGGGGGGGGGGGGGGGGGGGGGGGGGGGGGGGGTACGTATACGTATATCTTGGCCTGGGTAACCTTCAGGACAGTTGGGCACAGGACACATCATCAGTAGTGTACCCTTGCATCACTGGGTGTTACGGCCTTTTAACACTATACACCCTCCACAAGGGCGGCCCACTGCAGGATGATCAGCCCTCAGCGCGTGTCCCGTGTCAAACTGCCTCAAAGATTCACCATGACTTATTTGGGGCCCAGCATGGGTCTTTCCGCTTGAGCCAAATCCAACAGCTGCTTCTTTCAGCCGCGTCTGAGAGTGATCTTATGGTCTTCCACCGTGCCTGACCTTGGAATTCTAAAAGGGAATTTCAACAAAGGTGTCGGCTCTTGAAGTTTTATCGTCATAATTTCGCTTTTGTTCCAGTTTATTCTGTGTCCTGAAAAAGAACCAAATTCCTCTATTAAATTTAGTATATTTGGTATGCTAATTTGCGAATTTGTAATATATAATAATATGTCGTCTGCATATAATGAGATTTTATTATTTGAGTGTTTGGTATTATATCCGTGAATATTCGGATGACTTCTTATACTTTCTGCTAAAGGCTCTATCACTAGTGCAAATAGCAGGGGCGATAATGCGCACCCCTGCCTATTGCCCCTTGCTAATTGGAATTTCGGGGATAATATATTATTAGTCAGTATTCTAGCCATCGGTTTATCGTATAATCATATGAGATAAAGTCATCTCCCATGTTAAATTTTTGCAATACTTTGAATAAATATTGCCAAGCTACTTGATCAAAAGCTTTTTCTGCATCCTCTCACACAGAACTTGTGTGGGGGATAAAAGCAAATAAATAGACAGAAAGTGTATTATTTATCAATGCTCATTTCTTGACTCAATAACGCAGCTTTGAATTAAAGTAAATCACAACACAAACTGTTCTCTAGGATGGGGCCACCTCCCCCCTCTTCCCCGTAACAGTTGTTGCTTGTATCTCAACTTAAAATCCTCTCAATCTGTAAAATGTAACGATTAATTTTGACGTTGTTCTTCAAAGTACATTTATTATCATATTTGATTGTAAGATTAAATGAGAATTTACCAGTTTGAAGTTTGATCGTTATTTTATGAGGAGTTCCGATGAGGGATTACGTGAAGAAGGCCATCCCCACACATGCGCGTCAATCTTCAAAGCAGCGGTGTGAAATCACAGATAACAGTTGTTGAACTAACATAGTAAGATTATAGATGACTAGAACTACCAGATGATCGTTAAGTTACGAGGGTAGGGAGCGGAGGGCACGTAATCCCTCATCGTAACTCCTCATAAAATAACAATCAAACTTCAAACTGGTAAGTTCTCGTTTAATCTTACTATTTTACTTCGGAGTCACGTGAGTGACTACGTGAAGACTTTGAAGACCATATATGAGGGAAACATCATAATGCATACATACATGACATAGGTTTAAAAACATGCTGATGCTGATAAAGAACAAACAATAATAACAGTAACACCTCTCAACCGAGGGGAACTATAAATTGAACCTAAATAGAGTTGGCAAACACCCCTGGTCTGGCAATGAGTTAAAATAAATGTTGGATACCTCATTTGTTAGACCATCCTGCAGTAGACAGGATGTGGTCCAGAGGAGCGCACATAACCCTTGCTGCTTGTGTTGTAGCAGCACTGGTGGAGTGAGATTACAAACCAGTATCTACTCCTGTATAAGCCAAACCTCGCATAATCACCTGGAGATGGTCTGAACTAGTACCGGAGCCTCTAAGGCTCTAGATGATCTTGATGTAACTTTGTAAACGTGTGACCACATGTAACCGAAGGTGCATGGGGTATGTAAACATGAATTATGATATTGCATGTGTAATGATCCTGTCCATTCGCAATTTATGTAATGACTGGACCCGTGCGCTGAGGGCAGCGCCGGGGAATAACCTACCTATGAGAGCTGAACCAAAGACAGAGATATAGCTGGAGCCCCATAGTGAATAAATGTTAACACGATGTCAATATCCGATACTTCCATGTACTTGGGTCTGGAAGAACTTATGTTAATGATATCCTAAATACTGGACACCAGATGGTGAAACCCGAGAGTGTGGGTCCCACTTGCTGCTGCCACAGTGGGTACAGTTAATGGGACTATAACTTAATTTATTGTCAACAACCCATAGAAAAGAACTCTATGTTCGTGTCCGTGCCGTACTATATGTAACATAACATTTAACAGAAAAACACTTCCCATCTCCTGAAGAGGCAAAGTACTGCTTTTTTGGTTGCTATCCATGCATACTGCAGTGAGACATACATGGATCAGTCTGACAGCCTGCTCCCCAGGAGCGGTCTTCTCAGATTCTGTAAAGCAATGAATTGATTAATCATGTAGAGGCTGGTTCCCCGAATCCCAGGCTGAACCAGCAAAGTTTTATATTTAGAACCCCATATAAGGTTCTATATTATTCCCAATATTTGCGGGAAACCATGGCTGCGTAGGCCAGTCAGACAGTCCGAGAAACCTGAATGCGGGATCTTGCTGAATATTGCAAGCCCTGACTGATGAGGCAAAATGGAGAACCACATAAAGGAACATTCCTCCTCTGTGTAGCGAGAATGAGCCTGCATGCAAACATAGCGATAGTGGGTGCCACAGAGCCATAGATCCTAAAATGCTTCGTGATCCAACATCCATACTGTGTTATCATTGACTTTGCATGATGATACACCAGCGCCAAAACATTTTGGGTAAATTATGACAGGATACTTTGACTTTATTGCATCCATGTGACTAACATATGCCACCACCACAGTGTATCAACTTGGAACTAAGCATTCAGGTTTTGCATATTTGCACAATAACCCTTTAACCCATAGTATACACCTCGTGTCTATGGGTAGTTAATACCAATAACTGAAGAATTGGTGATTCATGCAAATTCCATCCGCCTTCGTTACTAGAGATGGCATTCGTGATTGTCCATCTTAGTTCCAGCACATGCAAGTAATATAACTGAAGACAATATGACCAAACTACTGGAGCAATACGGAATGTAGTTCGAACATCATTGTGACCACGGTAGCTTCAGCTGATAATAGCATGTCTGTTAAACAATGACCTATATGGCACTTGAGAGGTTAATACTTGCACGTTGAAAGTTCTAATGATGCAAGACCCAATTGCACAGCTGAAAAACAGCTGCTATAGCCAATTACCCTTAATACTAGAAGACTGCTTGATAACAAGGTTGTTACAGGCTTCAATTAATTCCAATCTGTTGCCCCAGGGCGGAATCACAGGTAATTAATAGTTAAAGGTAAACCCGATAAACCACAACCTCCAGTTGGTGTCAACTTAAATTAGACTGGATGGCTAAAACAGTTGATTTAAGCAAAACACAGCGTAAGAAATATCCTCCAGACCAAATTGAAATGTCTTTAGTGACCTCCTGTGAATGGGTCCTAAACAGTATGCATCTATGAAACTGATGCATGCCATAAAAATCCTAAGTAAATCAGTAATTAGACAGTAGATAAATTCCATATACTGAAAGCTATGTTGCACATGGGAGAAAATGAAACATGAACCAGCATCTCTCCATCTTTCACAAGGAACAAGCCACGCCATAATTCCGTGCCTGCCTTGAATGCAGCCCTGGCCATACTACTGGCCTGCCTTAAAGCTGCTCCGGCATTCCGAGTCTGCCTCGAGAGAGAACTCTGGCCATATTACCGACTCTGGCCCCAATTCCAAGGCATGCTTGGTACCTTTGTATATTGTGTAATAATTGCCCATCACATGTCAACATTTTCATTTGTACCAAACAAGTGTAAATATTACGAACTTGTAAATAGTGCACATACCCCATATTTCGAACGATCCAGACCCACCTACTTCCATGGCTACCGGTGGTCTTATGGTAAGCCCAAAGTCCCATGATGTGGGTTTCATTCCCATCCTTGATTTTCCTTCCTGAGACCAGCTTGGCCCAGCTTTCAAGCGCCCATCAACTTCAGCAAACTGCTACTGCCGTTGAGGCGTGGGGTGTCATTGCTGAAATGATGGTTTCATTTGATCGCTCTGTGCACTGCCTGCACTTGTAGCGTCAGGGAATCTGGCCCCTGCTGGGTTTTTTGCCTCATCCCTTGCCAGTATGTCCTCGCACTGCCCTCCACCGAGAGGGAGACTCATAGACAGCCCTGACAGGTGCTGCCGCAGGCCCCTGAGGACACCTGTGCTGACATGACCCCTTGGCCCTATATCAGAGTATGAGTCTTGGCCAGAGCAAAAACTGACCCTGGTGCTCCCCTCCTCAGAGAGGGAGACACTGTGCAGCCCTGACAGGTGCTGCCGCAGGCCCCTGAGGACACCTGCGCTAACATGCCCCCCCCCCCCCCCCCCCCCCCCCCCCCCCCCCCCCCCCCCCCCCCCCCCCCCCCCCCCCCCCCCCCCCCCCCCCCCCCCCCCCCCCCCCCCCCCCCCCCCCCCCCCCCCCCCCCCCCCCCCCCCCCCCCCCCCCCCCCCCCCCCGGACCTATATCAGAATACGACTCTGGGCCTGAGCGAAGACTGACCCCTGATGCTCCCCTCTGCAGAGAAGAAGACATTGTGCAGCCCTAACAGGTGCCGCTGCCTGCAGGTTATTCATAATACCCGGGCTCAGATAGCTCTCTTCTGGAGCATATCTCTCTGGAGCAACCTCATTAGGTTCCTCTATCAGGTGGGTTTTTGGCGCTCACAGACGCTACCCATAGAAGGAGGGGGGAACCTCCTGTCCCGACTCGACCGAGTCCAAGGCCTGACCAGCTTCCTCGTGGTTTAATCCCTTTCCCTGGGGAACCATAGCAGTCTGTGAGTTGCTGACCCCATAGGTAATGACTTGGTCTCGAGACCAGCTTCCTGCCAGCTTTCCCCTTATTTAGAAAGAACCTAAACGGTCTGGGAGCTGCTGACCCCATTGTCAGCAACTGCAGTAGCGTGACCAGCTTACTGCCAATCTGACCGCTTTCGCTAGGAAGTCCTAAGCAGTCTGCGGGTTGCTGACCCCAATGACCGAGACTGGGGTAGCTAGACCTGCTTGCTGCCAGTCTAACCCCTATTTCTGGGGACCATAATGGTGTAGAAGCTACAGACCCCATAGTGAATGACTGGGGTTGCAAGACCGACTTGCTGCCATTCTAACCCCTTCTGCTAACCCCCTTAACAGTGACTGGGGTAGTAAGACCGGCTGACTGCCAGTCTAACCCCGTCTCTGGCGGAACCATTGTGGTGTGGGAGCTGCAGACCCCATAATGAATGGCTGGGGTTGCAAGAACGGCTGACTGCCAGTCCAACCCGAACTCTGGGGGAACCATGCGATGTGGGAGCTGCTAACCCCATTTAACAGTGACTGGGGTAGGAAGACCGGCAAACTGCCAGTCTATCCCCATTCTCTGGGGGACCATAGCAGTCTGGGAACCCATACTGGGAGAACCCTCACTCGCATTCCCCTTCTGGGTGTCGCTGATCTCCTTGACAGCGACTAGGGAGCGAACCCGATGGCCGCCGGCTACCCGCGATATTGCGGTCCGGACCGGGATTTACCCACGGTCCATAGCCGGTTTCCTCCGGCTCGTCCAACTTTGCCCCGAATTCAGGAGGCAATCCTGCAAAACAAAACACATCCCTAGAAATAAATGAAAACTTACCTTCCAGGTTCAAAAACTTACCGCTGGCAGGAGCTGCGCGCCCACCAGTCAGTGCGTGCACAACGAGTCAGACGTAATGACGCGCATGCGTGGGGACAGCTTTCTTCACGTAGTCACTCACGTGACTCCGAAGTAAAATCATATTAGTTTCCCATTATTACTTTTTCAAAGGCTTTTTTAGTATTTATTTGGTATTTATTTGCAACATATTTCTCTCCTAAAGATTATGTTGATACATTTGCTGAAGTTATTATGGATTTTACAATGGACTAGTTCCTTGACACAATAAAATGCATTCATCTGTGAACCCTTTATATTAATCTCGTGCATGCCACACCCCACACTGGCAATGTGATGGCATTTTTACAATGCAGACATTCTGCTGGTCTTTGTACAACCAATGTGTTACACAACATGATGCTTCTTCCAGACCATGGTGCTGACTGATCCCATGGATGTTCTGTAGTTTTTTGGCAAACCTCCACAATTTTAATATAAAATTTTGTAACCAGCACAAAAATTAATTGTAATTAAAAACATTATTTTTTAAAAAATTTGCAATCAGAATTTAAGCATTGAGAAAAATTACCAAAAGTTATAAAATATGTTGAGTCTGACGAAGGGTTCTGACCTGAAACGTCACCCATCCATTCCCTCCACAGATCCACAGATGCTGCCTGATACACTGAGTTACTCTAGCACTTTGTATTTTTCTCAAGATTCCAGCACCAGCAGTTCTTTGTTTTCTCTTTATCAAATTTGTTCATTCACAACATTGATTTGGACTGGGGGATTATGTTTTAATTCAAATATTGCTAGGTTCACATTCCTAAATATTTGTTAACATTAAAATCTCTCCAAGTTGCATAAAAATTAAATAGTTTGATTTAAGATCACATGAAAGTGAAAGTATGCATTGTTTTGTCATAGGCTTGATTTAACACATACGTATTGCGATCAGCAGAAGAATGAGCTCAGCAGAAAAGACAAAGAGTTGCAAATATTGCAGAATGAGTACATGGAAGGGAACAAGGAAATCAATAAGGTAAGTTTAGACATTTTACATATTATGTTATTCAGTTTGCGATATATGGCCTTGAAAAATTACAATTTAACGGTATTTGATCTGTATCACTTTCTTGAAAGCTGATCTGCGTAAGAAACACAAACAACAAATTAATCTCTTGAGATTTGTTTTCCTTTGCTGACATACATTAATGACAAGAAGTTTTCAGCAACCACGAATTACAAAATGACTCAAAATTCAGAGATTGAAAAGAATTGATAGTTTTAATAGTTGCAGTATTTGTAAATTAAATTTACAGCATTGCTGTTTGTGATATTTAACTGCATTATTTTAATATATAGTATTAAAACACAAATTATACAAAATAGAACTTTTGTAAAATGAAGGACATACAAATGTCATTAAACAAAGTGCAGGAACTGACCAGTAACTCCAAAGTGCAGCAGTCTGTTGTTGCTGTGGCCTAACTTCTGTACGCCATGCCCCATCGACTTCCTACCTTCCTTCCTCCTACTACACCCTAACCATGTCACCAATCATTAAATCTCCCAGAAGAATCAAATAATTGCACTTCAAACTTCATTGCTAGGATCTCTGTATTTCTCCTGTGTTAGATTGTGCTGTATTCTCAATTATATTATGCACATAGTAGGTTAACCTGTGATGAGCGTTTGCGGCACAGGGCACGTACTCGCTGGAGTTTAGAAGAATGAGGTGGGACCTCATTGAAACATACAGAATAGTGAAAGGCTTGGATGGTGGAGAGGATGTTTCCACTAATGGGAGAGTCTGGGACTAGAGGTCCTCAATCAGCCTCAGAATTAAAGGATGTTCTTTTAGGGTAATGAGGAAAAATGTATTTAGTCAGAGGGTGGTGAATCTGTGGAATTCTTTGCCACAGAAGGCTGCGGAGGCCGTCCGAAGATATTTTTAAAGCAGAGGTAGATAGATTCTTGATTAGTACAGGTGTCAGAGGTTATGGAGAGATGGCAGGAGAATGGGGTTAGGAGGGAGAGATAGATCAGCCATGATTGAATGGCGGAGTAGACTTGATGGGCCGAATGATCATATTCTACTCCTATTCCTTATGACCTTATGACATGGTCACCACTCCAGGACAAAGTAAAGAAAAACAAGCAGGAGTTTTGACAACATGAGGTACATATAAAAGAAGAAAGACCAGATGTCATTTTGCTGTTTAATAATTTTGTTCCATGTCGATCCATTAATAATATTTAGAATTCCATTCAAACTATTTCATTTAGAAGAAAACTGTAAAGTTGCATGACTTTCCATATACACTATATTTTGTAATTGCTACTCTGTTTTTGTTCAGAATTTTGGATAATTGTGTGATGATAACGACCACCATTTCAGATATAAGAATCTTTTAACTGTAATATAAACCATCTTTATTACCTTGTGGATTTAAACAAGAATATCAGAAGAGAAAGGATAATGCTCTCTTCCACCTTCTAATTATAAAATCATATTGTATGAATGTAGCATCTCCAGTGCTGTTATATTCCCTCAAAATTTAGTTGCTTTAAGTATTTAGCAGTACATTATAGATTAAAACATGTGATCTGAAAAATATTCTGAACAGTTTTTTAATATTCTATTGTAGTTGAGGAATTGTCTTTGTGAGAAGGAGCAGTCACATAGCTCTGAGATGGTGGGAATTAGAACGGAGGTCTCTAACCTCTCTACAGTGCTTGATCAAAAAGAAATCACCATAGCAACTGTCACAGAGAAAACTGCTCATCTGGAAAAGCAACTCAAAACTGAACAGGAAAAAAGCGATCATATATCAGCTGAATATTGGGTCAGTAAAACTGTATATTCACAAGTAATACCTCAATGGATAGATTAATGGTGAATCAGAATTAATTCTTGACATAAGTGGGCTCTTGCAGCTTTTGATGATCATGGTAAACTTTTCTGTAGCTAAATTAACTTTTCAAAAATGTTGTGCCAAAAAAATGATGGTATATATCGTGCTTTCTATAAAATGATGTATACATACAGTTTGAAAACTTAATTATCTCGTATGACAAAATTATTTTGAACCTTTATAATTGCCTTTCATAGCATATTTAAGAGGCCTTCATTGTTCACTGTCTTTATTGTGTAATTCTTCATTTTCCTTCCTTTTGCTCTGCCATAAGGCAAAAGGAAACAAAAGCAGATTTAAATACGTCATTTAGAATGGTGGAATTTGATCACAACATCAAATGAATATTTTCTCAAAGATGTGATATTACCATGCCGGAGAATATTTTCAATTTAAAGTCTATTCACAATGGTTGCTGAAAAGTATTATTTAAAATTACTCATATCTATGAAAAGCTCTGAGTTGGAGTTGAGAACAATGAGATTGTTTGTTCTGAACATGGAAAAGAGCAGTTTACATGCTATATGCTAGAAACAGATAACATGCTAAAAACAGATAACACATGAATCAGCAAGATCCATTTTAATCTTGGATTATGATGTGAAGGTGTCTCTAACTTAAATGCATAATAATATTTGGCTTGATAAATATGCATGGCAGCCTGCAGTCATGGTAGCCATAATTATTTTTAATGCTCTTCCAATGTTTGTAAGAATATGCAAAGAATGCCTGACGTGTGTGAAATTAGAAAATTAACCATTCGTCATGTGAATGAACACAATTATAAAATCAAATTAGATTAAGTCTTTGTTATGAATTGTGCAACTCATGGTTGTATCTGAATTCTAGGTGGCCATGGATCAGCTTGAATCCCTTAAAGCAGAGAATAAACACCTAAAGGAAATGTTGCAAACTTTGGAAGGCCAAAGAGCTATGGTAAATGGAAAGGAAACATCAAAAATTAGACGGCTTTGTTGTGGAAGAGTATATATTTTTAAAAACACTATAACAAGTAGACATTGCTTGCCAATGAGTATGAATCAAAATTCTCTGTGATTTTATTATGCATTTTGCTTTCTGACGAGCACTGTACAATGCTATTCAGCTAAAAGGAAGAATAAGTGGATATAAATGTCATTATTAATCATGTGTATGACTACAAAAATGCATTAGGAGGTTATATTTGATTTGGCATATAGCTTTTCACATATCACCACATCAGGCTTTTTACAATATTGCTATGCCACTGATTCCAAAGGGAACGGCAGGGTATCATACTTGGCATGGTCATACCTGGCTGTTTAAGACATCCTAAATGTCAGGTGCTGGCATTAGCTAGCTGTCCACTCCATTTTCAGACTCACCATTGAATCTGTGAGGAGCTATGACTCAAAAATAGACCACCTGAATACACTTAACATACAGCCCTTGGCTTTGTAGCATGGAGAATTGATGTGTGAATAGCACCCCTATTTGTAGAGTATTGGAATCAGCTTGGAAACTGGCCCTTCGGCCCAACTTTCCCAGCCAGCCAACATGCCTGAGTTTGGCCCATATCCCTCAACCTATGCTATCCATGTACCTGTCTAAATGTTTCTTAAACGTTGTGATAATACCTGCCTTAACTACGACCTCCAGCAGCTCGTTTCCCATACCTAACATCCTTTGTTTAAATTCCTATTAAAATGTTCTCCCTATCACCTTAAGCATATGCTCTCTGGTTCCCAATTCCCCTACTCTGGGTAACAGACTCTGTGCATTTACCCTATCAATTTCTGTCATGATCTTATATGCCTGTTCCTCCTGTGTTCCAATGAATAAATCCTAGCCTGCTCAACCTCTTCCTATAGCTCAAGCCCTCGTAAATCTTTTCAGCGCCCTTTCCACTTAACATGATCTTTCCTGCAACAGAGTGACCAAAACTGAACACAATACTCTAAAAGTGGCCTCGCGTCTTGTACGACTGTAACATGACCTCCTAATTTCTAAACTCAATACACTGACTGATGAAGGCCAATGTGTCGAAAGACCACTCTATTTACTTATGATACTACTTTCAAGAAACTATGTACATGCACTCCTCGATCCCTCTGCTCTACAACAACCTCCCCCCAGAGCCCTGTCATTCACTGTGTTGGATTTGTCCTGTTTTGCCTTCCCAGAATGCGACACCTCGCGCTTTTGTGTATTAAACACCATTAACCATTCCAGTCCACCTCCCCAACCAGTCAAGATCCTGCTGTAATTTTGACAAGCATCCTGCTTTCTACAATACAGCCCACATTAGTGTCAACTCCATGGAAATGGCAAGTAGCATTCCACCATTACCTAATCATGTTCTGTTCTTTTAAATTAAATGACCAGTGGAATAGGTGAGGAAAAACAGATTCTAAAATTATAGCGACGAACTGCTTTAATAGTAGATTGACCGACTGCTTACCTGAAGTCCTCAGTCATTTTTCAGTGGCATAGTACCTGTTGACTTATAGCTCTTTTGGTTCACAACTTCTATTGTCTAAATTCAAGCCATTGATTTATGATACACCAATTTATGGTTTGTTTTAGTAATATGCTTGACTTAACTATGGTTTTCTTACCTCCACATTTTATGAAAAAGTAATTTAGAAGTTTACAGAGAAAAGATCAATAAAACACATTTTGCCCTATATTGATTGACTAATCATCCAACATAAGGTTGAGAGTGTTTCAGTGTATTTATTATCCCCTTGCAGATAGAAAACAATCAATTGAAGGAACTTCAGAATACTTATGCAGCCTCTATCCATAAACTGGGTTATGACAATAAACTGTTACAGAAGGACTTGGTGAAATTAAAGGCAGAACTGGAAATGTCCACCAGGACTAGCCAGGAAAAGTATGAAGCAGCTCTCCGCCATACACAACATGCTGTAACAGAGATGAAAGAACATGAAAGCAGGTAATATGGATGTTTGCATGATTTTGTTTCAACTATTATTAAGCACATGCCTAGAAACTGGATTTCCCCCTTCTTTTGGCATCTTAAATATATATTGCATCAATACTAATGCCCAATTGAATATCCTGCAAAAAACTAATGAATCTGGGCAACAGTGCATTAGAAGCAGTGCTGTGATATTTTTCACCAAGTTGTTCCCATCAGAAGCTGAACTTAAGATGTTAAGGCTGCCGTGTCACAGTCACGCTGATTGCTTCAAGCACTGTCCCTGTGACATCCACAATACAACTATATAAGAGATTACAAAGGTGATAAGGGAATTAACAGGAGGGAGAGGATGCAACACACTCCTACGTGACTGGACAATTCCTTGTGATTGTTTGGCCTAATTGACTTCTGTGCTGTGAATGTGATCACTCCACTGTGAGGTACAGGCTAAGCTCACATCTAAAGATGATAGCATTCAGCATAGCTGTCCATTGAACAAAAAGTGTGCAATAGTGAAGGAATTGGCCAATTCTATCACTTCCATTACCTTGAGTATTGAAATGTTAGGCTGGCAGATGCCATAAGCAAAGGATTAATATTATAGTGTAAACCTGCATATGTTTTTTTGTGAATATTCAATGATGATTGTTTGTTGCATCAAGACCTCCAATTTACATCAATAAGAAAGAGCAATCTATTTCCAAAATAAATTGGAGTTTTGGGAGCAACATTTAGAAAAAAAATCTGACTAATTGCTGTTCAGAGGAACCAACCAACACAAACCCTTTAATGTTAAGGCTGCATAATTGATCTTCCACACTGCATTCAGATTTAGAGGGCCATTAACTTAGAATTTTGCAGTATGCGTTGCCACATTTTTGAACAGCATTCATTGGGTGCATGACTGATGTCAGAAAAATGTTGGCTGAGTTAAGATGAATTGCATATGGAAGAGCACATACCAGTTTATCAATTATTGTGATTTTATCTGAAAATTAGCACTGGTGCAAACTACCTGGTTAAACCAATTTACATATGAAAAACATTTGTGCAGATTGATCAATTTTCTAGGCCAGAATGTTTAATTTTGGAAACTCAATATCCTTTTTACATCGTTTACCCATTTTAAACATCTGTCAAATCTGCTTGTAGCTCTGTGGAATTGAGCTCGCTACAGTCTGTATTGGTGATATTATTTGAGAAATGCTGAGATATTTTCACATCAAATGGATAAAATAACTGAAGCTTGCACATTTGAGGATGACTCAACAAAATCTGTTGGGAGATCTCTATCAAAGGAAAGTCATGGCATTGACTTCTCGTTGGCATCAACATTGCCACTAACTTGCAGACAAGTGCCTGAAAATGTTCAATTCCCCTTGCAGACAAGCTATCAGACAAGTCAGCGTCCCTTTTTTTTAAAATGGAGATCAGCTGACACACTATTAACCTCTCCCAATGCTGTCTCAATGGGATGGAAGACAACCAGACTGAAGATCCAGTAGCAATGTTACAATATTTTGTGACTAAAAAAAATCAAGTCTGCAATTTATCCCATCAGATAAAGCATAAAAATAAGTTTAATTTGACACCTAATTCACTTTCATATCTTCAGTATTAAAAAAGTTATGGTCATTTTCAAACTCGGAAATTGGCATCTTGTTCCCTATTGCTCTTCCATTGACTTAACACAAAAGCTGTGACTGAGGACAGTCAAAAGCCCATAACGTTCTTAAAACTTAAGAGAACTGAATGAAATTTTCAGTTATTATAGATTGAAGCATTCTGAAACAAATATAAAACATCTTACTTGGATGACCTGAAATTAAAGCATATAATTAGTTAATTACCTAATTGGAGCTAATTACAAAATTGATCGTTGTGATGGAAATAGTAATAAACACCCAGACTGCCTTGAAAACTAAAAAATGTGATATTCTCAAGATCAGAACCTTAATATTATTGTATTGTAGGCTGTAAGTTCGTAACAAATAGGTAAATAAATTACAATTTCTAGCAATAGACCACATCTTTATGAAGAAGATCAGTTGCTAGCTGGTACAATGGCATATCATAATCAGTAGCATCATCATACTCAGATTCTAACCAATAAGCAACTCTGTACACCTTGTTTTTCCTCAACTTTTCAATTTTGGCATTGTAAACTACAGGTTTTTGCGCTTCAAACTACGCATGGCGTGCCTTTCTGCCCACTAAGAATGTCCTGTAGATTCCATTTCTTAAGAAAGGGATAATTTAAAAAAAATAGCCTAAGTATCCAAATAACAAACTAATCCCATTCACACAGGAATTCACAATATAACATAATTTTTAGATCTCACTGTCATGAATTTATATGCCAGATGGAAGGAATTTAATGTTTAATTCCCATAAATTAATCCAGAAACATCCACTCAAACTATAATCAAAATTATTGTTTTTTGCACATTACATGTGACTCAAACTGTTGTGTATATTTAGTTTAAAAATAATGATCATGGAGAGAGAATAACACAAAATATAGACAATGTAGACAGCTTATGACATGATTGACCAAAAAAAGAGCATTTTAATCATCTTGCAAGTGAGTGATTCTGGAACACAATCGATTGGAACATTGCGGTTGCGGTGAGTTTGAACCCCATATTGGCAGGAAAAACACTGCCGGTTCGTATGGGGCCCAAATAACATTTTCACAACATTAAATTAGATTAATGCCATCCCAAGAATCAAGATTATATGTAAAATAAACGATTTTTGTCCCATTCTTGCGATCCGTCACGTTGTAGGCGTTAGAAGTCGCTTTTTATTTTAATCCAATTATTAAATTGTCCAGCAATTTAAAAAAAAAAAAAAACCGGGACCAGAAGTCCGATGGATTTTTCTTCATCCGCCTCCGACAACTAATACAAACCTGGATTTTAATCCCCCCACCCCCTACCCCTCAAAGGCGGCAAAGTCGCGCACATGGCCAGTGGCAGAACTGCAGCGCCGCTGAAGGTAGATATTGTAACATTGCTACATCTAGAGCAAAAATCAAACTGATCACCAGCTTTCTGCAACAGAATCTTGATGCAGAGTCTCGTCCAAAACGCTGACTTAACCATTATCTCCACAGATTTTGTCTGACTAACTGAGTTCCTCAGGCAGTTTGTTTCCTGCTTATTGAGGTGGCACTTGCAAATATATGCTGTCAAGTGTACTAATGACAGTTAGATGCAGAATTTTAAAATCCTATATTCCATTTTATGATTATTCATTGCATTAATAAGGAATTCTTTATCATATAGGGATCCATTACGTGCATGCTAATCTCTTTGGAATAGCACCTCCACTTCAGATGGATAGACCGCAGCCACGAATCAATGAAGCAGAATCCAATGCACCAAATTTCAGTGCACAGACCATTATTAGCCATAGCTGTTGCAATCTAATCCCTGTAATTAGACAAACTATGTTACTGATCAATGAAAAAAACAGATCCAGTAGAAAACAGATTCAGTAGAAAACGACAGCGACCTTTATAAACCCAAGTATGATCTGAGGAAGCAATAGGATGGCTAGTGATAATATTTAATTTGTTTGTAATAAGTGACAATCACGCAATGCTTTGATATTGATGAAGTTTATAAAGATATTGCTTGTAAGGGCATTAAAAATCTGGGGATAATAGTCCTCCTAATTTTTCTTTCATTGAAGATAATGCTTTCTGCTAAATTATTTTTTGCGATGTGCCCTGGCAAAAAATGTACCTATTTAACTTAATTAGTCTTTGCTTGTTTCCATATTTGCATTTGCTCTAAAGATTTTTCTCGGAGCAGTCAACTTTTCATCTTTTTCCTGATCTCCTTTCTATGCTTTGACTGAATTTCAGAATTGTTAACTTTGGGAAAAATATATTTTAATTGTTTGGTTTCCTGTAAACTGCCTCAACATTTACTGAAGCAGCAACAATATAACTGCCCAGCAATCTATATTACTAAAAGTCTGATCTTTACTGCTTTTGGCTCACAGTGCTGTGATTTCCGAAAGAACACCGCCACCTACGGCCGTCATTTTTGGCCACCTCGCTCAGAGCCCCCCTCCGCCTTCCTAGACTGGAGGATTTTTCCCATCGATGAAAAATCAGAGATATATTAATGTTTTTTTAATTCTTCGCCATTCTCTCTGCTGCCCCTACTGGTGGGAGGGGGGAGGGATTATAAAACCCGGAAGTGGTGTGCCTCACTCAGTCTCTGCAAGATGGAGGAAGCGAGAGGGTCATGTCTCTCTGAATAACACAAAACACATGTCTACTCAACTGTGAGTGCCCTTAATGTGGTTTGAAAATGAAAATATGGTTGGTTTCATGTAAAAATGCACTGCAAATCGCTGTTTGGGGGGTTTTGGGTTCAAGTAGAAATGCACTGAAAATGGCTGTTTGGGGGGGTTTGGGTTAAAGTAGAAATGCACTGCAAATGGCTGTTTGGGGGGGTTTGGGTTGAAGTGGAAATGCACTGCGAATGGCTGTTTGGGTGGTTTTTGGTTGAAGTGGAAATGCACTGCAAATGGCTATTTGGGGGGTTTTGGGTTGAAGTGGAAATGCACTGAAAATGGCTGTTTGGGGGGTTTTGGGTTGAAGTGGAAAAGCACTGCAAATGGCTGTTGGGGGGGTTGGGTTGAAGTGGAAATGCACTGCAAATGGCTGTTTGGGGGGGGGAGGGTTGGTTGAAGTGAAAAACCCATTGCAAATGGCTGTTTGGGGGGTTTGGGGTTGAAGTGGAAATGCACTGCAAATGGTGGTTTGGGGGGTTTTGGTTTGAAGTGGAAAGGCATTTCATTTACTATTGGGTTTTAAGTGTAACCATAACCACAACTTGGGATTTTTTGTTCTTAGTCTTGCAATGGCAGCTGGATTTATGTATTGATATAAAAAGTGAGAAGCTCGTGTGTTGATATCATGTCTACAAACTGGGCATAAAATGCTAGAACACTGAGGTAGGCTTTAAGTGCCTTTCCCACTTGGGCGACCTAATCTGCGAGTTCTGGCGAGTTTGCTCTCAATTCATACTCGCAGCATGGTCGACACAAGGTCGTAGGAGGTCTTCGTACTCTCCTTCATGCTCGAGAGTGGTCTCCGCGAACTCGAGGCCTCAGCTAGGTCGCGGCGTTTTTTTTCAATATGTTAAAAAATACCCGCGAGTAAAAAAAGGTCGCAATGGAAAAAATCTATACTTTTTTTACTCGTGGGTTTAGTTGTAGTAGGTCGTAGTAGGCCGGCATGTTAGTCGTAGGGAATCGAAGGTTGTCGAAGGTAGTCGTAGATAGTCTTCATCATAGTCGAAGGGAGGTCGAGGGATAGCGAAGGAGGTCGTCTTCACTCTCCACTACTTGGTATCCAATTTTCCAGAAGGTATTCGTAGCTAGTCGAAGCTAGTCTTCAACATAGTCAAAGGCGGTCGAAGGAGGTTTTCTATATAGTCGAAGGAAGTCTTCAACATGGCATTTTTTAAAAACTCTTCTGAACTCGTCAATTAGGTCACCCAAGTAGGACAGGTCCTTTAACCAAAGCATTGGCGACATCTGTGATGTTAAAGGCAGCCGTGTTTTCTTAGCATCAGGTGTCTGAGCATCCATCTTGTTCTAGTGAAGTTCTTCTTTTAAATATTTTCAATGGTGATTTCAACTAAATTTACCTCACCCTCAATAATTATCTCAATCCATCCTCTCTTCCTTTCCATCATAATATTCTCTAATTCATACCCACCTACCCTCCCTCCATTACCTTGTTGACTTCTTCCATTCCATAAAATAGGTGAGATCTTGAAAATCAATGGTGTAAAATCCAGATGTGCAAGCTGCCTTGGGTCTTGTGTGGAAAATAATAACACTTCTATGGGCATTTAAAAAAAAACTTTATAGATTTCATGGTGTTGAATATTTTTTTTTCGCTTTATTCTAGTTAATTTTCCTTCACTGCCTTTCATGTTTCTTTATCATGCCAAACTTTTAATTTATTTGAATCCTGTTAGATTTTTGGCTTCAGAATCTGACCTATTTTGTCGAATCCTGACTGATCTTATTTGTTGTGACGTTTTGTTACAGCGATATCAAGGGTCACTAGCAGTATAATCACAATATTATTTTTAATGGTTTTCAATATTAATAATGACTTGGTTTCTTAAAGTCTCAATATTCATCTTTACAGTATTAGTCAATAGAGATCTTTTACACAGTTGATTATTGATAGTTTTATTGATGATTTTGTTGACAACCTGTTACGACTCCCAAATGCAGGTACTTCAGAGCCGCATAACATAGTCAAAAACCAGGCTCAAGTTCAAGAAAATAGTCTTTTATTTTGTTAAAACCCAAACCTGATTCAAACCACCCAGTCAATGACAAGAATAAACTAATAAACAAAGATAACAGTGCTCCAGCCAGCCTCGCAATGGGCCGTCAAACTAGAGTCTCTAACCTGCCTAAATGGAAATAACCCTGAAACAAAATACACGACAACCCTCAGGTCAGCCCTTATCCGTCCCAATTCAATATTATTTGACAAATGTAGGTAATAATACACCGAGTGCTATGCCATGTGGCCAGGCCTCCTGCAGTTCAGACCACAGTCTGTTCACGAGTCAGGGTCGACGAAGAGAGAGAGAATTCTGGGATCTCCTGGTATTTAAGCATCCGATGAGTCACCCGTCACCTGACGCAGCTTGGCCAATCGGGCACAGGAGCCCCCACACAAGGGGGGAGCGCCTAACACAACCACACTTGAAAATTCAATTTAATCATTACGAAATATTCAATGCCACCACTTATTCATTCATCACCCAAATACACTCAAAGTTGTTAAATTAATTATCGTTCATGCACTGTGGGGATCCATGAAGTCTCTAACTCTCGTAAAGATTAATAAGTTCCACACACTGCAGTGACAGAATCCTTAATTTTATTTCTTTACTTTTAATCTTGCCATGATTTCTAGTTAGATGGATGTGGTGATAAAAGGTAGATAAATTGGAGTTGGGAACTCTAACCAGGCTAACCACAGTTTTGAATTGCAAGTTCCAAGATCACTCACTCCAAACTTGCAGGGTGCTCTTTAAGTATGTAAGTCAACTTCCGATAAAGTCTAT
The DNA here is from genome assembly GCA_035221665.1 of Okamejei kenojei. NCBI lineage: Eukaryota > Metazoa > Chordata > Chondrichthyes > Rajiformes > Rajidae > Okamejei > Okamejei kenojei. The sequence continues at coordinate 43,801,828 of CM069136.1, read as the reverse complement.
CAAGGCCAACGCATTATTTCAGACTGCATTATGGAGCATTGGTAGCTTACCCGCCAGCCTAAACTTACTGGAAACAGCCAAGTCCATTGGCAATTACAACAAAATTACACTGAGTTTGTGTTGGGCCATCTGCTAGAAGAACTGTAAGTAAGCTTTACAGAGTCCATCAGCCATCCATGCTGCCTGTTTGCTGTTTGTTTGGATGCCTCTTCTGCAGTTCTCCTGATGTGGTGCCTTACTCTGGCGTTTCCCACAATGTGTGAGGACCTGTTTCATGCCCACCCACTCTTCCCAAAAATTCAGACCTCATCATTTTCAATGTCAGATCTTTTCACCAACGGAAATGTAATGTTCCTACTGTGTTTCATCTGTAAGAAATTACCTTGAAATGTTTTGAAGAAAGTAATCGTTAAATGCATTGTGTCCTATGAAAATAGATTATGTAAATGATGCCCAAAGGATAACAATTATGTAAAAGGAGATGATAATCAAAACACATACTATCTTTGTAACCACTTCTCTCAAAACTCTGATCATTGAGTCTATGGAATATGTCAGCTTCTTTGCTCACTAACTTGTCATGTACTATATTTTGACGAATAATCTATTTGGTACTTCATTTTCATGTTGATATTTTCTCAATCATCATATTGGTGGTTGAGATTAAATTAATAAGAGGAAGATGTGGTTCTCCATGAGACAGATTCCACAGTCTTTCCAGAGGACACAATCTTGATCTATCCCTTGCCCATATTATCTATGATAATGCATTCCAAAGGGCATATGTTGTTGCCAAGCATGTGTATCTTGGAACAAACTTTAATTGTACAACTAAGATAGTATTTTAGTGTTGTGAGGTGTTCTGGTGATATTTTTGCTAGTTTTGGATAGTGTAGGATGGTATTGTATTGGCTCGAACGTGAATAAAGTGAAAGATGCAGAAATTCTTCAGAGCCACTGAAGCAGGTGAGATGTTACGAAAATGCTGGAGAAACCCAGCGGGTGAGGCAGCATCTATGGAGCGAAGGAAATAGGCAACGTTTTGGGTCAAAACCCTTCTTTGACCCGAAACTTTGCCTATTTCATTCGCTCCATAGATGCTGCCTCACCTGCTGAGTTCCTCCAGTATTTTTGTCTTACCTTCGATTTTCCAGCATCTGCAGTTCCCTCTTAAACGAGATGTTACAGTGAATGGAGTGATGGGCAGGGGGATTGTGAGACAATAACTACTGCATGACCAAGTTGAAATCAATGATCAATGTAAGTTTAGAGCTTTATCTCAGAAATTCTGTTTAGGACATTGAGTAATATATTCCTTACCTGCAGTTTGCAGAAACAATATTTCTATTGCTAACACGTTCTGTATCGATTTGGCAAAGATAACCATATATTTTGCGAAGGTCAAATACACCACTCCCCCTATACCATTGTTTTCAAAGGGGCATTTGAAAAGTTGAGCGTAATATGAACTTGATTGCAGTCACATTGTACCTGTTCTTCAAGAGGTGGAGGCTACTTAATATATGATATCATAAACTATTCCTTCGCCCCCCTATTATTAACTATCATTTGATAAGTTCATGTTAAACATGTATGAAAATAAGTTAACAGAATTTAAGCCCACTGTGTTTAGTTAGTGATTAGAATGGGCCAACATGTGATTTCAGTTTTCGATGAACTTGCAATGTTTTACAAACTTGGGAGTGGTATTTAAATGCAAGCTATTTCTTCATTGTCCTTTGATGAACCTGTATTGACCTCATAAGGGAGGCATAGGGCTTGGATGAGTAGATCCCTTCTTATATGATTGAATATCCACAAGAAATAGCCCAGTAAATTTAAAGAAAACAGCCAGCGTTTAGAATCATCTATCAAAGTCAAATTATTAAGATGCTTTTATTTGTTACCTGATGCTCTAATGACATGAAAAGATATCCAAGTTCTACTGCATAGTGTGTCCAGCTAAGTTAGCTCAATTAGATATTCTGTTAAGTTGTAGAATTGACTATTTTTGTTTTGCGAGTTGTAGGAGAGTTAAGAAATTGCAACAGGAAAATGAGAAGCAAATGAGCACAGTGGAAAGCAAACTTGAAGAAACGATACAACATTATGAAGAAAAAATTAAAAACCTTCAGAAGAACAGCTTTAATATTTCTGCACCATGCTTCAGGAGTACAGAAAGTAGAGAATATTCATTGGAAAGAAACCTTGCACACACAAATATAGCAGATAACTCATTTTTCCATTGCAATAATGTTAAGAATGAACCGTGTGCTGATAAAAATGAATCTGATTGTTCTCTATGCACCGTCCTGCCACTGGTAAGTGTTTGTTCATAAGAATTATAAGAATTTATGAATAATTCTCAAAGTTCTTCCCCCAATGTTTCTAATATGGGTTGATAGCAGTACCTTTAGTCCTAAAGTGAAAAGATTCACAAATCCAGGTTGACATTTTGGTACAGTATTGGAGAAATGCCACATCATCAGAACCACTGTAAGTTGGAAAATATGTTATCAGTGTCCTATCTGTCCATTAAAGTGGATACCATAATATATTTAGAAAAGTTTAAAGAAGTCATTAGTACACTGTTTAACATTTATTCCTCAACCAAAAATAGGAAAATGATGTAACATGTTGCTTGTGCAATTCTGCCATGAAAAGATGCTATCTTGGGTTTTCTTTTCCATTTTCCCCATTTGTACATGTTCTTCCCAAGGCCAGGTGATCACCGGGAACTTTTTAAAGATAAAATGCTGAATTTTGGTTGAGCTAACAGAGTTAGCCGAGATCTATCATTTGATTTCAATGATTTGTTTTAAATTGCATTATATACATCCACTCTCCTCGGCTACAATTTCTGCATCCACTGAGACATTCTTCCTTGGGTCCCATTCTCACACGGAAGGCCTGGTCCCTCAGCGCAATATTCCACCACTCACGCATTGCCTCCAACTGTGAAGGCGTGGCTGACAGGTTCTCGTTGTGACGCCCTGATCCCCCCCATCCTCCCCTCAACCTCTCCCAACGCACTCACTCCATCGCCCCCCTTGACCCCCTCCCCCCCCCTCCCCCAACCACTCTTAGCGGCTCTCCGGCGGCTTAGTCATTCCGTCCATTGGATTCCCATAGTGACATGGAACACGCTGACGGGTACGGCAAGTGGAAAGGGGATTTATTAAAGCTTAAAATGTGAATAACTCTTAGAATATAACAATTTAAACGTTAAAGATGAGATTTATTCAGTCCATTCTTTCTTGTTGCATCTCTTGTTGCGTTCTGCAGCCAGGGAAGGGGGTCAGTGGGGATGCGCCCTGCAGCCAGGGGAGGGGGACGGCTTCAGGCGAGGGCCGGTGGGGGGGAAGCATCCAACGGCTGGGGGTGGGGGGACGGCTTCAGGGGGGCCAGTGGGGGGGGTGGCAGAGCGTCCTGAAGCCGGGGGAGGGGGGCGGCTTCAAGGAGGGCTATCGTGGGCCGGTGGGGGGGGGGAGCGTCCTGCAGCCGGGGGATGGCTTCGGGAGGTGGATGGCTTTGGGAGGGGGCTGGTGGGGAGCGCCCTTCAGCCAGGGGAGGGGGACGGCTTCAGTCGGGGGCTGTCAAGGGCCTGTTGGGAAGCGTCCTGCAGCCGGGGGAGGGGGATGGCTTCAGGCGGGGGCTGTCAGGGGCCGGCAGGGTCGAACTTCCTGCAGCCAGGGTAGCTTTCTGCCGGGCTAGTATGGGTGTTGTGGGCTGAAGGGACGGGTTTCCAGAGGGCTAAAAGGACATTTTTTGGACTGGTACAGTTGTGGGCTGAAGGGGCAAGATTCCAGATGGGCTAGTAGGACATTGTGGGCCGAATGAACTTTTCTAGGGCTAGTACGGGTGTTGTGGGCCGAATGGGCTTCAGCTGGGGATGGGGACGGCTTCAGGCAGGGCCTGCTGGGGGCCGCAATAGTGGCCTATCGCTGTTGTGGCTTGCCGCTGCCTATCCCTTCCTCTGCCTATCACCGCCCCTGCCATGGCCTATTGCTGCCGTACCTTGCTGCCGTGGCCTGTCGCTGCACTGCCTATCGCCGCTGCGGGTGTGCGGTGGAGGGAATGGGTGTGCGGGCGGGAGGGGTGTGGAGGGAGGCATGTGGGCGGGAGGCATATGGGGGGGAAGGGGGTGTGGTGGGGAAGGGATGGGTGTGGGGGCGGGAGGCAAGTGAGGGGGCAGTGGGTGTGTGGGGGGAGGGGAGGTGGTGGGGAGGGGGAGTTGTAATAGAGTGGGTGTATGTGGGAGGTGGTGTATGTGGGAGGGGGGAGGGGTGTGTGTGGTGGGGGGAGGGGTGTGTGTGGTGGGGGAGGGGTGTGTGTGACGAAATGGGAGAAAATCACAACAAAAGTCACAAAATTCTTAAAGGGCACGGCAGCCTAATTGAAGGGAGGATTAATTGAGGAGCCTGGGGAACAAGGATCATAATTACAATATAAAACTAGACTAAGTGGGACCCGTTGGGTCCCATTCTCACACGGAAGGCCTGGTTCCCCAACGCAATATTCCACCACTCACGCATAGCCCCCAACTGCACAGGCGCGGCTGACGGGTTCTCGTTGTGACGCCCCTGATCCCCCCCCCCTCAACCTCCCCCCCTCCTCCCCCCAACCACTTTAGCGGCTCTCCGGCGGCTTAGTCATTCCCGCCCATTGGTTCCCATTGTGACATGGTACACGCAGGTATTACTGCGCAGGCTCAGCTGACGGGCACGGCAAGTGGAAAAGGGATTTATTAAAGCTTAAAATGTGAATAACTCTTAAAATATAACAACAATTTAAACGTTAAAGATGAGATTTATTCAGTCCATTCTTTCTCTTGTTGCGTTCTGCAGCCAGAGAATGGGGACGGCTTCAGGCAGGGCTGTCGTAGGCTGGTGGGAGGGAGAAGGGGCGAAGCATCCGCAGCCGGGGGAGAGGGAGGGTTTCAGGCGGGGGCTGTCAGGGGCCGAGGGGGGGGGGTGAGCTTTCTGCTGGGCTAGTATGGATGTTGTGGAAGTTGAAGAAATATCGTAGCGCTATCGGGTACCGTTTTTGTGCAAATTTAAAAACAACGCAAACCAGAAGAGGACAAGATGAGAGTTTTAGGGTAGGAGGGAAAGAAGAAAAGATGGATGGATGGATGGATGGATAAGGGACTCAAGGGACTTGAAACAGTATACAATTAGGTTTTGGTCATCTTTCACATCTACAACATTTCAAAGTTAATGTCCTACCAGGACACCTGCTTATCTATGTTTCATTCCACTATTTCATAGAACCTTTATTGTTACAAAGGAGGCATCATAAGGGCCAGAATTTGTATAGAACTTGCCTTAAAGATGGGGAAAATCCAGGGTCACAATTGGCATTACAAAGTATGCATTAAGTAACATATTTCCAGTGATGTTTCCAATGTAATTTATAACAGTTATGAAAAATTATACTTTAATGGCTATGGCATTAAACAATTTTTCTAGAACCTAGAAAATAATCTCAGTTGAAATATCACTGCTACATCTTGAGAATCTGAATTTCGTTTCTAAAAAAATATGGAAAATAAATATTGGTATCAAAGTTGAATTATGAAGCTGGCGACTGTTCACTTAACCTTAAGTGATTTTATGTCATTTTATGGAAAAAAAAAAATACATTGTCAATACAATACAAATTGAGCAGGACGATGTCAAAAAAGAGAATCCTCCTTTGATGCCACACTTCTGTTGTTGGACTTCAGTCAATTCCAAAAAAATATATTTTATAGCCAGCTCTTAAAATCCATGTCTGCTGGGTCTAGATCAAGGAATGTTTCATGTTTCTGCTCATTAGTAGCAGAAATCACCACCACAACCTCAGTTTCTGCCTGTGCCATGTCCTCATTTGTTTATTTTGTGCTCCATCTCCAATGACCCTCTAGGTCAGGGGTCGGTAACCTTGTTCTTTTCGGGGCCAGGACCCATGTCTGTGAGCGGATGGTGGGCCACATCTATCACCATAGTTAATAAATGGAGGTAATAATAATACATACTAACTAAATTAGTAATTAGTAATAATACATACTAATAATACATAAATTTAGTAATAATACATATGAATACATACTAACTAGTGTTACACTTGATGTTATTTTTCGCATTCATTTTCCCGTGTTTTTCAATTAGTTTTCTGCAGTTCCCAGATCCCTCACATGCCCAGGGTCTGGCTGCAGTTCCCAGGTCGGCTCGCATACCCGGGACTGGCTGCAGTTCCCAGATCCCTCGCTTCCCCGGGAAGAGCTGCAGTTCCCAGGTCACCTGTGAGCCCCGGGACTAGCTGCAGTTCCCAGGTCTCGAAAACGAAGTGGAAAAAAAAAAGCTCCTGCCGGCTGGATGATTTTGGGTTACAGGCCGGATCCGGCCTGTGGGCCGTAGGTTACCGACCCCTGCTCTAGGTTAAGCTTTCAGAATTTTATTTCTTTGTGATGCCTAAACTATTTATCAATCAGAAAAAATCTTCTCTTATACATTATTTCCATAACTTATCATGACACAGTGAACAATTTACACACCAATAAATGTATATTGATTATTACTAAAAACGTGTTACATGTGCATGTGGTAAAATATCTCTCTGCTTTTCAGAGGCTAAAAGGGGATTAATAGGAGGGATGGCCAAATGCTTGTTTAAAGTGGTGGGCAAATAGAGAGTGATGAACCAATGTTCAGGGAATAGGATGTATTAGCCATTTGGTCAGAAATAAAAAATAATAAAGGCAAGAAATAATTTATTGGAGGGGTATCTAGGCCCCTTAACTAACTACATGGTAGCACAGACTATAAAGGAATAAATAATGGCAGCTTATCAGAAAGATATAGGGAAAAACATTGGGGATTTCAATCTACAGGATATACAGACTGGAAAAATCAAGTGGACTAATAAAGCTTGGTTATGGATTTAATGGAGTATGTTCTGTTTCCTCGAACATCCCTAGAGTGCCAGAGGCCCAGGTTTAATCCTAACCTCAGATGCTGTTTGTGCGAGTTTTCCATGTTCTCCGTGTGACCACGTGTATTTCCTCTGGGTGCTCGAAGGGCCTATTTCCATGGTGTTCTTTCAATCATTCTCATTCTGGGAGCTGACCTAAATGCAGCCTATATTAAACCAAGAATTATGCAACAAAATAGATTAATTAATAACCTCATAATGAAGGCATTTCTTCGTACTAGCAGTCATAATATGACTGAATTTTACATTAAGTTTGACGATAACAACAACAGCAGAGCTAACTAAAGAGAACTGACAAATTAGGTTAAACGATAACTAAAATATTGTGGACTAGGTTGTTCTGGCACCATTCAATCGGACGATTGAGTTCCCTGTTGAACTCTGACATCATTATCTGCAATTCATCCAACAAATGTTGTGTCGTCAGCTAATTTAAAGATGGAGTTGTAATTGCGCCTGGCTACACAGTAATGGGTATAGTGTTATTCAAACAGGGGGCTGAGCACATAGCCTTAAGCTGTCCCAGTGCTGATGGTTATCTCATTCGCAGGTGATAGACTACTGACCGCCATCCACTATAAACCCACTGACTCCCATGGTTATCTGGACTACACTTCTTCCCACCCTGCTTCCTGTAAGGACTCCATCCCCTACTCCCAATTCCTCCATCTACACCGCATCCGCACCCAGGATGAGGTGTTCCAAACCAGGGCATCGGAGATGTCCTCATTCTTTAGGGAATGGGGGTTCCCCTCCTCTACTATACATGAGGCTCTCACCAGGGTTTCTTCTATACCCCGTAACTCAGCTCTCACTCCCCATCCCCCCCCCCCCCCTCTCGTGATTGGGGCAGAATTCCCCATGTCCTCACCTTCCACCCTACCTACCTGATCTGGTGGCTCAGCACTTCAACTCCCCCTCCCATTCCGAATCCGACCTTTCTGTCCTCGGCCTCTCCATGGGCAGAGTGAGGACCACAGTAAATTGGAGGAGCAGCACCTCATATTTTGTTTGGGCAGTTTGCACCCCAGTGGTATAAACATTTACTTCTCCAATTTCAGGTAGTCCCTGCATTCTCCTCCCCTTCTCAGCTCTCCCTCTGTCCATTGTCTCCGCCTCTTCCTTTCTTCTCCCCCCCCCCACCCTCACATCAGTCTGAAGAACGGTCTCGACCTGAAATGTTGCCCATTTCCTTCGCTCAGATGCTGCCTCACCCACTGAGTTTCTCCAGCATTTTTGTCTACCTTCTGTTATCAAGGAGGAAGTGTTTTTGCCAATTTGTACATATTGTGGTCTATTGATGAGGATGTCCGGGATTCAGTTGCAAAGGGATACGCAGAGACTCAGCTCTCTGAGCTTGGTAACAAGTTTGAGGGGATGCTGGTGTTGAATGCCAAGCTGTAGTCTGTGAACAAAAGCCATATGTAAGTGTATTATTGTCCACGTGATCTAGTGCAGTGGGGAGAGCTAGCGAGATCACATCCCTTGTTGATCTATTGTGGCGGTAGGCAAATTGTGGTGGGTCCAGGTTTTTGTAAAGGTAGGAATTGCTAAAGTAGAGTTGATAAGCGCCATACCAACCTCTTAAAGTATTTCATCACCATGGATGTTAATGCCACCGGTTGGTAGTTATTGAGGCATGTCACCTTATTATTTTTCGGCACTGGTATTATTTATTGCCCCTTTAAAGCAACTGGGAAACTCACACTTCAATATTGAGAAGTAATGATGTCCACAAAAACTCCATCCAGTTGGTCCATGTAGTTTTTAAATTGGAAGCAGGTTGAACATCAGGTTCAGACGCTTTCTGAGGGTTCACCCTCCTAAAGGATCTTCTGACATTGGCCTCAGTGACTAAGATTGCAATATCATCACAGGCTATGGGGGCCCCAAGAAGGTACATCAGTGTTCTCCCTATTGAAGCGTGCGTAGAAGGCATTGAGCTCATCCAGGAGTGATGCCTCAGTGTCACTTGAGCTGCAACTTGTAGGAAATGATGGCATGCAGGCCACGCCACAGCTGCCGAACGTCCATTTCATAGGTCAGCCAAGAAATACCAATTGCATGATCAACATGCTGATAGGGACATAGAACAGGTTGTGTGCTGAAGAGCAGGAGGATTTCCAGGGGTAGATTTAGATTTTTATGTTTGCCCAATAATCTGAGTAATCTGTCCCACCTAAAGTAAAACCCATTTTATTTCATCGAAAAGCCATCATGTTTCTCCTCGAGAAAGTCTGGAGATATGCTTGACCATATTTGTGCACGGTTTGTGATAATGACAATTTAGCCTACTCATTTTACTACACTTCTCTAAATCTATTATCTTAAATAGCATTGAAATGATCTTACACCTGTCTCCTGTAAGAATATAAATTATGTAAATAGGTTACAAATGATTATTTCTGTATGTATAATGAAATAAATTTCAAAATAATGAAGGCAGAACAATTATTCAGTGTGATTTTCAACAGGGTTAAACGTATCTGCTGAAATGTGAATGTTATTACATTTCCAAGTGAACCATCGTTTATGCCATTGAAATGATTTACTATGTTTATGCCATTTAGACTCCCACGGAGATATCAGACACTTCTTCAGTAACAGAACATTTCCTTGAAGAAGAAGAAGAACGGGCCCGAGTGCTGGAGAAATTGCTTAATTCCCACATTAATGAACTACAGGCGGATTCAAAGCATACACTTCAGATATATGCAGGAACCAAAATGGATATACCAGATACCAAAGCTTCATGGTGTCAGTGCACTTGCCAAGACATCTGAAATTGTGTTTTTCTCCTGGATTTATATATGCAGTACAAAGTAAATTCATTGAAGTGCTGCATTAGTTGTGGTTTGTGCCTGTACGCAAATACTGAAAACAATGCACATTTTGTTTTACATAATCCATTATTTCATTAGTTCTCAGTTTCCAAAGTAAACTTTCTTATGGTAATAATGTTTGGGTACGTGTCGTCATGAAAGCATTCCCAGCTAATTTGAAATTCATTTTACATTTAACTATTAATTTTCTTTATATTTCATTGTCATTCTTGAATTGAAGAATCAATTCTTTGGCTAAATCGCAAGGGTTGACAGGACGATAATGAAACTTTTGGGCTCTCTGAAATTCAGTATATAGTTAAAACCTCAAACATCCCATATCTTCAACGATAGATACAAAATGCTGGAGTAACTCAGTGGGACAGGCAGCATCTCTGGAGAGAAGGAATAGGTGACGTTTTGGGTCGAGACCCTTCTTCAGACCGATTATTCCAGCATTTTATATCTATCTTTGATTTAAACCAGCATGTGCAGTTCTTTCCTACACATCCTATATCTTCACCCAGATATAATTTGGAGTCTGCAGTAGGATGGAATGGAATACTTTGTCACATGTGACAAAGCAGAGTGACATTCTTTGCTTGCGTACCCAATGTATACAAATAGCGGCCACCTACGGCGCTGACAAAGTTAGGTGAGGAACTTCTACCTCCAAATTGCTTCTGATAGTTTTGACAGCCAGCAAAACCCCACCACCAGGTTGACATGCTGAGACATTTTAAAAACAATTAAAATTGAGATAAATTTAAAATTCTAAACAAAAAATAATTAACTAACTTGCCTCAAAGCACAACATTTTAAATATTAAACTAAAGCAAAACAATTTAAGTAGTAACCAAATATCCCTTTTGCTTCCTGACTCTTTCTTTGCCCTTCAAACCCAACTGAAACCAATGCAGTTTGAGGGTTTCATAAATTTGTGTTGGGCCTAACCTGGAATAGGGCCCGAGCTATAAAAGCTTAATATTAAGCATCCCAAATTTGTCATAAGACTTCTCCATTTGACAGCATATACACAAAATCCCTGACTTACCACCATTTAAATATGACCATTAGCCAGCATGAACTAGCCCAAGAGCTCACAATTGTTTTTCTGTTGTATTTTCTTATCCTTTAAGTCCTACATTTACTGATTGTGTTCCTCATGTTTCATCTTTCTAATGCCACGGTCTTCACTGCTAATGTTGTTTCCTACTGCTCTCGTTCAATCTTAGCACCAGTCATTTTTCATTGTTAAGTCCACGATCTGTCCCCTACTGAACAATCTGCTCAATCACTGAATCTCCCCATTCCAATCATTCTTTAATAATCCATCATCCACTCTACACATCCCATGACAGAAAGCCTATCTTCTTCCTTTCTTCTTCATATCATCACTCCCACTTTGTGATTATTTTCCCTCATAAGAATTGTTTTACCAAATTCAGCTTTGAACTTAAGATACTGTGGCCAAAAATTCATGCAAATCTGATGGACCAGAGGAAGAATAAAATAATATGACATCCATCCAAAAAAAAATCATACTGTATGTCTGAACAAATTGCGCAAAGTAGAAAAAACATGGTCAGTGCTACTGGCTTAATAATGCCAAAGTATTTGGAAAATTGTATATACGACATAGTCCAAATTCAGATCACATGGTGTATAGAATAAAGAAATGTCAAGCCTATTTCTGGTCCTCGGTGAATATCCTGTAAAGTACAAATTTTAATGAAGACATTGAAAGACAAAAGGTTCATCTGAAATAGGTAACTTTTAAGATCTCATTTGGAAATAAATATTTTTAATTAGATAAGAAAAAAGCAGTGCTGATTTCTGAAAGCAATTTCAGTGATTGTGAGAATCTCAGATTTAAAAAAATAATGATTTTTTTGTTTAGTAATTTCCAAAATGGTTTACAAAAGAATATTGAGAAATAATTTCATAGAAACATAGAAAATAGGTGCAGGGGGAGGCCATTCAGCCCTTCGAGCCAGCACCGCCATTCATTGCAATCATGGCTGATCGTCCCCAATCAATAACCTGCGCCTGCCTTCTCCCCATATCCCTTGATTCCACTAGTCCCTAGAGCTCTATCTAACTCTCTCTTAAATTCATCCAGTGATTTGGCCTCCACTGCTCTCTGGCAGGGAATTCCAAAAATAATCACAACTCTGGGTGAAAAAGTTTCACAAAAAAGTATAGCATTGAAAGGAACATGATGCACAGTTTCATTAAAAATGCATTGCAACCTATTATCTTTAACATAACATTCCTTTTCAGAAACATGTATAGGTACATAAAATCTTCACGTATAATCATTATTATAAGATTTAAATTAAATTATAGTAGCTCTTACATATAAATTAGCTAAATTTAATTCATTTACATTTTTTCATTCACTCATTTTCGTTTTCTTCTAATAACAATCTTCTAATAGCAACATTTATTCTTTTTATCAAGGAGATTCTTCAATACGATAAAGACTGAATTTTCATAGACTCTGCCTCCCACTCATGGTCACTCCCTTATATAGGGCTGACACACAGGTGCCAGCCTCACTGGCCCACACAGCCAGGTGTCTGGTGATTTTTAGATATTAAGGGAATCACAGGACATGTGATTAGTCCATCAAAGTACTGAAATGGAAGATCAACCATGGTGTTAGTCAAAGACGGAACTGATCTGGGGGGGATGACGGACTATTGTCCTGCTTCTATTTCTTCTGTTCTTGTGCAGGTGGTGCAGTGTTAAAGTTCTGCCTCTGGAGATTTTTGATCTGATCTTTGACTGGAAGAAGCAATTCACCAATGTAAACATGGGTAATCACAGCAAAACTGGGATTACTCCACTTGGAATCATAGAATCATAGAAAATAGGTGCAGGAGTATGCCATTCGGCCCTTCGAGCCTGCACCGCCATTCAATATGATCATGGCTGACCTCTCCATACCCCCTGATCCCTTTAGCCACAAGGACCACATCTAACTCCCTCTTAAATAGAGCCAATGAACTGGCCTCAACTACCTTCTGTGGCAGAGAATTCCACAGACTCACCACTCTCTATGTGAAAAATGATCTCATCTCGGTCCTAAAAGACTTCCCCCTTATCCTTAAACTGTGACCCCTTGTTCTGAAGTTCCCCAACATCGGGAACAATCTTCCTGCATCTAGCCTGTCCAACCCTTTAAGAATTTTGTAAGTCTCTATAAGATACCCCCTCAATCTCCTAAATTCCAGAGAGTACAAGCCGAGTCTATCCAGTCTTTCTTCATATGGAAGTCCTGCCATCCCAGGAATCAGTCTGGTGAACCTTCTCTGTACTCCCTCTATGGCAAGAATGTCTTTCCTCAGATTAGGAGACCAAAACTGTACGCAATACTCCAGGTGTGGCCTCACCTAGACCCTGTACAACTGCAGTAGAACCTCAAATCCTTTTGCTATGAATGCCAACATACCATTTGCTTTTTTCACAGCCTGCTGCACCTACATGCCTACTTTCAGTGATCGGTGTACCATAACACCCAGGTCTCGTTGCATCTCCCCTTTTCCTAATCGGCCACCGTTCAGATAATAGTCTACCCTTCTGTTTTTGCCGCCAAAGTGAATAACCTCACATTTATCCACATTATACTGCATCTGCCATGCATTTGCCCACTCACCCAACCTATCCAAGTCACCTTGCAGCCTCCTAGCATCCTCACAGCTAACACTGCCCCCCAGCTTCGTGTCATCCGCAAACCTGGAGATGTTGCATTCAATTCCCTCATCCTGATCATTAATATATATTGTAAATAGCTGGGGTCCCAGCACTGAACCTTGCAGTACCACACTAGTCACTGCCTGCCATTATGAAAATGACCTGTTTACGCCTACTCTTTGCTTCCTGTCTGCCAGCCAGTTCTCTATCCACATCAACACTGAACCCCCAATACCATGTGCTTTAAGTTTGAATGCTAATCTCTTATGTGGGACCTTGTCGAAAGCCTTCTGAAAGTCCAGATATAACACATCCACAGGTTCTCCCTTATCCACTCTACTAGTTACATCCTCAAAAAATTCTATAAGATTCATCAGACATGATTTACCTTTCATAAATCCATGCTGACTTTCTCCAATGATTTCACCACTTTCCAAATGTGCTGCTATCCCATCTTTAATAACTGACTAGCATTTTCCCCACTACCGATGTTAGACTAACCGGTCTGTAATTCCCCGTTTTCTCTCTCCCTCCCTTTTTAAAAAGTGGGGTTACATTAGCTACCCTCCAATCCTCAGGAACTACTCCAGAATCTACGGAGTTTTGAAAAATTATCACTAATGCATCCACTATTTCTGGGGCTACTTCCTTACGTACTCTGGGATGCAGCCTATCTGGCCCTGGGGATTTATCGGCCTTTAATCCATTCAATTTACCTAACACCACTTCCTGGCTAACCTGGATTTCATTCAGTTCCTCCATCTCATTTGACCCCCGGTCCCCTGCTATTTCCGGCAGATTATTTATGTCTTCCTTAGTGAAGACAGAAATAAGTAGTTATTCAATTGGTCTGCCATGTCCTTGTTCCCCATGATCAATGCACCAGTTTCTGACTGCAAGGGACCTACATTTGTTTTAACTAACCTTTTTCTCTTCACATATCTATAAAAACTTTTGCAGTCCACTTTGGACTCTGAATTTCTCCCAGTCCTCTGGTAGGCTGCTTTTTCTGGCTAATTTGTATGCTCCATCTTTAGTTTTGATTTCCCTTGTTATCCACGGATGCACTACCTTCCCTGATTTATTCTTTTGCCAAACTGGGATGAACAATTGTTGTAGTTCATCCATGCAATCTTTAAATGCCTTCCATTGCATATCCACCGTCAACCCTTTAAGAATCACTTGCCATTCTATCTTGGCCAATTCACGTCTCATACCCTCAAAGTTACCTTTCTTTAAGTTCAGAACCCTTGTTTCTGAATTAACAACGTCACTCTCCATCCTAATGAAGAACTCAACCATATTATGGTCACTCTTGCCCAAGGAGCCATGCACAACAAGACTGCTAACTAACCCTTCATTACTCAGTACCCAGTCTAGTATAGCCTGCTCTTACGTTGGTTCCTCTACATATTGGTTTAGAAAACTATCCTGCATACATTCCAAGAAATCCTCTTCCTCAGCACACCTGCCAATTTGATTCACCCAATCTATATGTAGATTTAAGTCACCGATTGTAACTGTTTTACCTTTGTTGCACGCATTTCTAATTTCATGTTTGATGCCATCCCCAACTCCACTACTACTGTTAGGTGGCCTGTACACAAATCCCACTAGCGATTTCTGCCCCTTAGTGTTTCGCAGCTCTACCCATATCGATTCCACATCCTCCAAGCTAATGTCCTTCCTTTCTGTTGCATTAATCTCCTCTCTAACCAGCAACGCTACTCTACCTCCTTTTCCTTTCTGTCTATCCCCCCTGAATATCCCTTGATGTTCAGCTCCCAGCCTTGGTCACCCTGGAGCCATGTCTCCGTGATCCCAACTATATCATATTCATTAATAACTATCTGCACATTCAACTCATCCACCTTATTACGAATGCTCCTTTCATTGAGCCTTCAGGCTTGTTTTACAACACACTTACCACTCATACAATTTTGTTGAAAAGTGGCCCTTTTTGATTTTTGCCCTGGATTTTTCTGCCTGCCACTTTTACTTTTCACCTTGCTATCTATTGCTTCTACCCTCATGTTACATCCCTCTGTCTCTCTGCTCATGCACCCATCCCCCTGCCACATTAGTTTAAATCCTCCCTGACGCACTAGCAAACACTCCCCCAAGGACACTGGTTCCCTTCAAGCCCAGGTGCAGACCATCCTGTTTGTACTGGTCTTATAGATCTTATAGATGCACATGTCTTTTAGTTGATAGCTAATTCCTATCTTATATTTTAAATCTGCAACTTGGGTACAAATGGCTGAACACCAGAGACCTCCATCAGAGCTGCTGGTGCCTAATGCAGATGATGAAAATCTATTTGCTTGTTTAGCTTGCTATAGTAAGCCAGCAGATACAGTGCCCTCCATAATGTTTGGGACAACATTTATTTATTTGCCTCTGTACTCCACAATTTGAGATTTGTAATTTTAAAAAAATGACATGTGGTTAAAGTGCACATTGTCAGATTTTAATAAAGGCCATTTGTATTCATTTTGGTTTCACCATGTAGAAATTACAGCAGTGGTTATACATAGTCCCCCCATTTCAGGGCACCATAATGTTTGGGACACAGCAATTCCATGTAAATGAAAGTAGTCATGTTTTATATTTTGTTGTATATCCATTGCATGCAATGACTGCTTGAAGTCTGCGATTCATGGACATCACCAGTTGCTGGGTGTCTTCTCTGGTTTGCTCTGCCAGGCCTGTATTGCAGCCATCGTTAGTGTATGCTTGTTTTGGGGGCTAGTTCACTTCATTTTTCTCTTCAGCATATAAAAGGCATGCTCAATTGGGTTCAGATTGGGTGATTGACTTGGCCACTCAAGAATTTACCATTTTTTAGCTTTGTAAAACTAATTTGTTGCTTTAGCAGTATGTTTGGGACCATTGTCTTGCTGTAGAATGAACCGTCAGCCAATGAGTTATGAGGCATTTGTTTGAACTTGAGCAGATGTGTCTATACACTTCAGAATTCATTATGCTATTACCATTAACAGTTGCAACATCAATGAAGGTATGTGAGCCAGTACGTTCAGCAGCCATACATGCCCAGGGTATAACACCCCCATCACCGTGTTTCACAGATGAGGTGGTATGCTTTTGTCATGGGCAGTTCCTTCTCTCCATACTTTGCTCTTGTCATCACTCTGATATGTTAATCTTCATCTCATCTGTCCACAAGATCTTTTTCCTGAACTGTGGTTGCTCTTTTAAGTACTTCTGGGCAAGTAAGAATTTCATTGTCCTATCTGAGACACATGACAATAAAAGTCTTTACTCTTGACTCTTGAAACTGCAAAGCCCCTGTCCCACGAGGCGAGTTTACCCAAGAGCTCCCCGAATTAAAAAAATATCAAACCCATGGTCCTTCATCACAAGTATTTTTTTACTCTTGGAAATTTTTCACACTGTTGAAAAAACTTAACGAGTTTCCGCATTTCCCGAGTACCTGCCGTTAGCATTATGAGCCACTACGAGACATCCACGAGCTCTGACATACCCGCTACGTACATTATACGTACTTTCCACGAGTTTGATTTTTTTTTAAATCTCGGGGGAGCTCTTGGGTTAACTCGCATCGTTGGACAGGGCCCTAACCTGGCCATCCTATTTTTGCAGCTGACAAGTAGTTTGCATCTTGCAGTGTAGCCTCTGTATTTCTGCTTATGAAGTCTTCTGCAGACAGTGACCATTGACAAATCCACATCTGACGCCTGAAGAGTGTTTCTGATCTGTTGGACAGGTGCTTGGGGATTTTTCTTTATTATAGAGAGAATTCTTCTGTCATCAGCTGTGGAGGTCTTGTTTGTCCTGCTTTTACAATTAGAAAACTCACCAGTGCTCGCTCTCTTCTTTTTTTTTTGTTAAGTATTTTTATTAGACGCAAGTACATATTAATAAAATATACTTCTCACATATATTCGTAACATTATTAATATTAACAATTATGTCTTATGTATTTCTATACTTTTTTTGCAAGTAAGGATAGAGAAAAATAAAGTAAAAGGAAATCAAAAATAAAGAAATGAGTGGAGTATTAAAAAAGTTATCCATCATTGGAGATATATCCATGATTTGTTATATGTGATTCTTCATCTATTCCATTTTTCAGGCTTCAGTCAGGCTCTCGTACCGAGCCATTTTGACCCTTTAGATATTCAATAAATGGAGACCATATTCCTCTGAAAAGATCCAACTTGTCTAGATGGACAAGCCTTAATCTTTCCAGATGAAGTGTCTCCGACATTCCTGTAATCCACATTTTGATTGTGGGGGATGTAGGACCTTTCCAGAATTGCAATATTATTTTTTTCCCAATTATTAAACTGTAATCAATAAAGATTCTTTGATTCGTTGTTATTAATTGATCTGTTTCTAATATTCCCAGTATTATTAACTTTGAGTCAGGGATCAGATTCATATTAACAACATTCGAAATGATCTTAAATATTTGTCCAAAATTTAGTCATTTTTACACAATTTGTAAATGAGTGCGTTGTTAGCTTCTAAGTGCTGACATTTATCACATATGGCAGATACATTTGAAAAAATACTATGTACTCTTTCTTCTTAATGATATTCCAAACAGTTGATTTTGGTAAGCCTAAGGTTTGGCTGATGTCTCTAACAGTTTTATTCTTGTTTCTCGGTCTCATAATGGCTTCTTTGACTTTCATTGGCACAACTTTGGCCCTGATGTTGATAAACAGCAATAAAGGTGATAGAAAGACTGAAGGAAAGACTCGGTGCTGAGAGCTCTCTTATACCTGCATTAAGGAGGTATTTAAACACATGTGAGCAATTACAAATGCCTGTGAAGCTATGTGTCCTGAAATGGGGGGGGGGGGGGACTATATATAAACACAGCTGTAATTTCTATATGGTGTAACCAAAATGTATAAAATACCCTTTAATAAAATCTGATGATGTGCACTTTAACGGTAGACAAAATGGCTGGAGAAACTCAGCGGATGCAGCAGCATCTTTGGAGCGAAGGAAATGAGCAACGTTTTGGGCCGAAACCCTTCTTCAGAAAATGTGCACTTTAACCACATGTGATTTTTTTCCTATTACAAATCTCAAATTGTGGAGTACAGAGGCAAATAAATAAATGATGTGTTTTTGTCCCAAGGGCACTGTATATATTCAAAAGATAGACACCAAGTGTTGGAATAACCCTTCTTCAGTCTAGGAAACGTCACCGATCCTTTTTTTTTCCAGAGATGCTGCCTGACCCGCAAATTTACTCCAGCACTTTGTGTCTATCTTCGTTATTTACCTGCATCTGCAGTTTCTTTCTACAGATATATAGTCATTCTGTCCCATGACCATTGTTCAAAGGGCATCATCAACATGAAAATTAAATTTACAAGATTAAAAGCATGTTTAAATGTACTAAGCTGAAAACTGGTCTTGAATGAGTTGGGCCAAAGGGCCTGTTTTCGTGCTGAATTACTTTAAATTCATGGAACATTAAATCATTTTCTATATGGTGGTTTGGACTCGGAAAATGAAGATGGATATAATTTAAGATTTTCAGTCAGCTGGGTTTTATTAAAGTGCTGGAATGATTGAGCGTTGATTTTCACCTATGACTTGCACCAGCTTTCTCCTAGGTTTGAGATCTTCGCAATATTACAAGATACATTTATTTGTCACGTGTACCAATTGGTACAGTGAAATGTGTGGTCGCCATACGAATAATAAAGAGCACAGAACACGATAGTCTTTAACACAGACATCCCCACACAGCGGAATCAAAGTTGCCCATTGTGAGGCAAGGCTCCAAAATTCAGTCATCCTCCTCTGTTGTCCTCCCATGGTCGTGGGGCTCCCAAACCCCACGCTGTCGCCGTTAAGGGCAGCCAGATGTTCAGGCCCGCTCACGGGGTGATGGAAGTCCGACTGGAGGACATCCTCAGTGGTTTAGACATCTGAATCGGCCACCTTCCACCGGAGTCCGCGGCTCCCAAAGTCCACAGGCCGTGCTGGGTGGAAATTCAACGCTGGCGGCCCTCGGCAAAGGGCCCCAGGACTCTGCGATGTTGAAGTCAGCGCCGCCCATGCCGGAAGCTCCACGAACCACAGCTTCGATGTTGAAGCAGCAGGCTCAACACTCTGGTACCTCATACGCTGATCCAGGTAAGCAATCGCCCGCTCCGTGATGCATCCAGCGCTGCGCCGCCGCTGCTGCTGAAGCTCTGGTCCGGGTCCCCGGCAGGAAAGGCCGCTCCGATCCAGATGGTAGGCCGCGATGAGGGAGGCGAGGAAGCGACTCGGAGAATAGTTACATAGCAAAGCTAAAGAAATCACCAAAACAAACTTTTAAAACTGCCTGAAATTTTTTTAAAAAGACAGAAAAACAGACCGCCAGCAGGCAGAGGCTGCCATCAACGCGGCGCCCCCAGAGAGAATTACCAAAACATTAATTATTCTAAAATCTGATCAAACATTTCAATATTTTCATATTTAATATTATGGAGGTACACAAAAAGCTGGAGAAACTCAGCGGGTGCAGCAGCATCTAAGGAGCGAAGGAGATAGGCGACGTTTCGGGTCGAGACCCTTCTTCAGACTTCTTCTTTTTGTGTATCCTTCGCTCCTTAGATGCTGCTGCACCCGCTGAGTTTCTCCAACTTTTTGTGTACCTCGATTCTCCAGCATCTGCAGTTCCTTCTTTAAAACTTTGTCTACTCCACTTTAATATTATGGATCCTTGCCCAAATCCACAAACTCTAGCACCCTCCAACATGCTACCTCAGCTTCAGAACATTTTCAACAAGTAACAAAGTATATTTACTGAGTATTGCGGCAGTAGAAATATTTCCCTGAATTCCACGATTCTTTTCTCTGAAAAGATATATTCCAATTACCAATGTGTTCAGAAATTATAGGAGCAGAAGTGTCTACTCCAACATTTAATCGTGGCTGATCTATCTTTCCCTCTCAACCCATTTCTCCCCAATTCTCCTGCCTTCTCCCCATAACCCCTGATATCATTCAAGTATCTGTCAATCTCCGCCTTAAAAATACCCAATGACGCCCTCAACATCCATCTGTGGCAAGGAATTCCACAGATTCACCACCCTCTGACTAAGGAAATTCCTCATCTCCTTTTATTCTGAGGTATTGCCCTCTGGTTCTAGATTCTCCCACTAGTGGAAACATACTTTCCACATCCACTATCCAGGCCTTGGTAATTTTCAATGAGATTCCCCCTCATTCTTCTAAACTCCAGTGAGTACAAGCCCAGTGCCGTCAAACACTAATTTTATTTTAACCAGTCATCCCTGGGATAATTCTCGTAAATCTCCTCTGGACCCTCTCCAACTCCAGCACATCCTTTCTCAGATATGGGGCCCAAAACTGGTCACAATGCACCAAATGCAGTCAGACCAGCACCCTTTTAAAATCTCAACATTACATCCTGTTTTTATATTCTAGCCCTCATGAAATAAATGCTAACATTTCATTTGCCTTACTACTGATTCAACTTGCAAATTTACCTTTTGCACCTCTGATTTCTGAATCCTCTCCCCATTTAGAAAAGAGTCTACACTTTTATTCCTGCCAAAAGCATGACTGCAGTCTTTGCTACACTGTATGCTATCTGCCACTTCTTTGCCGACTCTCCCAACCTGTCCATGTCCTTCAGCAGAGTCCCTACTTTCTCCACACTACCGGCCCTTCCACGTATTTTCGTATCATCTGCAAACTTGGCCAGAAAGCATTCAATTCTCTCCAAATCATTGATATACAATGTGAAGAGCAGCGGCCTCAAAACCGACCCTTGCAGAACTCCGTTAGTCGCTGGCAGCCAACCAGCAAAAGTCCCCTTTATTCCCATACTTTGCCCTCAGCCAGCCTTCTTTATTTATTTTTTTGTTAGAAGTAAGTACAATAGTCTGGTACTTAAGTACCTAATACATAAATACATATTTTCATTTGTGTACAACTTCATACTTTTGGTTCAATAATAAAAGAACAGTGAGAGAAAAAAAAAATAAAGAGTGTCGGAATAGATAGACAAGCGAGTAGAAACAAAGCAAAAGAAATAAAGGACAGAGATGAGAAGTTAAAAGATTGAAAGGAAAGGAAAAAGTAAAGAAAAGAGAGATTAGGAGAGATCTACCTATCTCATATTTTTGCCCATCCGTCACCCAGTTCTAAACCATTTAATTTCTAAGGTTATGTTATGTTGCACCATATGCTTGTAAAAAGGTGATAAAAGGAGACCAAATCTTTAAGAATTGGTCTACTTTGCCTAGTAGGAGGAATCTCATTTCTTCAAGATGTAGCGTTTCAGACATGTTTGAGATCCACATTTTGAATGTTGGCATAGGCGCGTTTTTCCAAAATTTAAGTATAAGTTTTTTTGCTGTTATTAGACCATAATTAAGAAAAGCTTCTTGGAATATAGTTAGTTTACTTCCCTGTTCCATTGATCCAAAGATAATCAATTCTGTATTGGCGTTCAATTTTGTGTTAAATCGTTTTGTAAAAATTCCAAAAATTTCATTCCAAATTTTATACAGTTTTGTACAAGAGACAAAGGAATGTGCTATAGCGGCATTTTGAGTTAGACATTTGTCGCAGATGGGGGAAACATTTGAAAATATTTTATTCAGTCTTGTTTTCGAATAATATAATCTATGTACAATTTTAAATTGAATTATCTTATGTCTTACATTCATTGAACATTTGTTTACATATAATACATATAATAATTTTTTTTCCCCATCTATCGTTTGGAATTTTTATCAATAACTCTTGTTCCCAGTCTCTTCTAATTGCCTCTGTCGTTGGTGTTTCTATATTTAGAATTATATTATATAAGTAAGATATTAAATTGCTTGATTCTGCCTTTCTATTCATTCCATCCTCCAATAGATCTGGGGTTAGAGTTTGATATCCTTGTATATAGTTTTTCAAATAATATTGAATTTGAAGGTATTTGAAATATTGATTACTTTTCAAATTATATTTTAGTTGTAGTTGTTGCAATGGTAAAATTTTTCCCATTTCATACATATATCCCATCGTTTTAATTCCTATTCTTTCCCAATGGATAAACGTTTTATCAATAATGGATGGTTTGAATGAGGGATTATTAGCTATTGGAGAAAGAAGCGATAATTTTCTTAATTTTAAAGTTAATTTTATTTCCAAATTCGTATTATACTATGAATAATTGGATTCTTCTTGTATATTACATTGTTCAGTTTTATCGGGGAAAGAAGGATCGCTCCTATATTATAAGGGGAACAATCCTCTTTCTCCATTCTTATCCAATCTACCTGTTGGGCAGAACTGTCCAACCAGTAGATTATATTTTTAATATTCACTGCCCAATAATAATACAATAAGTTAGGGAGTGTCAGTCTCCCTGATTCTTTAGATTTACACAAGTGTTTTTTTTTAAATTCTGTGTGATTTATAATCCCATATGAAATTTATAATATCAGAATCTAATTTTTTGAAGAATTTTTCAGGTATGTATATTGGTATTGATTGAAATAGGTACAATATTTGTGGTAAGAAGATCATTTTTATCGCGTTTATTCTGCCTATTAAAGACAGCGGCAGTGTCTTCCAAAATTTAATCAACCCATTTAATTTAGTTAATAAAGGCATATAGTTTGCGTTGAGTAATGATTTATAGTTCCTAGTAATTTGGATGCCCAAATACTTAAATCTTTCTGTTGTAATTCTAAAAGGGAATTTCAACAGATGTGTCGACTCTTGAGGTTTTATCGTCATAATGTCGCTTTTGTTCCAATTTATTCTGTATCCTGAAAAAGAACCAAATTCCTCTATTAAATTTAGTATATTTGGTATGCTAATTTGCGAATTTGTAATATATAATATGTCGTCTGCATATAATGAAATTTTATTATTTGAGTGTTTGGTAATATACCCATGAATATTCGGATGCCTTTATACTTTCAGCTAAAGGCTCTATCACTGATGCAAATAGCAGGGGCGATAACGCGCACCCCTGCCTATTGCCCCTTGCTAATTGGAATTTCGGGGATAATATATTATTAGTCAGTATTCTAGCCGTCGGCTTATCATATCATAATTTTACCCATGAAATAAAATTATCTCCCATGTTAAATTTTTGCAATACTTTGAATAAATATTGCCAAGCTACTTGATCAAAAGCTTTTTCTGCATCCAATTAAATAATTGCTAGTTCTTCTTCAATATTATGTGAGTACATTATATTAGACAGCCGCCTCAAATTGTTAAATGACTATCTCTTTGGTACGAACCCTGTTTGGTCCGGATTTATTAGTTTACTAACATATTTACTCAATCTTCTCACTAGGGTCTTTGTTAATATTTTTTTGGTCTGTATTTAGGAGTGCAATAGCTCTATATGAGCCTGGGTCTTCCAGATCTTTATCCTTTTTGGTATAAGTGTAATAGTTGACTCTGTGCTTCTTGTAGTTTATTTTCTTTAAAAGTGTATATATATATATATAAATCTTGCAACTGTGGAGAAATTATCTCGTAGAATCTTTTATAGAATTCATTACTAAAGCCATCTGGTCCTGGCGTTTTGCCATTCTTCTACGAACTAATTGGTTCTTCTATTTCCTGTAGTGTAATCTGAGCTCCTAATGCCTCTTGTTCCACCATATTTAATTTTGGAAGATTACACTTATCTAAGAAATTTGTAATTTGAGTATTATTTGCAGACGTTTTCGATGCATATAAGTTTTGATAAAATTGAGCAACTCTTTTATTAATATCTTTAGGTAGTGTTAGGAATTCCCCTTTGTCTGATTTAAATTTAGTAATTGTATTTTCTGTTTCCCTTTTTTTCAGTTGGCGTGCTAGGAGCTTATGAGGTTTATCACCAAATTCAAAATTTTCTTGTTTTGTAATTTGAAATAATCTTATTATTCTGGCCGATAAAATTTTATTTAATTTATATTTTAGTATTATTATCTTATTATGTTTATCCATAGTTGGTTCTTTGGCATTTTCTAAATCTAATTGTCTAATTTCTTGTTCTAACTGCAATTGTTCAGTATTCTTTTTATTTTGGAAAGCTTGATATGAGATTATTGTTCCTCTAATAAATACCTTAAAAGTTTCCCATAATAAGGAGGGTGAAATATCTGGTGTATCATTTGTCTCAAAGAAGAATCTCATCTGCTCTTTTAAATATGTGCAACCTTGTAAGTTATTTAAAATTTGGGGGTTAAACCTCCAAAATGAATTTTTATCAGGCATGCCTTCTAATTTTAAAGAAAAAGTTAATGGGGAATGATCAGAAATAATACTATTATGATATTTAGAATTATATGTATATGGAATTAGTTTTGTGTCCACTAAGAAATAATCAATACGTGAATATGTTTTATGTACTGTTGAATAAAATGAATATTCCCTACCTACTGGGTTAGCGATCCATCTGTCATATTAGTATTTTTCATGTATGTATTTAGGAGTTCACTCGTTTTAGATTTTATGTTAGTCCTTTTTTGTTTTGCTGATTTATCCAAATATGGATCTAAAACACAATTCAAATCTTCCCCTATTATCACATTTTGATGATTAAGTTCTGAAATTATATCCACAATTTTACTAAAGAATTGGGGGTTGTCAAATTTAGGAGCATACATATTTATCAAAGTAAGTGGAGTAGAATAATTTTCTCTCATGACAATGACGTACCTCCCCTCTTAATCTGCTATAGTATTCTTTAATTTAAATGGTATACCTTTACGAATGATAATAGCCGTGCCTTTAGATTTAGAAGTAAATGAAGAGTAGTATGTTTGCCCAATCCAATTTGCCTTCAGTCTAATCTGTGTTTGATATTTCAAATGCGTCTCTTGTAAGAAAATAATATCACTGTTTAAGGCTTTTAATTGGGCAAAGATCTTACCCCTTTTAATTGGTTCATTTGCGCCGCTTATATTCCAACTACAAAATGTGATTCCTCCAGTTTTCTTTTGTTTATCGTCTTGCATTGTGAATCATGTTAATACCTTTACTTCATATGGTGAACCAAGAACCTTATAATTCCAGATGAAAGATGGTCATCCCCAGCTGTTAAGTTTTGTTTGCATCTCCCCTTCAGAATAAACCTTGAAAAAGACCAGAAAGTGTAGATTCATGAAAAGATAATTAACAAACAAAAAGTGATATTATCCTCAAAAATAAAGATTATTATAATTAAAAACAAACCACCAACAGGTGGTAGAAAAATTCTTATTGACTTCCGTAGATGTTTTTATATGTTTCACTCTGCACCCTTGACCAATTATTATTAATTGGAAGAGAGAGCGATACAAAGTTCAAAATTATATTATATAAAATAAAACGTACTCCAATAGCTAGATTAGAAATGTATCTCAAAGAGGAAAAACAAAATAAAAAGTAGTTTCCAACATTAATTATATACTTAGATATAACAGTAGTTATGTTAATTATATATCCATATCTATCAATATTCCAAGATTTATTACAATTAAGTCTCAAACTTTTGTATCAGACAACAGCAGGTTCCAAGGGGTTAACTAGATTCAGACCCTTGGATAACTTCCAAGTATCTGAGTCTCCGCCCCCCCCCCCTTACGCGCAATCTAGACCAAGTCTACTATATTCATAAAATGTGTTAATATGTTATTAATACTTAATCATATTTAACTCGTTATTCTTATTAGCAAATAATTAACATCATGAAATAAACATCAGCTATAGTTAAGCTATGCCTTAATATTACCCAATTTTATTAATTATGTTTTATGTTAGTGTGTAATTATGTGTTTCTTAAATCATAAATTTCTATATACAAGTCCACTGATAATATTCTATATTGCACTATATTCTCAATTTATTTTCCCCGCCATAGTTTCTCTTCTTTGTCAGTCCTTTGTTGAGATGAAACATAAAATCCGACCTTGAATTAACATTCTAAAGATAAAATGCCTAGACAATGCCTCGAGGAAGGTTCGCCATTTCAACAAGAGCAGTCTTTTTTGTATGTTAAAGTAAGAAGAGACACAATCCTTTCTTTGTCATTTCTCCTCGATGTTATTGTAGGAGACCAACTCCTAATGATCAGTAGACCTCCTTTGTGATACTTTGTGCATATTTAAATGCCTCTTCTGGATCCGTGAATGCACGTTCATCATGGTTATAAGAAATTCTCAATTTAGCGGGATATACTACCCCATTTCTTACTCCCGAGACCTCTTTCAGTAGCCTTCTCGTGTTTGTAAACTTGTCCCTCTTTTCCATGACTTCAGCTGGAAAATCACGGAAGAATCTTAGTTTGTCTTCTCCAAACATCAAATTCACACCATATGGAACCTTTTTCATAATTCCTTCCAGGTTTGAAATGTCATAGAATTTCAGAATAATCTGTCTTGGGGGGGCAGTTAAGCTTGCTTGAGCCTTGCGTCGGACCCGGTGAGCCACATCTATTCTCGGGGCTTCAGGCAGCTTAAGTACTTGAGCAAATTGGCAGCAAACTCCTGAAAGTTTTGTGCAGTCTCCTTTCCCTCTTTTACTCCAATTATCCTCAAATTTTGTCTCCTTGATCTTGCTTCCAAATCCATTTATGCTTTATTTTAGCAAGCTCCCTCCCAGTACTTTCTTGTTCCTTTTTTAGTCTCTTTATCTCCTTAGCCATCTCAGTTTTTTTTTTTTTTTTTTTGTTTTTTTTTTTTCGTATTGTCCATTCCTTCCATAGCCGCTCAGTAGATTTTAGCATTGCATCCAGTTTTTTATTACAATCCTTATCAACCCGCTTAATTTTTTTGTTTAAATCCTCCTCAACTTCGACCACACGTTTGGTTAAGTCCATCAATTTTCCCATCAGCGTATCATTACCTTGTTTTAAATTTTTTCAGAGAGGCTTTTGTCCAGCGCGAGATTCTCCTCTCGTTCTCTTTAGAAAAATACTTCTGTGACTGAAGCTAATACTGACTTTTCCAGATGTTCATTTGTCCTCATAAGCAATTTGTAGAAAGGATTTCAGGAATCAACTTCTTCTGAATTTTTCCTGCTTGATGTTTGAGGGATTGAGGAGTCTTTTCAGTTTTTTTTTCAAGTAGGCTTTGTAGCAGATCTTGAAGCGGCTTTTGATTTTGCAGGCTTCTGGCAAGGTTTCTGTCTTTTCATTTAAAACTGCAATTATTCTCTGTTATCAGCAGGATTTCTGATAACACACAATTAAACAGCAGCTCCGGTAGTTATTTAGAATCCCCCGTCTTCCAACTCATATTTTAGCACATTAAAACATTCTTCGGGAGCAGAGCGAAACAGCGACATCTCTCACCCCACCATTGACGCCACCGGAAGTCCTCCTCAGCCAGCCTTCTATCCATGCTAAAGTCTTCCATCTGATACCATGTGCACTTCGTTAGCAAGTTCACGTGCAGCACCTTATCAAAGGCCTTTTGAAAATCCAGGTAAACAACATCCACCGACTCCCCTTTGTCTATCCTATTAACTTCCTTAAAGAATTCCAACAGATTTGTCAGGTAAGATCTGTTCTCTTCACAAACCAAAGGTGACTGGCCTATTTTATCGTGTGCTGCTAAGTCCTTGGAAACTTCATCCTTTATTAAGGACTCTAAAATCTTACCAACCATTGCTGTCAGGCTAACCAGCTAGTCAGGTTAGTCTCTCCTCTTCTGCTTTGTTCCCTTCTTGAACAACAGAGTAACATTTGCAATTTACCAGTCCTCTGGAACCAAACCTGATTAGAGTGATTCTTGAAAAATCAGCACTAATGCCTCCACAATCTCTAAAACTACCTCTTTCAAAACCCTGAGGTGTAGTCCACCTGGTCCAGGTGACATCCATTTTTCCACAAGCACCTTCTGCCTTAGCACTCACCCCCCCCCTATCCACTACATTTGCCAGACTTCTCTTGAATTTCAGGTACATTGCGGTGTCTTCAGCTGTGAAGGGACTGTCGCAATAAAAATACATATTCATTCCTCCTATGCGCTCTAAGAGTATCTTATAGGACTCTACAAATTCCTTCTCTGGAATCCAATCCCTTGACACTGTAACCTGCGGCTTTTTACATGGCAATTGTATCTCCTCATGTAATTTATTTATTAAATTCCAATTCCTGTTCAGAGGCCTGTATATAACTCCCAACAGGGATTTGTTTTAATTCTTGCAGTTTTATTAGTTCTACTCTGAAGGATTCTACATCTGCTCCAATGTCATCTATCTATATGACCAAAAGTCTGATCTTGGCCACTTCCTGTTGTTCTGTATATTGATTTTAGAATAAATGCTGCCACTTACGGCTCTGATTTTTGGCCATCTTACTCAGAGTCCCCCTCCAAGAGGATTTAGCCCATTGATTAAATATATAAGGTTTTAGTGTTTTTAAAAAAATTTCAGATTAACTCTCCTGAAGGCCACGTCCTTTCCGGAGGGACTATAAAACCCGGATGTGTTGAGTGCCTCAGTCAGTCTCTGCAAGATGGAGGAGCGAGAGGGTCAGTCTCTCTGGTCTGAGCTCGTTATAAACGAAGCTTGTCTACTTATACTTGTGAGTGGTTTCTCTGACGGCAGTGCCCTTAATGTGGTTCGAATATATTGTTTGTAAATGCTATAGCTGTGTTGCCTTTTGGTTTGGTATTGGCTAAAGCTGTCTGTGTTGCCTTTGAATTTGGAAATGCTAAAAGCTGTTTTTGCCGTTGGTTTGGAAATGCTAAAGTTTGTGTTGCTTATGTTTGGAATTGCTCTAAAGCGCCATGTTGGGGCCCTTTTGCTTAATTATAGTTGCCTTGCCTTCCCATTATATATTATATGTCTAATTCTTGACCACTCTGTTTGCGCTTTTTGATTGATTTAGGTAAAAGCGGCATACCACATTCGGCTGGCTTCTCTCTGTTGATTTTTGGCCATCTTAATCTGGGGTCCCCCCTCCGTCATCATAGAATTTCCTCCCAGAATTATTCCCATCGAGTGATTTTAATTAAAAGTGTTATTAGTGTTTTAAATAATGTTGAGATGCCCTCTCTTGGCTATCTTTGCCATTATGGTCTTGCCCCTCTCTGTGGCGATGTTTAGGACGGGACTATAAAACCCAGAAGACGTGGGCATTGGCTCCTGTCTCCCCCCCCTCATACTAGTTGGAGGTGGGAACCTCCCCCCCAGTCCTTGGGAGGCTCCCCCCCCCCACCCCACCCTCCATCCACCCCCCCCCCCAATTTGGCCATAGGGTACGGCCCCGCGGGGTGGGTTGGGGGGATGGGGGGGTGGGGGTGTTGAGGGGGGGGGGGGGGGGGGGGCGAAGTAAAGGGGGCGCCCAGTCAGGTGGGGGGGGTTAGGGGGTGGTGGGGGGTGGGAGGGGCGTAGTTTGGGGTGGTTTGAAGGATTGTGGTTGTTGTTTGGTGTTGGTGATGTTTTGTTTTGGGGCGGGGTTTGGTTGATGGTTTTTTTTCTATAATTTTTTTTTTTTTACTTTTTTTTTTTTTTTTCTTTTTTTTTTTTTACCTTTCTTTTTTTATATTTTTTTTTTTTTTATTTTTTTATTCTTAATTTTAAATTTTTTGGTATATTTTTTATATTGTTGTTTTAATTTTTTTTTTGAATTTTTATATTATTTAATATAAAAATTTTTTTTGTTAATTTTGAATTTTATTTTGTATAATTTATACTTTTATTTTTTAATTTCTTTTTTTTTTTTTTATATTTTTTTTTTTTGTCATGATCTAAGCTACCTTAAAGTTATCCAGATTATAGGTAATAAAATATTTTCTTATTATTAAATGTAAAATTCTAATAAATAAAATTTATTATTTTTTTTATATTTATAAATACAAAAAATTTTTATTTGTAGAAAAAATTTGTTATAGAAATTTTTTGTATTATATTTTTCTATATTTTTATTTTTTTAAGTTAAGAATTTTATTTTTTAATCTAAAATTTTTATTGTTAATTCTTTTTTTAAATAAATATAATTATTTATATTTTAATTTTTTTTTTATTTTTTAAATTAATAGTATCTAATATACTTAATTATATAATTAATTTAAATTTTTTAGTAAGTTATTATTAATTTTATATTATAATAAATTATTAAATTATTATTTTTTTTTTTTTTTTAAAACATTTATAATTAATAAAATTAGTATACTAATGTTATATAAACATTATAACTAAATAAAAAAAACATTCAACTATAAAAAAATAAAAAAATAAAATACTAACAAATAGAATAATATAAAAAAAAAAATAAATAAGTGGAGTTCAATGATCGCTGTCATTTAGTTGGATCTCCTAAAATGCACCCTACTTGAAAGTGGTATGAAACTGCACATTGAAAATTTGGATGGATATAGACACCCTGCTTTGTAAAGTTGTGAAAGATACTGTACGTTTGATGATTTTAGGGGGTAGCCAGATGCACCCTTCAATGATATGCAATTTAATAGTCGAATTTCTCCGCGGTCAAGTCAACTGCCTACCAACCCTCCAGCCATGTAAAAAGTTGAGTGAAGTGAAAGCTTGTCCAGCTCCTAAACAAAAGCATATGAAGTTGACTGTTACCGCAGTTCTATCTCTTAACAGATCCACTGAAAGACCCAGTTCTTAAACACTAACAGAAAGGAAATAGTCCCCGCCACTCCCTCTCACCCCTTACACTATCCATTGCTATAGGACTAGAATGTTATTTTTCATTCTCTCATGCCTAAAGTTCAGATGTTAGAATACCGTACTCCCACATCTGTCCACGTGTGTTAGTTCAATTATGTGTAAGTGATGTAACCGTAGATATTGAGCTCCAATATCTCTTGGCGAGACTCTTCAGGTCTTGTCGCCGTGATGCTCACAACATCGTACTTACCACTTTTCTTAACTGCGCTATTAAGCTCATAAACTTTGTTACCTTTCTCCCATAAGGATTTAAAAGATTCAGGCTTCTGGACTTCAAAATGATAAGGCTTTGGATTTTGGAAAAAAAAAATTTATTTTTAGTAGGATTTTGGATATTAGGACAAAAAAAGAAAAGAACATAAAGGTAGTTTAATAAACAGATACTTGGAACTGAAAAAGAGAAGAGTCCCTTTGGAGGAATTTAGAAAGCAAGGCAGAGCAGCAGTTATTTAAAACTATGTGGAATAGCAAAGGAGGGATTGGTGAGTAAAAGCACTAAACAAGGGCAAAACATTCAGAAAAGATCCTTGAAGCATATAATGCAAGTTTATGGTGTCATTACAGCAAAGAGGCCCCTTTGGCCCAATTGCATGCAGAACACACTTCCTCTGTTTTCGGGGTAAATGGATTTCTGTGGCATCTACCCCTATTTATTCAGCCGCTTGACCTTATATACATC
>CM069136.1:43706276-43769495 GCA_035221665.1 Okamejei kenojei | reverse complement strand
ATTGGAAGCAGATGAAATTTGTGAATCATGAAATAAAGTATCTGAGGATTGTGTGGCTGGTGCTCAGGAGACTATCAGGAGTGATGAGGCCAGCATTGAACAAAATGAAGAGTTCTATTGAGCAAAAGACTAAACAAGAAGAATTGCACCAGGAGGAGCAGCAATATCTTTTGGAAAAGATTAAATGTTTACCAAAAGGAGATGTCAGGTATGTGAAGTTAGAAGTAAGCATGAGTTGAAATGTGATGGTAAAGTTAAGTAAATTTTAAATTCTGGAACAATCGCAAACAAGGTGTATAAATATCTTAGTAGCCTTTATACAAGATTGAGCCAAGAGGTTTCCCAGAAATGGTTACATTATTTATGTTCTGTTTTCATTTACCATTAGATGATTAATGAAGCAGAGACAGAAGTTATGGATTTAGGCCCCCCATATAGTCAAGATAAGTTTAATCTGTATAAATTACTTCAATCTTTAAATTATTTGATTTGCCATTTAAATGGCTCAAACGCACTTGCGTGTCTCGTGTGACGGATAATGAGCACCACCTGCAGTATCCATGATACCATTCTTGGCGTTTACAAGTCACATCTAAGTATAACATGCTTGGAGTTCACATTTTAAACAATAATTAAATCCAATGTTAATGGAGGGGAAGTATAAACAAATAGGTGTTAATTTCTTAATCAAAAGCAATGCATGATGTTTGTTTCTACTTCTTTTTTGGGGTCAGAAGAAGTTTATTTTTCTAAACTGTGTACAATCAGATATTTTTAGAAAAAATAGCCTGAACACAGCAATACATAAAATTTTATTAATATTCTAGGATTTAGCTTATTGATTAGATTAGATTAGATTATCCTTTATTGTCCGTCAGACCTTTCGGTCTGAACAAAATTTCGTTACTTTGCAGTCATAACATATAATAAAAACAAAACACACATAAAACACATATTAACATCCACCCCACAGTGTGATACACAGGCACGTTCCCTCACTGTTGGTGAAGCAAAAGTCGTAGAGTCTCTGTCTTATTCCTCCTTGTTTCTCCTGCTCTGCGCTGAGGAGGATCCAGGCCTCGATGCTGCCGTCCACCAGGCTCCTTCGGCCGACCCCGAAGCATCTGAAGCCGGGCTGCGGCGCCGCCTGTCGCGGAAAAAAAAAATTAAAAAAATTTTTGTTACCCCCCCTTTTTTTTTTTTTCCGGAGCACCCGACCTCTGGGCCCCGCCGTCTGGATACGCTGGGAAGTTACCGCAGCTCCAAAGCCAGGTCGCCGCAAGGAACGTCGCTGGAGCACCGAGCCCCGTAAGCCAGGTCGCCGCCGGAGCACCGCACCAGCAGCCCGAAGCCTGGCGCGCCTGGAAGCACCGCGCAGCCCCGGATAAGCCACGTCGCGCAGCCGGGAAGCACCGCAGCCGAAAGCCAGGTCGCAGCCGGGGAAGCGCGCCGCCGCCGCTAGTCGCTGCAAAGAGAATCAGGGGAAGCAAAGAGCAAAGAAAGAGAATGCACCGCAGCCCGATGCCAGGATCGCCGCTGTGGAGCACCGCCAAAGCCCGACGCCAGGCTGCCATCGGAACGCCCGCCTCCTGGAGCTCCGTAGCCCTGAAGCCAGCGTCGCCACTGACAGCTTTCCGAAGCCGTTCTGCAGCCCCGCTGCTGGAAGCTGGAAGAGCCGCTCCTAGCCCCAAGGCCGCCAGCTCGCCTTTAGGGCCTCAGCTCAGACGGAGACGGTTTGACAGGGGGACCACGACTAAGAAAAAGTTGCATCCCCCCGAAGGGAGAGACTAAAACCCTGTTTCCCCCCCACCCTCCCCCACCCCCACACATACACAGCACTAATAAACCAAATAATCACTCTAAATACAGACAAACAAGAACGACAAAAATATAATAAAAACAGACGGGACTGCAGGTGAGCCGCAGATGCCAGGCAGCGCCGCCACTTCGAAGGAAATTCTGTCCATTTCTCCTTAAGTTTTTGGATTTTAATTATATATTCTGAAAAGCGTTTGCTGCTTTCATAAGTTAGAGGGCTACATAGCAATAGACAATAGGTGCTGAAGTAGGGGGCCATTCGGCCCTTCGAGCCTAGCACCGCCATTTCAATGTGATCATGGCTGATCATCCCAATCAGTACCCCATTCCTGCCTTCTCCCCATATCACTGACTCCACTATTTTTAAGAGCCCTATCTAGCTCGCTCTTGAAAGCATCCAGAGAACCTGCCTTCACCGCCCTCTGAGACAGAGAATTCCACAGACTCATCACTCTCGTGAGAAAAAGTATTTCCTCGTCTCCGTTCTAAATGGCTTACTCCTTATTCTTAATAGCGATTTACAGTTTTAAATCCAAATGCAACATTTACTTGATGCACAGTAGCTCACCTTCGATTGTATGCAATTTGTCATAGTTATACTCCAGATTGTATTCAGCATTGACAAAAATTGTATATTCAAGAGATTATCGACCCACAGTTAATGTACATGAATGTCTAGACTTTAAACTTCTACATGTGTATTTATTTGCAAAGCAATTAAATACCCTATTCTGGGTCTGTGTACTTTCTAACCCAAGCTACAGGTTTGTCTTCAGTTTCGGTTAAAATACTAGACTAAACCTTGTTCCACTGGTAGCCCCCTGTTTATCATTTGACAATGCAACAGTGATTTTTTTAAACTGCAGTTAAACATTTTCCTCAATTGTCACACCTAATATTTGTATTAGTTAGTAGTAGTTTCTCTAGAATTTTTTTCTCCAAAGTTATTGTGTATGACAAAGTATATTGTATTAATTGTAAAGGTCCTGACCGAAACGTCACCTATTCCTTCGCTCCATAGATGCTGCCTCACCGCTGAGTTTTTACAGCATTTTTATCTACCTTGTATTTTACAAAATTCTTGTTGAAACATTATCCAAGAAAGAGCAATATTTGTTTCTGTGTTATTTACTTCACTCCACCTTCTCAATTCATTGAAGGATACCAGATCTTTACAATATTTTTTTCCTAGAGCAACAAAAATCTTTGTTTTCCTTTAACCTATTGCCTGTCAAAGCAAGTTTTCATTGGATGTAACCAGTATTTGGGCTAGAACCACTGAAAATAGTTCAAGTTCACATTATTCGTCACATGTACCAATTAAGGTTGAGTGATATTTCAGTTACCATACAGCCATACAAGTAAAAAGAACGCAATACACAATAAATTTAACATAAAACATCCACCACAGTGGAATCAACATTCCTCACTGTGATGGAAGGCAATAAAGTTCAGTCATCTTCCTTGTTTGTTCACCCGTGGTGGTTGGGGCCTTTGAACGGGGCTGTTGCCGACGGTCACTGTTTAAGCCCTCTTATCGGCATGATGGAAACTCCAGTGTCAGGACGGATCGGAAAACTCCGCGGCATGGAGCTCCCCAAGTAGCCTTTTCTTACTGGAGACGCGGCTTCACTGTTAATTGTAAAGTCCACAGGCCCCGCGGTCGGAGGATCACTTCCACAGCGATCCTCGGCAAAGGATCGCCGCTCCGCGATGGTAAGTCCACTCCGCACTTGCGGCTTGAAGCTCCGGCCAGTCTCCAGAAGGCCGCACCAATCCAGTTGTTAGCCGCAAAGGGGGGGGGGGGGTGGGGGGCAGAGAAGATCATATCAGTATAGGGGCTGTCCAGAGCGGGGGGCGGGGGGGGGGGGGGTGGCAGAGGCTAGGGTGACAGAAAAACAGGTTTCCCCCTATTTTTTTACCCCCCATTCCCCCAATAAAAACATAACTGAGAAACATTAAAAATAAAATTTAGGCACACTAAAAATAAAAATAAAATGTCGAAATAAACAATAGGCTTGGTGAGGCTGCCATCTCGGCGCCACCAAGTGGCCAGTCAGACAACATTACTGACTGTCAAAGAGACAACATTTCTCAGTGTTTGCCCCCATTTTTTTTTTTTTTTTTTTTTTTTTATTAACCAGTTTTTTTTATTTAAGTAGGGGACTATTATAACAGGTCCAAATTCCTGGAACAATTTAAAGTTACAGGGATATCCCAACTGCTCTCCTGTGCTGCCTACTAGAGCCTAAGGGCTCAGGACAAAATTGCTGCAATTTGCCTGGCAGTTATACAGGAATAGTTGGCTGCTGAACTGCAGGAGAGTCCACTCACTTGCATGGAGGTATGTTAAGAGGGATGTGTGAACATAGAATAATTTTACTTTTTAAACTAAAACAAATTTGCTTTACTATTTTAATTGTTTAATTACATTAGTTGGCACATTAGGTCCTTAAAAATTAATGTAAATGTCAATGGTTGTGATGCTTTTGAATGTTCCTTCATGGCAAGGATTCAGAAGTATTCAATGTCCCACACTTCTTGACAGATTTGTCAGTAGAATTTGCTGGGCCGTACTTTGCCAAACTGTCAGTTCTTTTGTTCGATTCTTTTCTTGGGATGTTGTTTCTGGCCATCACCCCAACTGTCCTGCACATCATATTGTGTGTAATGATGTCACACACTGGGTCCTACCACTGTTGCCAGTTCCGTTAGATCAGGATAGACTAGAGATGGTAAGAAAAAAAAAGAACAAAAGCATGTTCTAATGTGGTCTGCAGTGAATGTAAATGGCTTGTCACTATGTGCAACCTTTAGTCCCATTGTGATAAAATGTGGAAGAACTCTTTAATCATGTCTCACAGAGTGGTAATCTAATTCTAAATTCGATCTTGTATATCTAGAAATGGAATTAAAACTTACTCGGACCTGCAAACTGAATTGCAATCACGAGATGATCTATTACATTTCTTCTCGTAGTGAACCACTTGGAGCAGAAACAACTACTTCCGGAAGGAGCTCGCCAGGGTCAGACAATCCATAATGCAAAAAGATGATGTCTCAAGGTGAGTGTGCAGAGGCTGACAAATAATTTACAATCTACAATTCTATAGGCACGATTTAAAAAATTACACTTGGATGCAGGTTTTTAGATCTGAATCAGAAAAAAAAGAAATTTTCAATTGAAAAAAAAATGTGGAACCATGCTAGTAATTTTATCACAACTTTATATATATACATTTTCAAAAGGTTCTCACTGATTTCTGTAGATATATTTTCACCAATTAAGTGAGATTTAAAAATGAAACTGGGGAAGAGGCAGGCTTTTTTGGTCAGTAAATCCTAACTTGGATTACAATTGCTCCTCCATGATTTTTGAATAACATTTGAGCTGCAAGAAGCTTTATTCAGGTGCCACATTAAGGCAGATGACCATTCTCTAAACTAAAATATATTTATATTCTGCTATGCGCAATGAAATATATAGAAAAACATAGAACATAGAAAAAATAGGTGCAGGAGTAGGCCATTCAGCCCTTCTAGCCCTAACACCGCCATTCAAAAAAGATCATGGCTGATCATTAAAATCAGAACCGCGTTCCTGCTTTTTCCCCATGATTCATTCAGCCCTAAGAGCTAAATCTGACCTACTCGCTCTTGAAAACATCCAGTGAATTGGTCTCCACTAGCCTTCTGTGGCAAAGAATTCACGGATTCACAACTTCACGAATTCCACGGATTCACAAATCCCTGGTGTTGAAAACTTTTTTCCTTATCTCAGTCCTAAATGGCCTACCCTTATTCTTAAACTGTGACCCTGGTTCTGGATCCCAAATCATCGGGGACATTTTTTTCCTGCATCTAGCCTGTCCAATCCTTCCAGAATTTTATGTTTTGATAAGATCCCCTCTCATCCTAAATTCCAGTAAATACAAGCCCAGTCGACTCATTCTCTCATTCAAATATGTCAGTCCCGCCATCTGGAATTAACCTGGTGAACCTACACTGCACTCCCTCAATAGCAATAATGTCCTTCCTCAATATTAGAAGACCAAAATTACACACGTCACTCAGCAAGGCCCTGTTACAACTGCTAGTACGGACCTCCTTGCTCCTAAACTTAAATCCTCTCACAATGAAGGCCAACATGCCATTAGCTTTCTTCACTGCCCACTGTACCTGCATGACTGATGTACAAGCACACCCAGGTCTCGCTGCACTTTCCATTTTCCTAAGCTGACACTATTCAGTCTGAAGAAGGGTCTGACCCGAAATGTCACCCATTCCTTCTCTCCAAAGATGCTGCTGTCCTTCTGAGTTACTCCAGCTTTTTGTGTCAACAGTATCTTTGGTTTAAACCAGCATCTGCAGTTCCTTCTTACACCATTCAGATAATAATCTGCCTTCCTGTTCTGCCACCAAGTGGATAACCTCACATTTAACCACGTTACACTGCATCTGTCCCCTCCTCACCCAAACTATCCAACTCATCCTGCAGCCTCATAGCATCCTCATCGCAGCTCACACTGCCACCTGCTTTGTGTCATCCACAAACTTGGAGATGTTCACATTTAATTCCTTTGTCTAAATAGTTAATATGTATTGTAAATAACTGGGTCCCCATTGGGAGCCTTGAGGCACCCCCAATGTCCATAAATTATTTCAAGTTTTCAATCAATTAAGTGCCTGACACATGCCATGAACAAAATGCATTATGGATGTCTTTCTATGATTCTTGTCAGATAAAGCATTGGTTCCATCCATGGAAAATCATATTTGTTAAATAATTTCTTGCTAGTCTTTTTCTACATAACCAGCTCTATCAGGGTTATGGAAACTATTTAATGTTCAGTTTCCAAATATATTCAAAGACAAACCATTTGTAGATCGACACCTGTATAACCACGGTTGTTCTGGAAGATCAGAATGCCCTCAGGCTACTGAGGAATGTTTGTAACTTTACACTGTAGCCAGGGAGTGAGGTGGGAGAGGGGTTAAAGTGAAAGCAAGATCGTTTGGGAAAGGGAATAAAATTTTGAAAAACTGGGGAAATTAGTTCCATGGGGTCGAGGGGGGGGGGGGGGGGGGGGGGTTGTGTAGAGGGGGTCAGCTTGAGCAGCACAAAACAATAGGGTGCACATTTTGGGCTGGGTGGTGAGTTATTCATGTAACATCACTGTGCTGAAAGGCACTAGTTTGTTAGACAGCACCATACTTGTCTCCTTCCAGCTGTATGTTATCAGAGCTTCAGGAAATCTGGCCAATAATGCTGGTAAAAAATTTAAGCCTTCAGGCCTGTTGTAATATTTAAATTACTGATTGGCACCTTGGTGGCAGGTTAATTGACTCTTTTTAGTTCACCCCAGTTAAAACTGGAAATGGATGCAATGCTAGTGGTTTAGAATTGAGTTAGCAATTGGTATTGCAGAGTGTTTAGGAAAGAAGTAAGGTAGAAATCTCATGAATGTCTAACTCTATCAGTTGCCATTCCTCGCGTTCTTGATCTGTTCACTCTCTGTGTAACAAAACTGTAAGCATTGTTTCTCATTAAACAGCCCCATTCTATATATTAAAAGTGATGAGAGCTCTTGGGATTCCAAAAATGCTCGCATCTCGTGGTGCTGTGCTATGGCTATAACTTTAAGTAATAATTCTGCCTACTTTCTGGCATCAAACATGCTGTAACTGTCATGGGACCTTATTAACCAGCAGTATCAGCAAGGTATTTGATGACCATTTGATAATTTTAAACCTAAAGACTACTAAATTATTGAAATAGAATAGAAGTAGTATGATTAGCAAATTTCAATTTAGTTTGCTGTGCTTCTTAAAAAGAAAACAGTGGGGACTCCAAAACAAAGTAAGGACAAGGGACCGCAGATACTAGAATTTTGTAATAAAGAATAGAGAGTCGTTGAAGAAACCAGCGGGTCACCAGCATCTGCAGAGGGAGATGGACAGTTGACATTTTGGGTTTAAACTCTACATCTAGGCTGAAAGAGTAGAGGGAAATTTAACCAGCATAAGGTAGGGGGGGAGAGATGGGGCACGAGCAAGAAGTTAAAGGCTGATGAGGGATTGACTGGCAGATGGAGCAAAGTAGGGAGGGAAGGGTGGAGATAGCAACAGAGGCTGGGTGATGATAAGTGCAGAAAAAAAAGGCAGATTCTGGAATCTGATTAGAAGGAAAGGTGAAGAATGGAACTGTATATGAAGGGGTGGTTGTTAATGGAAACAACCGTGGAAGGGGAGGGGTGAACAAGTAGGGGGTTTAAGGGGATCCAGTGGTAGGATATATGGGGAGGTGGGGGGGGGGGGGGGGGGGAAGAAGAAGCAGGGTGATGAGGACCTGCGGATATTGTGGGAAGATAGAGGTTGAGTGAGAGGACTGTGGTAGATAGGAGGAGAAAGTAGGGACAGGTGGGGATGTAAGTTACACTCAATTGCAGAATTCTGTGTTTGTGTCACTTTATTGTCGAGCAGAATACGAGATGCTTTCCTCTTAGTTTGTGTTTTGGCCTTGACTTGGCAGTGGAGGAGGCCGAAGACAGACAGATTGGTATTGGAAGGGGAAATAAAAATGGCAAGCTACCGGGAAATCATGATGCCCATTGTAAACAGACTACAGGTACTCGGCAAAAGCGATTCCTGGTCTGTGTTTGGCCACACTGATTTAGAGGAGGTCACATTGAAAGAGTTAAATGCAATAGACGAGGTTGAAGGAGGTGCAGGTGAATCTCTTTCTCAACTGGGTGGACTGTTTCGGTCCCTCGCTGGAGGGGAAGAAGAATGTGTAGCGGACAGTTGTTACACATCCTATGGTTGCAGGGGAAAGTACATGGGGAGGGCGAGGAATGGGTGGCGAGATATGAATGACCTGAGGATTAAGTAGAAAGTCATTCCTGCAGAAAGGGTGGGGAGGGGGGTGATTAGTGGTGGGATCAAGTTGTTGCTGGCAGAAATGTTAAAGAATGATGTGCTCGAAATGGAGGCTGGTGGGGTAAAAGGTAAGAAATAAATGAAGTCTACCCGGTTCTCTCTGGGAGTAGGTAGTGCGAGAGCAGAAGTGTGGTATATTAAGGAGATATGGGTGAGAGCTTGGTCACCCACAGTAGGGGGGAAGCTATGTTTCCTGAAAAAAGATGACCTGGAATGGAAGGCCTCATCTTGAGAACAGGATTGACAGAGACATTGCGCGCGAAAGGGATGGCATCCTTACAAATGGGAGGAGGTGTAGCCCAGGATAGCTTGGGAGTTGGAAGTTAGTGTTAGTGAGTTGCATGTTAGTGTTTTGTGGGAGACAATGTAGAGCAATGCATTCAAGAGGTGGGGGGGGGGAGGAAATGGTGGATGAGGTTGGAATGGATGAGAGGAACAGAGCAGACAAGGTGGTTTGATGCCATGTTGACATTAGAAATGAAACTGTCAAGAGAGGGTAAAATGCCAGAGGGTATGTCCAAGAGGAGAGGAGTATTGGAGATGGGGGGAAAGGCCATCAGTGGGGGGTGAGAATTCCTTGCCCAAGAAATTGGCACAGAAGTGGAAACAACGTAATAAGATCTCAACATCACGGCAGAATCGAAACTCATCGGGGTACGGATGTTGGGATTCAAAGGATGAGGCGGAGATAGTGGGCTGTGGGAGAGCTGGGAAGGAGAAGGGAAAGAAGGAGTAAGCAGGGACTACCTGAAATTGGAGAAGTCAGTGTTCATACTGCTGGCAACTATCCAAGCAAAATATGAGGTGCTCCTCCTCCAATTTACGGTGGGTCTCACTCACTAGAAAGGTTGGATTCAGAAACGGCGGGGGAGTTGAAGTGCTGAGCCACCGGGAGATCTGGTTGGTTATTGCAAACCGAGCGGAGGTGTTGGGCGAAGCGATTGCCAAGCCTACTCTTGGTCTCACCGATGAAGAGCAGCTGATACCAGGAGCAGCGGATGCAATAGATGAAGTTGGAGGAGGTGCAGATGAACCTCTGCCGTACCTGGAAAGACTGCTTGGGTCCTTGGATGGAGTCAAGTGGGGAGGTAAAACGACAAGTGATGCATTTCCTGCAGTTGCAAGGGAAAGTGCCAGGGGAGGGGGTGGTTTGGATGGGAAGGGACAAATTGACCAGGGAGTTACGGAGGGAGCAATCTCTGTGGAAAAATGATGGAGACATTAATTGATTTTTGTTAATTTGAGATAGGTTTTCCATCAAGGGAGAACAAAGATATGGGAGGAACATTCACAGAGCTATTCGGATTAATACGGTTATTGTTGATCAATTGATTCGAATAAAGGAATTTACATTAAGTGTCATTTTATTGAAGGAGGAGGCAGTTTAAGGGTAGTATGGTGGCACAGCCAGAGGACCTGTTGCCTCACAGATTCAGGATTCAGTCTCAGCCTCTGATGCTGTCTGTGTGGTGTTTGCAAATTCACATGGGTTTTCTCCGCATTCTCTGGTTTTATCTTACATTTCTATAGTTGGTATATTAATTGTGCAGATTGGCAGAATAATTGGTCATTATAAATGCAGGTTTTTCTAGATGTGGAAGTAACTTATTAGCTAAAACCTTTTCTCTTCCTCTCCATTTCATTTCTGTATAGTTAAATAGGGCCATGGAATCCTCTGTCTTTACCAGAACACATTTCAAAGTTTCCATATTTTGGAATAATTTTTAATACCTACTTTCATCCGTATTATGAATAAACAGTTACCTCCTGCTACATAAGCTTTTACAGCATAAAAGGTCCTCCATGTGCACAGATTACACAACTGCCTGGGCGACAACAGTATCAGACTCAGGTTTGACCATGGTGTCACTCGATATCCATGCACTGCCCATTTTGCGTCAGTAGATGTTGACCAGGTGCAAACTCATAGAACGTAGACATAGAAAATAGGTGCAGGAGTAGGCCATTCGGCCCTTCGAGCCCGCGCCACCATTCAATATGATCATGGCTGATCATCCAACTCAGTATCCTGTACCTGCCTTCTCTCCATACCCCTGATTCCATTCAGCCACAAGGGCCACATCCAACTCCCTCTTAAATATGGCCAACGAACTGGCCTCAACTACCTTCTGTGGCAGAGAATTCCACAGATTCACCACTCTTTCTGTGAAAAACGATTTTCTCATCTCAGTCCTAAAAGATTTCCCCCTTATCCTTAAACTGTGACCCCTTGTCCTGGACTTCCCCAACATCGGGAACAATCTTCCTGCATCTAGCCTGTCCAACCCCTTAAGAATTTTGTAAGTCTCTATGAGATCCCCCCTCAATCTTCTAAATTCCAGCGAGTGCAAAGCCGAGTCTATCCAGTCTTTCTTCATATGGAAGTCCTGCCATCCCTGGATCAGTCTGGTGAACCTTCTCTGTACTCTCTCTATGGCAAGAATGTATTTTCTCAGATTAGGAGACCCAAAAACTATACGCAATACTCCAGGTGTGGCCTCACCAAGACCCTGTACAACTGCAGTAGAACCTCCCTGCTCTTGTACTCAAATCCTTTTGCTATGAATGCCAACATACCATTCGCTTTCTTCACAGCCACGCATGCCTACTTTCAATGACTGGTGTTACCATGACACCCAGGTCTCGTTGCATCTCCCCTTTTCCTAATCGATCACCATTCAAATAATAGTCTACTTTCCTGTTTTTGCCACCAAAGTGGATAACCTCACATTTATCCATTTTACTGCATCTGCCATGCATTTGCCCACTCACCCAGTCTATCCAAGTCATCTTGCAGCCTCCTAGCATCCTCCTCACAGCTAACACTGCCCCCCAGCTTTGTGTCATCCGCAAACTTTGAGATGTTGCATTTAATTCCCTCGTCCAAATCATTAATATATATTGTAAATAGCTGGGATCCCAGCACTGAGCCTTGCGGCACCCCACTAGTCACTGCCTGCCATCCAGAAAAGGACCCGTTCACCCCTACTCTTTGCTTCCTGTCTGCCAGCCAGTTCTCTATCCACATCAATACTGAACCGCCAATACCGTGTGCTTTAAGTTTGTATACTAATCTCTTGTGTGGGACTTTGTCAAAAGCCGTCTGAAAGTCTCACTCTTCTCCAGCGTTGTAATGCCATTACTTACATGCCAGGTTAAGTTAACTAACTCAATATTAATTTGGTGTTAAATACGGGTTATGTTTACCCAGAAAATGGTTTCCTCCATTCTTTTTGGCAGTAAATCACTGACGAGCAATATGCATTTTTAGATCCCAATAACTGCAATCAAGTTTTAAACTCCAGAAAATTCCTTATATGATCATTAGTGCAGTTTCTGGCAGATGTAAATTCAACTGTGTTTATCTGCCAGCACTTTGGTGCACAGCCATCAGGTGGCACAGTGGACATGATCTTCACCAAATAATAACATCAAGACAAATGCACATAGCAGTACCAGCCACCATTGCATGTCCTTTGCTGACCTTGCTATACCCTTTGACTATCAACAAAAGGGTACTGTGGACCACTGCCCC
Organism: Okamejei kenojei; assembly: GCA_035221665.1. Taxonomy (NCBI): domain Eukaryota; kingdom Metazoa; phylum Chordata; class Chondrichthyes; order Rajiformes; family Rajidae; genus Okamejei; species Okamejei kenojei. Next base: position 43,757,203 of record CM069136.1, on the reverse strand, counting down.
AAGAAATTAATTTTCCATCTTACACTTGCCCCATGACAACATGCAGCATTATATTAGTTAATGGTCCACAACAGAAAAAATTATCTGATGACAAACATGACTGTTGTCCTAATACTTTTCATGATAATTCGATGCAATATGCCTGCATTAACATACATGCAGAGGGTGAGCACCAAACGCTCAAAGATGTATTCACTGAAGCATATGAGAGGATGGGCATTGCACATTAATACTACAAGACAAATGACCTCCAAAAATCCATCTCTGTTGCATCGCAATGTTCTTTGACAATAGAGGTTCATGACAAGACTCTTTAAAAATAAACTGAACGCCATTATTCATATATTGAGAAAGGCCAACAATGTCACATTGTTAACATACCTGACATCAGATTCCAAAATCAGACACATTATTCCAAAGTCCTCTTGCAGGAAGAGATTATTAAATGGACTTGGAAGCAGATTAAGGGATGTGATTCCAGGGAATCTCTGACTGCTCAGAGTGGAGACGGAGTGTGATGATGTAAAGAACATCTGGAGTTCAGGTGCAAACGGAAGTCCTTCATTAGCAATGGAAAGAGTGGATCACCTCACAAATTATCCAACTGTCCTCCCTATCAGCCACTATCAGCTCCACCTGTGGAAGAATTTGCAGTTCGCACAATGATCTCACCCGTCACTTCATAGAAACATAGAAAATAGGTGCAGGAGGAGGCCATTTGGCCCTTTGAACCAGCACCGTCATTCATTGTGATCATGGCTGATCGTCCCCTATCAATAACCCGTGCCTGCCTTCTCCTCATATCCCTTGACTCCACTAGTCCCTAGAGCTCTATCTAACTCTCTCTTAAATCCATCCAGTGATTTGGCTTCGGACACCACAAAACCACTGGAAGTGATTCGTCCTCATGAAGAATTGGCTAAGAAGAAGGATAAAAAAAGCACCAGGGATTCTGTGACAAATTCACCAAGACAGCCAGACAGTAGCGACACACATGATGGTTGCCTTGGGAAAGGGTAGGCTGCGGGAGAGAGAAGATAAACTTTTAAGTTTATAGAATGTGATGTGGTCACATTGGTTAGTGTGATTCATATCATGCACGATGCCGCTCGTCCAGGAGACACGCTCAACAGCCATTCAAAGAGTCAGAGTCATACAGCGTGGAAACAGGCCTTTCCACCCAACTTGCCCACACCGACCAACATGCCCCATCTACATGAGTCCCACCTGCCTGCATTTGGCCCATATTCCTCTAAACCTATCCTATCCAAGTACCTGTCGAAATGCTTGTTAAGCCTTTTGATTGTACCTCCTCTGGCAGCTCATTCCATATACCTAGCACCCTTTGTGTAAAAAGGTTCTTATTAAATTTTTCTCCCCTCAGGTTGCTGAGGTCCTGTCCTCCAGAAATAACACTCCAAGAGCAATGAAATAAATCAAGTTGATCTCACTAGATATGTAAACACGAGTTGTACACCACCAGGAAGGTCTAATAACTAAAACTTGAAATGGTGGAGATGATGTGTTCTGTGAGGTTTAACTGCCATCTGAACTTGTGTTTTTAGCTGAGTGGCTGTTTAAAGTCACAGAGTAGAAACTGTGGGAGTTTGTATATCAAGTTTCATTTGTGCCTCCCATTTTGTAAAACTATGAGATAAAATTATGATGGAAAACAGTGTTGAATGATAGCTGACATCATTTGGTGTGTTATTGATGTAGGAAAAATGTTTGATGCATTGGAATGTATCCCACCCTTTTCAATTAAAAAGTGCCTTACAGTTGCATCTTTTAGGTAATGGTGTTTACAGTTCTACACATACTACCATTCCCACTAAACCACAATAGAGTTCATGGGAGAGCAATAATTTTATGCATGTGTGCTTATCCGTTATTTCTCAGGAAAAGTACCATGCAGGCCCGTACGAAGCTTTTCAAAAAGGGGGGTGACATTACAGGATTCCAAAAATTTTATGTGAAATAATGTGCACGCAGTTCACATCGCAAGTAGGAAGACCCTCACGTCCTGGTTCCAGGACCCGCTTAAGGGCTCTGAAAGCTCTGCGGTTTTAGATGCTCTCTGGTGCATTCTGAGCCTTATTTTGGAGCTTTGTGCACCAAATGTATGACCAATATTTCAGAAATAATTTTGGTTGAGTCAAGAGTAATGAGTGGGTGGAATGGGATGATTGGGATCATTGTTGTATACATTTTTTATTTAAAGCTAAGAATTGTTGTCTTTGTTTTAATAATCAAGTTGTACTGTTGTAAAATGTTATGTAAAATGTTATAAAGGAGCATGCAAAAACTGCAAAAAAAATACTGTAAGTTTTTGCAGTAAAGAAAACCTTTTTTTAGAAATTGTTTTGTGTGTTGATTTGATTGCCTGTTACTGTTAGACTGTGTTAGTGTGTGCAGTGCATCTTTAATGGTCCTCCTGACCTAACAACTTCACATCACATCAACCTCAACATGAAATAGTTCAGTTTTCCGAGAATGTAACTGTGCAAACCTACTCACCACTTTGTCCAAGTCATGGGCAAAGTCATAGCGAATGTGCATTAAGGCGAGTGCAGACAGCCTGTCATTGCTCATGGAAGTCCAGGCGTAGTGATGCAGGTGACAGACACTCGTGTACACTGCATATATTGGCATTTAGCCATAAATCATGTTTTCCAGTTACATTTTCCAAGAATGTAACTGCGTAAACCTAGTCACGGCTTTGTCCAAGTTATGGGCAAAATCATAGTGAATGTGGATTAAGGCAATTGCAGACAGCCCGTCATTGCTCATGGAAGTCCTGGCCTTTCCTTATTTGTGGATGTGAAAACGTGTTTGTCCTCGTTGGCTGGATCAAAGTAAGTTGCTGAGCGAGATCGCGCCCACTGCAAGCATGCCGCCTGCGGCGAGCATCTCTCTGCCGTTCAGGCTCATGTCCAAGGGCCCCGGCTACCTCCGCAGTCAAATGGAGGGGGGCAGGCGGGGTCGGCAGAGCGCTGTGGAGAGACTGGCTGCCGACAAGGCCAAGAACTTGAAGAGCCAGATGGTGAGGGGGTGCAAAGTGGAGCCCAATGGTTTGGGCAGCTCTGCCTCCGAGGAAGGCATCGGCAGTGGGGCCAGCAGCAGCATGAAGACTTACCTAGCCTCCGGCAGCCCCAGCAGAGCGGGCAGCTGGGGCTCCCACCTGACATTGTGCATCACTCCAGCTCCAAGAGGCAGCTCAGGCCCGACTCGCTGGATATGTACCGGCAGAAGTGTGAGTTTGTGCTAGGAGCGGCGGCCACCAGCAGCGCCCACAGTTTCGAGGCAGCTGGCAGCCTGGTCCGTTGGCTGCTGCCCGGCTCTAGCGGCCGGGGTGCCAAGCAGCAGGGGCCAGCAACAGGAGCAGCAACGTCGGAAGGGGAGAATTAGCAGAGGGTACAGAGGCTGCAGCACCCCAGGGTGCACAAGTAACCACACCAGCAGCACTCCAGGGTTCACAAGTAACCACACGAGCAGCACTCCAGGGTTCACAAGTAACCACACGAGCGGCACTCCAGGGAGAAACAGCAGCCTCACCAGCAACACCCCAGGGTGCACAAGTAACTACACCAGCAGCACCCAAGGGTGCACAAGTAACTACACCAGCAGCACCCAAATGGTGCACAAGTAACCACTCCAGCAGTGCCCCAGGAAGCACCAGTCGCCATGCCAGCAGCATCCCAGGGTGCACAAGTAACCACTCCAGCAGCGCCCCAGGAAGCACCAGTCGCCATGCCAGCAGCATCCCAGGGTGCACAAGTAACCACGCCAGCAGCTCCAAGAGAAGCAGCAGCAGGTCGCCTCAAGGAGCCACTCAACGGCAGGTTGGTGAAGGCTGATTATGGCGCTCACACTCCGACCTCAGCTGCCGCTTCTCCCGAGCCTGCTCAGGCTTGGACAGTTTCTTCGAGCACTGCAGACTCGAGCCTGAGGTGTTAGGATTGGGGTTAAGGACCACAGATGGGCTGTAAAATATTCTTCCTTCAATGCATGGATTTTAACATTAATATATTAAAATTAATACAATAAAATCAATTCCGCAAATGAAAAGATGTCTGTCCAGTTTTATTTACAGATGTATTGGTCCGCTTCCAGATCCAATCACCATCTCTAACTTTTCACAGGGATGGATTCAGTGAGTGTAGACTGATCTCCCCTCCACCCCCCCACTTCCCTTATTCTATTATTTCTTTCCACTTCCAAACAAAAATGTGGTTGGATTATTCAGCTTATGATCAACCTGTGTCAATAAATGTGGGACCATGGTAACATATATGCTTAACCATGCACACTACACATTGATGCAAGGATGTTTTCTGTGAAGGACCGAAAATTATCATGTCATGGCCATAGCATGGGTCGTTATTGCTATTGGCACAGAAACACTCTCGCTTCCCACATAATTTATCCACAACAGGTTGCAAGGAAATTTCTAAAGCATTTTATGATAATAGCTGTTAAAATACGACTATACCCATTTGACAGGTTTAAATTACACATAAGTGGCAAGAGATGGGCCAAAGGACATCAAATGCAGCAAATGTTTCTTTTGGCAATATGTTTAAAGATGTCAAAACGCCACATTTACCAGACATTCAGATTAATGAAATGTGTTGTGAATAGCAATGAAGATAACCAGTTTGTACGCACCCAGATTTTAAATTTTTTTTTTGATAAACGCTGTTTCCATCATTCCCACTTCAGAATTATCATTAAAATTTCAACTTAAATATCTCCTGACCAAATTCCTGATGTATATGTCCGACTGTAGAAGTAAAACCTGGATAAATCCAACGTATAGTTGTGAATGTTGCTCAATAAATAACTACAGTACTGATACTCCATATTAAGAGCATTGATTTGCCGTTAAAATAAATTCTATAATAACGTATCAACGGTGGCAGTAACAATTGAACACTGCGGTTTTAATGTTTCACGTGTTCACAATTTAATTAAAACAAATAATAACATTGGGAATTAAAACACATTTGACTGCATTTCATTATCAAACATTGTCAAAGTTCGCTCTGAAGACATTTCCAGTGCAGTGGGTGGGGGCTGGGTGAATCAGTGCGAGATGGATATATGGCCGGGGGGGGGGGGGGGGGGTGGGGGGGGGTTTGAGGGGGGGGGGGGAGGCAAATCGGTGCGGAATGGATGGATTAAGGCAGGGAATTAGTGTGTGTTGGTTGGAGTAGGTAAAAATTGTGAGGGGAGAGCGCGGGAGACGTCAGTGGGGGAATAACGGGATGGATGGGGGGGACTTCAGTACAGGATGGAAGGGGTGGAATCAGTACAGGGTGAATGGGGGGGGGGGGATCAGTACAGGATGAATGGGAGTGGGTCAATACAGTGTGGGTTGGGGTGGAGTCTCTGTGCAGGATGAATGGGTGGTTCAGTACACGATGAATAGGGGGGAGCAGTACAGGATGTGTAGAGAAAGTACACAGATACCTTAAGGTCTTCACTACTTTATTAGTCATACATCATATAGCCCTAACTGTACATGGTCTGTCACGATCACCAGAGAGAGAGCTAGGGGCGTGTGGGTTACAATTATACTAACTGGTGGGGGTTTGTTTAGCATGGACATCGTCACTATCAATTAAAGGTGTATACACATATCATCTACATCCTTCCTCTACCAAAACAAACAGTGAGTGACAGGGCGACCACGTCTCATGCACTAGGGTAAATGCAAACAGTAAAGCACAGGAATACAGAATCACACGTAATCGCCGTAACGGACCGTCGGCCTGACCTGGCGACCAGACCGGGTCCGCACCTCGCCTTCACCTCCTTCCCCGACGGGAACAAGCGGGGACGACGCTGGTCATGGTGGAGGCTACGGACAGGAGAACCCCTGGGCGACGAAGCATCGGGGGGGAGGGACGGCGAAGAGAAGGGCGAGGAAGCCGGAGAAAGCGGGACAACAGCCGGGAGGTGGACAGGAGGAAGACGTGGCGGGGGTGTCCCCAGAGGAACGGGCAAAGCACTGGGCCGCGACAGTGGCAGCGGGGGGGCATACGGAGCCACCGGGGGAGGGAGAGGCTCGTTCACGAGCCGGAGATGCTGGCGGGACCGGCGGTACACCCTTCTGTTGTGGTTGACAAGGTACAAACGAGGGGAACCGGCAGAACCGACGACCACGGCCAGCTTGGAACAGCCAGAAGTGGACTTCATACGGACGACCTGGCCGGGGAGAAGAGGGCGGAGGACATGGCAGGACCTGTCGTGGGAACGCTTCTGTATACCGTGTTTTTGGGCAATGCATTTCTGGACCAAGGCAGGTTTAAAGACGGAGGGGGACAGGGACCGCTGAGACACCGGGAACGTGGGCCTCGTGACTCGGGACTGAGCCGGTGAGCCCAGGGCATGGTCGCGGGAGATGTTGCGGAGGTTCAGCAGGGCCAGGTAGATGTCAGAGCGGGACAGGCGGCAACGTTCCAACAATCCTTTAGCACTGCGGACCGCGCGCTCGGCCAGTCCGTTGCTCTGCGGGTATTCCGGGCTGATGGTGTAATGACAAAAGTTCCATCGTTCGGCAAAAGCGCGTAACTCGGCACTGGTGAACTGGCTGCCGTTGTCCGACTGCAGGCTGGCCGGTGACCGAAGGTGGCAAAGTGGCGGCGCAACTTCTCGATGACCGCTGAGGAAGAGACAGGGAATGGAGCTGGTCAACTTCAAACCAGCTGGAGTAAGAGTCGACAAGCACCAGGAAGTGCTTTCCGTGCCACTCGAAGATGTCGGTTGCTAGCGCAGACCAGGGCAGGTCAGCAGCTGGCTGCTGCAGGAGCGGCTGCCGCTGTTGTGCAGAGCGAGGCCTGTTGCAGGTACGGCATGCGGAGACTCTATCCTGGAAGTAGTGAGGCATTGTCAGGCCAGAAAAACTGGCTCCTGACGATGGAAAGGGTTCGCTTGGGCCCCTGGGATGGCCACGATGAGCGGTTTCGAAGTATTGTTCTCGTAGTGCTGCGGGCACCACCACCTTGTGCCCCTTCACAATCACACCACCACGCAGCACCAACTCATCACGAACCAGGAAGTAAGGCACCGCTGCGGCCGGCAGGGAAGAACGGCGGTCTGGCCAGCCCTGCTTGATGATCGCAGCCAGCTGCTGTAGCGAAGCGTCAGCCGCCGTGTGCTTGGCCAGGGACTTCAACTGACTGGAGGGCACAAAATTAACGTTTAGGACTATCAGATCGGACGCCTCGTACGGATGTCGGGTTGTGGATGAGAGAGGCGCCCGAGACAGCGTGTCAGCAACAAACATGTCCTTGCCCTTGCGATAAAACACTGTGAAAGTGAAGCGTTGTACCTGGAGCATCATGTGCTGGAGCCGGGAGGAGGCCATGTGTATCGGCTTGTTGAGGATGGTGACCAGAGGCTGGTGGTCCGTCTCGACAGTGAAGCAGTTGCCCAGGATATAGTCCTTGAATTTGGAGAAGGCAAAGGCAACAGCCAGCAGCTCCTTTTCAATCTGGGCATAGTGATTGGCGTGCTGATCAGCTGAGATTTGAGGGTGTTGTGGGAACCAGGCCCAGGCAGTGTCCTTTTTCACCAGATCCCGCAGAGGGGCACTCAGTTCACTCAGGTCGGGGATGAACTTTCCCAGGTAGTTGACCATGCCCAAGAAGTGCTGTAGGCCAGGCACGTCCGCAGGTGCAGGCATCTCGGATATTGCGGCCGTCTCTGCGGGTCGGGCTTCAGCACCGATGCAGTGAAAACATGCCCCACGTAGGTGACCTCAGGGACCCGGAATCGGCACTTCTTCGGGTTGAGCTTCAGGTTGACCTTCCGGGCCAAAGTATCAGGTGTATACACATATCATCTACAGGATGGATGGGAAGGGGGTCAGTACAGGATGAATTGGGGGACGAGGTGGTAGATGGGGAGGGAAGCACAGGGGATGTCAGTGAGGACTGAATAGGGGGGGAATGGGAATCAGTGCGGGGTGGAGAGGAGAGGTCCCAAGATAAGGGGGGGCGTACAAGAGAGAGAGAGGGGGAGGGGGCGAGGTACCGGTGGGGGGCGAGGTACCTGTGGGGGGGGGGGGGGGGGGTGCGAGAGCCCATGGCGTGTGCCCGACGGAGGTTGGGAAAGGTGAGGGGGGGGGCGAGAAAAGGCGAGGACTGGGGGCGAGGGCCCGGTGGGGGGGGGGTGCGAAGGCCCAGCGGGGGGGAGGTGCGAGAGCCCGCGGCATGGGATGGGAAAGGCGAGGGCGGGGGTGCGAGGTACCGGCGGATGTGGATCCGACCTGAGCAGCGCCTGGTGTTGGGTCACGGCCGCTGCTAGGACTGGTTTTAGATTTAGTCCTTCCCGCTTCCCGCCCGGCGACGGGAGAACAGTCTGCCGTACCGATAGCTAGCAGCGGACGGGACCCGCTGGCGAGGCTCCGACGGTGCGGATGGAGCCAATGGACCGGGCGTGCGGACATCACACTCCCCCCCCCCCCTCCGAGAAATGGGAACTCCTTTTTTTCCCAAACCATCCCGTGGGTTGGATTGGACCCTTCGCGGGTAGTTTAACACCCCCGATATAAAACAAACAGATTCCCCCTCCCCGCAACGCAACATTTCACGGTCGGTCCCACTCGCACAAACTAGGCCCGGAGCATCGAGGCGATGCATTGAAAATGGCGGTGATCTGATTCCGCCCACTGCGCATGCGCGGAGAGACGGCGTCATTTTGCGTCATTTCTGCGTCTTTGGTCACCAGCTTCTCCCCATTGCACCGGCGCGGATGGTCACAATTTTTTTTAAATTTCCTCTGGAAAAAAAGGGGGGTGCGGTCACACCCAACGCACCCTCCCTTCGGACGGCCATGCCATGCCTTTGGGACAATCTGCCTAATTCAGATGTTTTGATTAATCAATTGAAGATCAAGATCAATATTTAAGCAAAAAATGTTTAAGGTGTAGCCCATATAATTTTATCCAGATAATAAAAACAGAAATAAATTTGGAAGCATTCAGCAGGTCAAGCAACATTTGAGGAGTCAGTGTCAATTAACCTTTGGGATCGGGAACCTTTCATCCAAACAAAAAGTCAAAATTCAATGGGTTCTATTTTCAAACATACATTTGGGTCTGCAACTCAATAGCTGTATAGCTGTACAATTCAAATAACAGAGTGGCTTGCACACAGTTTATTAGATTCATTTTTTTCATGAATTAGAAGCTAAAATGTCCAAAGAACAATTCAGATAAAATTATCAGCACTCAAAACAGGCAGGAATTGAAAATAAAATTTGGATATGCGTACTCACAACCTTTTTTGCTCATCAAGATACTAAAGGAAAGGATCATGCAAATGCTGATTTGTAATTACAGTGACTGGTGAATGCTTTGCAGCTTTATGATTTGGAACAGAACCAGGTGAAAAAGGCAAGGAAATGAGAAGCTGGCAAGGGAGCTGGGAATTGGATTTTGAAGCAGGAACAGACAGTGAAATACAATACAATATAAACAGTGTGCTGAATTTTGCAGGTGAATGCATTGCACATTTACACTATCCAGTGTATCAAATGTAGGTTTCTGCACTGGAATTTAGTGTCAGGCAAAAAGACAACACACTCTTAGCGTGTCTGGGGATTCTCCATCTTAACCTTTCATTTTGAAGAATCTTTGAGGACAGAGTCTGAAGTCTCAACCTAGTTGTTGTCAAAGCAAAGAAGAAAAAATAAAATACAGAGGAGAAAAAAAAATGTATGCGGGTGGGACAATCAAAAAGAACACACCAGTAAAAAGTCTATTTCACTGGAATAGATAAATAATAACATATCACAGTTTCATGTTGTTAATTATTTATATACTGAATAATTTGGCAAAATGCTATTTTTGCACTAGCATTGACAAAATTCCTAATAGTCGGATGAGAACTTTCTAGCTTCCACAGCCATGGTTGCTGGGAGCTGTTGCTTGTTTTCCTTGTATACAATGGTGAGCTTAGTCGTTAAGTCTGCTTTAGAATCCAGCCCAAGAACTTTTAAATAGGTTTCAGCTACTTATTAGTGTCAATATTTTGGGTAAAGGACAAATTTGTGGCAAAATATTAAAATATAAAATTATACTAGCAAGGATGCAATATGTGGACTTGCACTTTTGGACAAAACATTTATTTTGCTGATATAATTTATCATACTATGGTTGTTGTAATTGAAGGAACAGTACATAAGCTGAAGCAATAAAAGAAATATGACTATGAATAAGTAAAGGGGTGGGGAATCTTTGCTGGAGGAGGAAGGTGTAAAGGAAACACTGATATGGAAGGTGACATTGGCACAGCAATGGCAAAGAAAAAATCTGATAGAATGGAAGTCTCCTTAGCAGATGATGAGAAGTGTTGTCAAGGTGAAATGCAGCTGAAGTCATTGCGCTTTGCTGGATACCATTTGTTGCCTCTCACCGGAAATGAAAGAAAGAGTTGAGATTGACAAGGTGAAGAAAGAATGAAAATCGGCTACAAAAAATAGTGAAATTTTACAAATCGTGGTAAGAGAGCAGAAAACAATACTGCTGCAGTTATCAATACAGTTACCAGAATATATGGTGAGCGTGGATACCAGACTAATATTGAAATAAAGCTTTTCCAAAATCCCATAAACAGGCAGGCATCAGTCAGACCTATTTGAATTTCATTTACATCAACTAACTGAATTAAGTGAGATTTTACTTAGATAGGAGAACTAAAAGTTAAAAAATGTAAATTAACTGTCTATCAAGTCTGTTTCTCTTATAACATCTATTCCATTAAATTAGGATGTGGATGAGTTGGAATGTATATGGGTAAACTCTTTTGAGTCCAATGTTTATTCGAGCTCTCAAACCCTTAATACATTTAAAGCGACTTAAAGGTTAATTGCAGTTAATCATACAATTATAAAAATAGTGGCAATTGCAGTTTTACAAAAAATGCTTTACCAATATCCCTGAACAGTGTTAAAAGGAAATAGAATGTAGAACAGTACAGCACAGGAACAGGCCCTTCAGCCCACAATGTCTATGTTAAAATAATGGCAAGCTAATGGTTGGTCTTTGAGTGCATGTATTTCCTTCCTCCCTTTTCCTCAACCCATTTCATCAGTCTTCTTTGCTACTCAAAACAAACAGGTTTTCTCCCTTTCCCAGTTCTAATGACACGTTAACTGTTACTTTCCACGGACGTTGCAGGGACTGCTGAGTGTTTCCAATATATTCTACTTTTTGATCTATGAATTTTCACCCCTTCTTGCTGTTCATCGCTCAATATGCTTTCTTGCCCGACGCACCTCCCCAGATGCATTACTGCACATTGCTTTCTTTAAATTACATTTACAATTTTTCTGCCCAACTGACCAGGTTCCTTACATCTTATTGCATGCCTAACACATGACCAGTTTTGGTATCCTCTACAAATATCTTTACCATGCCTGCTACATTTATACCTATATTGTTAATTTATACGATGTAAGTCAAGCCACTGAGTTCTGTGGAGCTCAAATGGTAACCAGTTTACAGTCACAAAGAAATTGGATAATTTTGCAAAAGCGCAGGAGCATTTTGATCTCTAGTGTTTAACGTATTGATGCAGGATAAGATTCCTCTAGACAAAGGTAACTCCAAACATCTTTCACCATTGTTAAGGATAAAAGAGATATGACAACTTTATGATGTAGCTTATGACAATTTTTGACATATTTGAACAACCACTAATTAAATATAACATGGCATAATTCCAGAAAATGTGACTGAAGATAAAGTTTATGAAGAAAAAGAAACAAATGATGCTTTGAGGGGGGCAATGTTGGATATGCCTCAATAAATCCAGAAAGATTGGGATTTTTTAATTTTTTAATATAATCTAGATCTGTTCTTTCCAACTTTTTCCCGCTCAAAGCATATTTATTTATTTTTTAATCTGGGTCCAGTAGATCCATAGACACACCAGTAGGGAAAGAAAGGGGGGAAAGAAGGGGGAAAAAGAGGAAGGAAAGACAGTTGAGGAAGAGAAGTGGGTGGCAGCGTAAATTACCAGTATTTCTGGGGCATTTGTTCCAAATCTAATGCTGCCTCAATTATTGGCCAGAGATTGGGCAGCATATCAAATTGAATTTCTAGTTTCAGTTTAAAGAGTTGAGTCCTAGGAATCTAATATAGATTCTGTGCTCAGTGGAGCTAGGGCCTTTTCTGCATCTTCCTCTCCTCTGTACATCACCCTCACACTCTCACTCTCTCTCAAGCTGTTGTCCAATTGGTTGCAAAGAAATAAATACTGTTTACCTGGACTTTACAATGGGCTGAATTGTCTTATACTATTTCTGTTTATTTTTTCTTTTGAAATATTTGGGCTAGTTGGATAAGTTATGAGTTTGTTAAAGGTGTAGTGATGAAACACATTAGACAATCAATAATATTCTAGGTGTGTCTGAACTCCATAGAATATAGCATTTAATATGATTGGCACAGTTGTATACAATAGATTAGGTAAGACGATGCTGGTAAAAATAGGAGAGCATATTGTTTATCAATCAAACTATTTCCATTGACCAGTACTACAAAGGCAGATCCATCAAGTTGCAGTTTGTGGCATCATGACCTGACCACATTGGTTGCTGTATTCATACGAGGACGGTAATTTAACTTCTAAATTATTGAGCTGCCTGTAAAACACTTGGGGAATCCTGATGTTGTGAAAGATTTTTGTATATGTACATAAATCTTAATTTTAATTAATTAATTAATTAATTGCATATTATTTATTTCTGCAGATCAATGGAACTAACTAATCTTGAAATGGAACTGAAGAGCACTTTGAAACAACTCGAAGCAAGCAGTCAGACTGAAACAGCACTGCAGGGAGAGATCATGAGATTAAAAAGCAGAGTAGGTGGAATGTGTTTATAGCAAATCTAAATGAAATCGGAGGAAAAAAATAAATCATAAAAAAGATGTATTATTTCTTCTGAGCACTGCCAGCAAGAGGTTTGATGTGGTTTTTATTCAAGGAACTCTGTTGTTATACTTGTATTACACAAAAGAAAATTACACATGGAAGTCCAATCTGCCAATCCAATTAGTGGTCTCCTGAGACGCCAAGTGGACAAAGAGGTTGACAACTTTAACAGATCTTTATGAGAGGGATGAAATGACTCATTCCATTGTTTGGCTGCTCAGGGTATCAACTGCACTGTGGTTTATTTAGTATCTTCCATTTGTGGAGCAGGTGGCCACATCATCATGGCCTTTGTGGATTCTGTTGATGTCCATTCACTATCCTCAAAGCAGGTCAAATTCAGCTCACTCAACTATGGGATGAGTATTGAATGCTTCCCATAATTTATTTCACCTGGATAATGGTATGTGGAGGTGGCACAATTATTGGCAGCTGTTTCCTGGAAAGTCTACGTGATTTTAAGCATTTGGTGGTTTGCCAAGGGTTTGTGATTTAAGAGACTGATATTGCTTGTGATTTTTTTTTTTCCATTTCATGGAGGATATTGGCCATTGAGACGAAAGTGATCCAGAATTGGTAGCCACTCAACTGAATGGTGTTAAGGGTCTCTGCCATTATCAGCAGGGTGTGATTTAGCTGCAGATCCATGATATTTGTGTGGTAGCCCACAATACTTTTGAGACCAAGTTCATTCTTATCTGTATCTTTTTGAACAATTTTGGTAAAATGAGGCCATAAAAAAATGACCTCAAGGTATTTAAGATGAGCTTCAGGTGCAAGCTGCTTTCTGCAGGAGGTAAATTTAATTTATTTACCAGCATTCTTGTTGTTCAGGTAGAACATGGATATTGTCATCTGTCTGGATAGGGCTGGAGGCACAAGGTCTGGAAATAGCATTGCATAGGTTCTTGTGAACACTGTACTGCTTTACCCAGTAATGTAGTTTTGTTCTATAATTAGTAGTAGAAACAAAGAACTGCAGATGCTAGTTAATCACGAAAAAGACACTAAGTGCTGGATTAACACAGCGGATATGCCAGCGTCTCTAGAGAACATGGATAGGTGATGTTTCGGATCGAAACCCTTCTTCAGACTCTTGGTCTGGAGCTGGGCATGAAATCCAGATGCGTTGACAGCTCTGGCCTGCTGCCGGCTGGGGGAGTGGCGAGGTGCAGCGTAGCCATTGGTCGTGCCCTGCGGGCGGCTGGAGTGCAGGTGAGGGTTGACAGTGGCAGGCGTGGCTTGGAAGCGGCCGAGGAAGATGTGGACTGGCAGTGGTGACAGTAAGCCTGGCCTGGAAGCAGGCAGGGTGGTGATGCGGACCGGCATTGGTAGCCCGGCCTGGTAGTGAAGGTCGGTAGGTCCGGCCTGGAAGCGGCCGGGGTTGGCATTGGCAGCCCAGCCTGGAAGTGGCCGGGGAGGTTGTGCGAGCCAGGGGTGGTGTTGGCAGCTTGGCCTAGTAGTAATGGTCCGTCCACTATAACTGAAATCCATTATAAAGAGCTCTGTAATCATGAGGGTTTGCTGTATTAAAAAGAAAGACCCTTTACAACTGTGCAAAGGGAGATCGGCAAAAATGAAATTGGATTCCACAGAAACAATGACAGGAAATGTATAATGGGGAACAAAGAAATGTTGAGGCCTTAATGATTTTACGTCTTCACTGCAAAAACTCAGTAAATGTAGCAGGGAAACTGAGGTTCTAATTTATAGAATGGAACCTCTAGTAATAAAATAACAGAAAAGAGAAATTGCTGGATATGTTCCCAGAACTAGATACACTGTGTCCCAAGGCTCTATAGGAGGTAATTACTCACTTTGAAAATGCATTAGAAATAATCTTCCAAACTTCCCCTGATTCCGAAGCAGTCAGACTAGACAGCAAGATAGTAAGTAACTAGAGCAATGACAAAGATAAAATCGTGGAGAGAAAATATTCGAATTGTCTTGCAAAAACAAAACCATAACATGATTAGGCAAAAATGATAACATGGACATTGTTTTTGAGGTAAATATTCTCCTAATGAATCCAATAGAGCTTCTTGGGTAACTGGGATTTTTTAAAAAGGTACCATAGAAAAGCATTTTATATAACTTGTGGGCTCACAAGTTAAAGGTAATACTGGAGTGGATAGATGATTGATTGAGGGGCAAAAAACAAAGGGTAACAATAATTAGGTTGTTTTAGTGTTGGTTGACTCTTGATGCAGGAATATACCTGGGGTGGTCACGACCCATGAGCTGACAAATTAGAATATATTGGTGCTGGGATATATACAGGTTTCCAATGAAGTAAAATAATGGGTGGGAGATGAATGGAGGAAATATAGATACAAGGAAATGGAAATGCTGTTTTACCCAAAAACAGCAGCATCTCTGTAGAAAATTTATGAAGGACATTTCGGGTCGGTATCATTCATCAGACTAGATGGTGGCGGGAGAAAGCTGGGAGAGGTGGGAGCAGGACAAAGTTTGGCAAGTGAAGTGGATACAGATGATGGGCGGTTGATTGGCACATGATTTATCAAAAGAGATGAAAAGATAAAACGTGTGAGATAAGGATAGATGATAAGGATAGACAGAGTTTAGAAATCTAGGTGGGGGGGGAGGGGAGGGTAGGGGAGGGTAGGGGAATAGGAGAAATGGGCGCACGTCCAGGTGGGCCACACCGATGTGCCTTCCTGAGCCCCCATTCGCAGTGATTGTATTTCAGTCTCAGTCACAGAGGCCGACGTCAGGAAATCCTTCAGAGGGGTGAACCCTCAAAAAGTGCCTGGACCTGATAGTATACCTGTTCGTGTTCTAAAAACCTGTGCGGACCAACTGGCTGGAGTTTTTACAGACATTTTCAACCTCTCACTTCTGACGTCTGAGGATCGCACCTGCTTCAAAAGGGCATCAATTATACCAGTGCCCAAGAAGAGTAAGGTGACATGCCTCAATGACTATCGACCAGTGGCACTAACGCCTGTGGTGATGAAGTGCTTTGAGAGGTTGATCATGGCGCAAATCAACTCCTACCTCGACAAAAACCTGGACCTACTGCAGTTCGCTTATCGCCACAACAGATCAACGGTGGATGCGATCTCACTGGCCCTCCACTCCGCTCTGGACCACTTGTCATATGTCAGGCTGTTATTTATTGATTACAGCTCGGCATTTAATACAATCATCCCCTCCAAGCTGGTTAAAAACTCGCAGAACTAGGTCTCGGCGCATCCCTCTGCAATTGGATCCTTGACTTCCTCATTCACAGACCACAGTCTGTTCGTATTGGTGGAAATGTGTCAGACTCAATAACAATCAGCAGGGGAGCACCTCAAGGCTGTGTGCTCAGACCCCTGCTATACTCACTCTATACTCATGACTGCTTAGCCGGTCATAGTGTGAACTCCATCATCAAGTTCGCTGACGACACCACTGTTGTGGGACATATCACTGATGGGGATGAGTCAGAGCATAGAAGAGAGATCGAGTGACTGTCCATTTGGGGCCAGCACAATAACCTGGCCCTCAACACCAGCAAAACCAAGGAACTGATTGTGGACTTTGGAAGGAGTAGGATGGGGACCCACAATCCCGTTTATATCAACTGGTCGATGGTTGAAATTCCTGGGCGTGCACATCTCTGAAGATCTTTCCTGGTCCGAGAACACTGATGCAATTATTAAGAAAGCACATCAGCACTTCTACTTCCTGAGAAGATTACGGAGAGTCGGTTTGTCAAGGAGGACTCTCTCTAACCTCTACAGGTGCACAGTAGAGAGCATGCTGACCGGTTGCATCATGGCTTGGTTCGGCAACTTGAACGCCCTGGAGAGGAAAGCACTGCCCTGTCCATCATCGGCTCTGACCTCCCTTCCATCGAGGGGATCTATCGCAGTCGCTGCCACAAAAAGGCTGGCAGTGTCATTAAGGATCCACACCATCCTGGCCACACACTCATCTCCTTGCTACCTTCAGGTAGAAGGTACAGGAGCCTGAAGATTGCAATTACCAGGTTCAGGAATAGCTACTTCCCCACAGCCATCAGGCTATTAAACTTGGCTCGGACAAAACTCTGAACATTAATAGTCCATTATCGGTTATTTGCACTTCATCAGTTTATTTATTCATGTGTGTATATATTTATATAATGGGATATGGCCACACTGATCTGTTTTGTAGTCAATGCGTATTGTGTTCTGTTGTGCTGAAGCAAAGCAAGAATGTCATTGTCCTATCTGGGACACATGACAATAAACTCTCTTGAAGAAGGGGGGTGGGGGGGGAAGGGAAGAGAAGGTGTGTTTGCAGGTTAGTTACCTAAAATTGGAGAATGCAATCTTCATACCATTGGGGGTGTAAGCTACCCAAGTAGAATATGAGGCGCTGTTTCCTCAGTTTTGCGCGTGGCCTCACTCTGGCAATGGAGGAGGCCCAGGACGGAAAAGTCAGTATTAGAATGGAAAGGAGAGCTACAATGATTAGCAACCAATAGATTCAGCAGGATTGACCCGCACCCGCCTCTATTCCAGCATTCTCCCCAATCAGTGTGAAGAAGGGTCCTGATCAAAAGCATCGCCTATCCATGCTCTCCAGCAAAAGGAGGAAATAGATGTGTTAAAAGACTGCAGAGAGCTTGGATAAAGATAGGCACAAAGTTTCTGGATATTCAGAATCCAGAGGAAAGTCGAATAGCGATGTGATACAGTATAGTTCCATGGAAATGGAACTAAGATAAATATGAAACTACTGAACCAAGCTCAGAAAAACCTAATTAATTTGACTTCCCGGGAGTTGTTAATTGTGACATAAAGTGACTAATTTATATCCTACTGTATGGATGTGCATGTACTTGCAACCACCATGTAACATCCATTCAAGTAATGTAAATATGCCCTCACAGAATTCACAAATTACTATCTGAATATTTGAAATACACAATAAAATTTGCTCACACATAACTTTTTTCTTTTTTTTCCTTTTTTTTGTTGTTGTTTAATTTTGTTAGAAGTAAGTACAATAGTACCTAATACATAAATACATGTTTCCATTCTTGTACAACTTTGTATTTTTAATTTAATAAAAGAACAGTGAGAGAAAAAATAAATAAAGAGTGTCGGAATAGATAGACAAGCGAGTAGAAACAGACGGCAAAAGAAATAAAGGACAAAGATGAGAAGCTAAAAAGATTGAAAAAAAAAGTGAAAGTAGAGAAAAGAGAGATTAGGGGAGATCTACCTATTTCGTATTTTTGCCCATCCATCACCTGGTTCTAAACAATTTAATTTCTAAGGTTATGTTATGTTGCACCATCTACTTATAAAAAGTTGATAAAAAGGAGACCAAGTCTTTAAGAATTAGAAACATAGAAACATAGAAATTAGGTGCAGGAGCAGGCCATTCGGCCCTTCGAGCCTGCACCGCCATTCAATATGATCATGGCTGATTATCCAACTCAGTATCCTGTACCTGCCTTCTCTCCATACCCTCTGATCCCTTCAGCCACAAGGGCCACATCCAACTCCCTCTTAAATATGGCCAACAAACTGGCCTCAACAACCTTCTGTGGCAGAGAATTCCACAGATTCACCACTGTGTGAAAAACGATTTTCTCATCTCGGTCCTAAAAGACTTCCCCCTTATCCTTAAACTGTGAACCCTTGTCCTGGACTTCCGCAACATCGGGAACAATCTTCCTGCATATAGCCTGTCCAACCCCTTAAGAATTTTGTAAGTCTCTGTGAGATCACCCCTCAATCTTCTAAATTCCAGCGAGTACAAGCCAAGTCTATCCAGTCTTTCTCCATATGGAAGTCGTGCCATCCCAGGAATCAGTGTGGTGAACCTTCTCTGTACTCCCTCTATGGCAAGAATGTCTTTCCTCAGATTAGGAGACCAAAACTGTACGCAATACTCCAGGTGTGGCCTCACCAAGACCCTGTACAACTGCAGTAGAACCTCCCTGCTCTTGTAGTCAAATCCTTTTGCTATGAATGCCAACATACCATTCGCCTTCATCACAGCCTGCTGCACCTGCATGCCTACTTTCAATGACTGGTGTACCATGACACCCAGGTATCGCTGCATCTCCCCTTTTCCTAATCGATCACCATTCAAATAATAGTCTACCTTCCTGTTTTTGCCACCAAAGTGGATAACCTCACATTTATCCACATTATACTGCATCTGCCATGCATTTGCCCACTCACCCAGTCTATCCAAGTCATCCTGAAGCCTCCTAGCATCCTCCTCACAACTAACACTGCCCCCCAGCTTCATGTCATCCGCAAACTTCGAGATGTTGCATTTAATTCCCTCGTTCAAATCATTAATGTATATTGTAAATAGCTGGGGTCCCAGCACTGAGCCTTGCGGCACCCCACTAGTCGCTGTCTGCCATCATGAAAAGGACCTGACAAGAATCAATTGCCAGTCCATCTTGGCCAATTCACGTCTCATACCCTCAAAGTTACCTTTCTTTACGTTCAGGACCCGTGTTTCCGAATTAACAATGTCACTCTCCATCCTAATGAAGAACTCAACCATATTATGGTCACTCTTGCCCAAGGGGCCACGTACAACAAGGCTGCTAACTAACCCTGTTAACGAAGAAACTGCAGATGCTGGAGAATCGAGGGTTACACAAAATGCTGGAGAAACTCAGCGGGTGCAGCAGCATCTAAGGAGCGAAGGAGATAGGCGACGTTTCGGGTCGAGACCCTTCTTCTGTACAGGTCACACCTTCCCCAAAAGAGGTCCCAATGATCCAGAAACTTGAATCTCTGCGCTCAGCACACCAGTCCTTTAGCCACGAAATTTATCCTCCACCTTGCTCCATTCCTACTCTCACTGTCGCGTGGCACAGGCAGCAATCCTGAGTTTGTTACCTTTGAGGTCCTTCTCCTTAACGCTCTTCCTAATCCCCAAATTCTCCTTTCAGGACCTCCTCTCTTTTTCTACCTATGTCATTGGTACCTATATGTACCACGACCTCTGGCTCCTCTCCCTCCCATTTCAAGATATCTTGGACACGTTCAGTCACATCCCGGACCCTGGCACCAGGGAAGGCAAAACTACCATCCGGGGTCTCCTGACTGCGTCACAGAATCGCCTATCTGACCCCCTAACTATAGAGTCCCCTATTACTGCTGCCCTCCTCTTCTTTTCTTTACCCTTCTGAGCAACAGGGCTGGTCTTTGTACCGGAGGCCCAGTCGCTGTTGCTACCCCCAGGTAGGCTGTGCCCCCCAACATTACTCAAACAGGAGTACTTATTGCGAAGGTGTACAGCCACCGGGGTACTCTCTAGTCCCTGCCTCTGCCCCTTGCCTCTCCTAACCGTGATCCACTTTTCTGCCTTCTGTGGTTTTGGAGTGACCACCTGTCTGTAGCTCCTCTCTATGGCTTCCTCACTCTCCCTGACCAGACGGAGGTCATCGAGCTGCTGCTCCAGGTACCTAATATGGTCCATTTGGAGCGCCATCTTGACGCACCTGGCGCAGATGTGGACGTCTGGAGAGTTATCTGTCTGCATGACCTCCCACAACTGACATCCAGAACAGTAAACTGCCCTGGCACTCATCCTCCCCCTTACCCTGGATACAATACAATACAATGTACAATACAATGCAGTGACTCCAACTCTCCCGCTTTCGGCGGGAGATCGCCCGCTGAAAGGCCATTTTCGCAAAATCTCCCGCTCTCCCGCTTGAGATTTAATTTCTCCCGCCCGGGCGGGCGATCTCCCGCCGAAAGCAGGAGAGTTGGAGTCACTGACAATGCAAGGATTTTAGCTGAAATAAATCAGCAGGGATCTGACTGCCAATCAGCTGCTCCCTCGAGTCGTCTTCCACCAATCAGCGGCTTCCTCAACTGCGAGCTGGGAGTTTTGAACTGCGAGCTGCGAATGGAACGTTACGGATTTGGGCTCCTCCCACTGCAACCACTCCTGGGCCTCTGTCTACATATAATCTGAATTATATATATATATATATATATATATATATTTTTTTTTTTTTTATTAAACACAAAACGTTATCCTTTAACTTTACTAATAAATACTGAACCCTTAACTCCCAGAATCCTTAACTCCCAGTTAATGTATTAATGAAATGTAAACATGTAAAAATGTAAACCCCGGGTTGCACCCAATCAGCTGCTTCCTTTGGTCCTCTTCAACCAATCAGAGGCTTCCACCAGATTCACTCTCTGGAAGATGGAACCAAAGATTTGGGTGGAACGTTGCAGATTTTGGTCTCACAGCGCAGGTAACTCCACCCTCTCGCACCAACGGCTCCCCGGGCCTCTCGGTATACTTGGTATAAACTCGAGATAAATTGGTATACTTTGCCTAGTAGGAGGAATCTCATTTCTTCAAGATGTAGCCTTTCCGACATATTTGAAATCCACATTTTGAATGTTGGCATGGTTGCGTTTTTCCAAAATTTGAGTATAAGTTTTTTTGCTGTTATTAAACCGTAATTAAGAAAAGCTTCTTGGAATATAGTTAGTTTACTTCCCTCTTCCATTGATGCAAAGATAATCAGTTCTGTATTGGGGTTCAATTTTTTGTTAAATAGTTTTGTAAAAATTCCAAAAGATTCATTCCAAAATTTATGCAGTTTTGTACTAGAGACAAAGGAATGTGGTATGGTGGCATTTTGAGTTTGACATTTATCACAGATGGGGGAAACATTTGAAAATATTTTATTCAGTCTAGTTTTCGAATAGTATAATCTATGTAATTTTTTTAATTGAATTATGTTATGTCTTACATTAATTGAACATTTATTTACATATAGATTTTTTTTCCCATCTATTGTTCGGAATTTTTATCAATAACTCTTGTTCCGAGTCCCTTCTAATTGCCTCTGTCGTTGGTGTTTCTATGTTAGAATTATATTATATAAGTAAGATATTAAATTGCTTGATTCTGCCTTTCTATTCATTCCTTCCTCTATTAAATCTGGGGTTAGAGTTTGATATCCTTGTATATATTTTTTCAAATAATCTTGGATTTGAAGATATTTGAAATATTGATTACTTTTCAAATTATATTTTAGTTGTAATTGTTGGAATGATAAAAGTTTTCCCATTTCATACATATCTCCCATTGTTTTAATTCCTATTCTTTGCCATTGATTAAACGTTTTATCAATAATAGATGATTTGAATGAGGGATTATTAGTTGGAGAAAGAAGCGATAGTTTTCTTGATTTTAAAGTTAATTTTATTTGTTACCAAATTCGTATTATACTGTGAATAATTGGATTTTTCTTATATATTATATTATTCAGTTTCATCGGGGAAAGAAGGATTGCTCCTGTGTTATAAGGGGAACAATCCTCTTTCTCCATTCTTAAACAATCTACCTGTTGGGCAGAATTGTTCAACCAGTAGATTATATTTTTAATATTCACTGCCCTATAGTAATACAATGTTAGGGAGTGTCAGTCCCCCTGATTCTTTAGATTTACACAAGTGTTTTCTTTGAATTCTGTGTAATTTATAATAGTAAGATTAAACGAGAACTTACCAGTTCGAAGTTTGATCGTTATTTTATGAGGAGTTACGATGAGGGATTACGTGAAGAACCCCGCCTCACGCTGGCAAACGGCATACTTCAAAGCAGCGGCATGAAAAACACAGAACACCAAATAGCCGAAGTAACATAGTAAGGCTCATAAAAGACTTAGAACTACCAGATTGATCATTTATTTATGAGGGTGGGAGTGGAGGGCACGTAATCCCTCATCGTACCTCCTCATAAAATAACGATCAAACTTCGAACTGGTAGTTCTCGTTTAATCTTACTATTTTACTTCGGAGTCACGTGAGTGACTACGTGAAGATTTTAAAAGCTTTCTGTGTTTTTTATGTCGTAGTATTTAATTAGTACGACAGTCCGGCTAAGTAAATACATACATGAGAAACCAGACTAATATTAGTTCTTTCCATAATTAACTTTTTAATGGTTTAAAGAACATATAATAACCCTCCTTATATCCGAGGGAATGATTACGAGTGAAAAAAGATATAAGTGACTACATAATTGGTTATAGTAATCAATAGTATACAAAGCAGGTGATTATATTGATCCCAACACCGCGTGGCCAAGCTTGTCATAGTGTGAACAGGTTTATTGTAGAACTTTGAAAAAGTTTCTTCTTTACTCCACCCTGCGATTTTTAAAATATGCTCGAGTGGTACGTCCCGCACCTTCGCCGCGGACGTAGCTGCAGCCCTGGTGGAGTGAGACTTGAACACATCAGTGTCTACTTCTGCTAAAAGCAACACCTGTTTCAACCCTTTTGAGATAGTTTGAACTGAAGCTTTTGTGTGTGGCTTTTATGCGTAATCATTAACATTTTTTTCATTTCCTCGAAGAGTTTTCAGTAACTTTAACATATTGATTCAAATTGTTTTAACCACACACAAAGTAGGATCAAATAGGATAAGCTTGAAAGGTTACCTTAGCTCCAGATCTCCCTGGTCTGCCTTATTTGATCAGATCTGTTCGTAAAACATAGAACACAATGTTTATCTGTAGTCACATGCAAAACAGTCTAAACGCAACATTTGTAAAGTTTGCACTCTTTGAGCTGAAACCAATGACATTAATATTATTAATTTGAATGTTAATCTTTCCAAATGACAATCCTTCAATTGGAGTCCACTGTCAAGTAAGGTAAGTACAATGCTCACATCCCCAAATCTCTGTGTATCTAGGTTTGGGTGGATTAATATTAAAAGATTCCTTTCATGAATCTAGATATTAGTGGATGTGATCCAATTGATTTCTGGTCAGACATAAGTCCTAAATAAGATGATAAGGCACTGCGTGCAGTGTTAGTGGCACTGTAACTTAAACTGTTGCTCAAAATGCAATTTAGCAAGGAGCTCCAATACATTTTCCATGCAATATCACAGTATCACAATATCAAACATGCAATATTCACCGTATCATAAGAAATATTTGACTGTGTGCAAAATTCTTCCCATTTTCTTAATATGTGTCATATATTGTTTTTGTGGTGTTATCTCCTCGCCATGATGCGACTATAACCTCCATAGTTTTGTCCGACAATCCCAGCTCCTGTAGTGGTCTGGTCAAAACCTGCAGATTAATAAATTCATATATGCATATAATGCATAAATTTCTTTGGTTACTGGATTAATCAAGATATCACTACAGTTAGGAATTGACATATATGGTTCTTTAATCATATTCAGCATTAATGGGAACCAAGGTTGTGTTGGCCAATTTGGAACTACCAACAATCCTGTGGCAGAATCTGTTCTATTTTCCTTCAGACCATTGCTGAACCAAAGCAAAAGGTGGAAACAGCATAAAAAGAACATATTCCCCCAGTTCAATGAAAAAGCATCTACTGCTACTGCATCTGGATCGTGTTCCCAAGACACATATTTAGGCAATTGATGATTAAGCCTTGATGCAAACAAATCAATTTCTGGTAAACCAAATTGAGTTTACAATATTCTTAAATATTGCTGGATTAAGCATCCATTCTGTGTTATCTTTAAATATCCTTGATCTTTTATCTGCCACCACATTGTCTTTTACCTGGAATGTAGTTTGCTGAAATCCAAATTTGGCGATCAATACACCATTGCCATATTTCATTGACCAGACAATCACATGATAACTAGATCTGACTCCCCCATGTGATTAATATATGCAACAGCCGTTTTATTTGTCTAACTGTATTAATACATGTAGACCCTTTTTTGAACAACAGCAATATGCTTTTAGACTATAGAAAAGCAACCAATAACTCTAAATAGTTAATACCATAAGTTTGAAGAATCGTTTCTTCTTGGACTTTCCATCTACCTCCACAACTGGAGGATGAATCTGTTACCCCCCCCCCCCCATTCCGAGAGCATTAGCATCTATTTATAAACAATTTTCAGGCTGTTTTAATCAGAATGTTTTTAGCAGCTTGTGGGATATTTTTAACCCACCATGGTAATTCCAACAAAACTTCTTTTGTTAATTGCATAGGCCCTATCAAAAGTGGCCTGCCCTCTTTTTGAGAGCTCTTATTTTGTCCCTTTGAAGATTTTGATAATGTAATGGACCAAATCATACTGCAGGAAAAGCTGCTACTAGTTTACCAATAGTTTTCGCTATTTTTTCAGGATGGAAGGATAGGTTTGTTGAATGAGATTATTACAAGTCACCATAAATCATCAACTTTATCTTTGTTGGTAAAGTATTAACATAGTTTTCTGAGTTAATTACAAACTCCAAATAGTTAATTGATTGTGCTGGCTGCAGCTGGAATTTAATTGGATGAATCAAGAAACCCTAGCTTTAACAAAGCTTTTGTACTGAAACTAATTCTCAGCTGACTCTTGATTGCCATAAATGATTATTAGAATGTCATCGAGATAAGCCATAACGATGTGTTTTTGTACTCTTAATTGGGCTAAAACTGGTTTCAAACAGTTTAGTAAAGAGCCTAGAAGCTGAACTCAATCCATTTGGCAAAGCTTTAAACTGCCATAATTGTCCCAGCCAATTAAATTTTAAGTACCTCCAGAAACTGATGTATTGGTACAGAAATAATAGGCGTTTTTTTCAAATCAATCGTAGCCATATAACAACACTGCTGATATTAAATAATCTTGCAGTATTAAATGTTTTCCATTTAAAAATTTGTATTCTACCACCTATTTAGATCTGTAAGGTCCAGAAATAATTCTGCAATCACCATCTTTTATGTCTTTTGAAATATCTTAGACACAATTGATGCTCGTGTTCATAAGTTTTTTCAATAACCCCTTTTCAGATAATTTGTCAATTTTCCACATTAATCTCGCTTTTCCCAATTGCAGTAAAACACGAAAGCATAGGCAGTGTTTATCTGTACTGGAGGATTAACCCCTTCTTTAAATGTAATAGTGGTTCCTGAAACTGCTTGTAAAAATAAACCGATCAGAAATAATAGTAAGCCAGTCTTTATAAAACTTTTGTAATCTCCCTCCAACTGGAGATTAATCCGCAGTTTCTTTAAAGATAGAACAAGTCTTTAATACCTCTCCATATGAGCGTGGTGGTCTCCTTTTCCCCCGAATACGGGTAAGTATTGGGCTGTTGCAGTACAATAATATTTCCTTGACATATTTCTGCCTTTATTTCCAAAATCAAATCCCCTTCTGGGCGAAAAAAAAAATACCTTTTTTGTCCTAAGACGAAGGTTTCATGCAGTTATAAATTTTTAGCTTCTTCATCCAATTTTTAATAATTTTAGGCAGATTTACTCCAAACAGATAACCAGGAGCTTGAAACACCACTTGCTCGAACCACACAAGCTTGCAAACCTTGGGTGAAATATGGGCCGAATAGCCATTTTCCTCATACAATAATTTTATAGAAAGAATTTGCACAATAGGCCCTCTTTTTTAAACTTATCCATCTCCCCAAAAGCCATAATGGCAGCAGAATAATTTGTGAGGATTTTGAACCTCACTTCTTGAGCTCTCATATTTGGGGTCATGGATGCCCAAATCAACGGATAAACCGTAGGCACATTCAATAAGGCACAATTTTCCTGTGCATTTATAAATTCTGATGTTTCAATCATCACAGAATCATGAAGTTGGTGAGATACCATATATTAATGTTGGCAGCTAGGTTTTTCTTCCATAGCCTCACCACTTCCTTTATATATAGCAAATTCTTTTGCTATCTCAGGCACATATGGCCTTTCTTTTATTTTATGGTGTGTTTTCAAATGCAAATCACCATCACAGGGTCTGCCTTCTGCAGCCCTAAATCAATTGGGATTTCATCCCATGAGACTTCCTTCGGCCCAAATCCTGGGTCCGGAGTTCCAACTCCCAATTAGGCCCACAGCCATATCAGAATAATTAAACCCCTCAGGGCTTTTTTGGGAACCTTCTGGGGTACTGTGACCCTAGTCTCATAATTTTTTGGAGAGCTTTCCTCCATATGCTCCATTATTAGTTCCATATAGTTTAATTATCTGGAGGACTTTCAGTATCAGATCATCAGAACCACGGGCCTCTCAGATTTCTTTTACATTTTTAGGAGCATTTCTCTCCGTGGTTATAACTTCTGGAGAATCTAGAACTCACTAACGGGTATATCAGCGGCCACCGGTATCGGAACCGGATCCGCACTAGCTTTTTTCCCGTATTTTTATTTTCACCCCGGGAAGCTCTTTTTACGCGCGAATTTTTCTTTGGCCGATTTCTCCATTACTTTCATTTAATCTGTGCTAAACAGCACTTTAACGTGACTCTGACTTTTTATTTTACTTTATTTTTACTGCTGGACCCACCCAGCGTACGCTAAAAAACATCCCGACTTTGCTGCACTTACCTGCGGGGCCGTTCCGACCGCTGCGAGGAGCTGCTCCTTACTGCAGCTCCTCCTTCCGCCGTCAGCGTCGACGTAATGGCGTTTGCCAGCGTGAGGCGGGGTTCTTCACGTAGTCACTCACGTGACTCCGAAGTAAAATCCCATATGAAGTTTATAATATCAGAATCTAGTTTTTTAAAGATTTTTTTTGGTAAATATATTGGTATTGATTGAAATAGGTACAGTATTTGTAGTAAGAAGATCATTTTTATCGCATGTATTCTGCCTATTAAGGACATCGGCAGTGTTTTCCAAAATTTAATCAACCCCTTTAATTTAGTTAATAAAGGCATATAGTTTGCGTTAAGTAGTGATTTATATTTCCTAGTAATTTGGATGCCCAAATTTTTCTGTAGCAATTCTAGAATCAAATACACCGGACTAGATGTTAAGAAGTCCCTTGTGACAGTAGGTGGGGTGCATTTCACGACATTCATTGATTACTGAGAGTGGACGAGCTCAACATCAGGGGGGGGGGGGCGGGGGGGGGGGGGGTTACGTATACGTATATCTTGGCCTGGTGACCTTCAGGACAGTTGGGCACAGGACACATCATCAGTAGTGTACCCTTGCATCACTGGGTGTTACGCCTTTTAACACTATACACCTCCACAAGGGCGGGCCCACTGCAGGATTATCAGCCCTCAGCGCGTGTCCCGTGTCAAACTGCCTCAAAGATTCACCATGACTATTTTGGGGCCCAGCATGGGTCTTTCCGCTTGAGCCAAATCCAACAGCTGCTTCTTTCAGCCGCGTCCGAGAGCGATCTTATGGTCTTCCACCGTGCCTGACCTTGGAATTCTAAAAGGGAATTTCAACAAAGGTGTCGGCTCTTGAAGCGTTTTATATCCGTCATAATTTCGCTTTTGTTCCAGTTTATTCTGTGTCCTGGAAAAAGAACCAATTCCTCAATTAAATTTAGTATATTGGTATGCTAATTTGCGAATTTTGTAATATATAATAATAATGTCGTCTGCATATAATGAGATTTTATTATTTGAGTGTTTGGTATTATATCCGAGAATATTCGGAATGACTTCTTATACTTTCTGCTAAAGGCTCTATCACTAGTGCAAATAGCAGGGGCGATAATGCGCACTTACCCTGCCTATTGCCCCTTCTAATTGGAATTTCGGGATAATATATTATTATACAGTATTCTAGCCATCGGTTTATCGTATAAAACATATGAGATAAAAGTCATCTCCCATGTTAAATGTTTGCAATACTTTTGAATAAATATTGCCAAGCTACTTGATCAAACGCTTTTTCGCATCACTCTCACACAGAACTTGTGTGGGGGATAAAAGCAAATAAATAGACAGAAAGTGTATTATTTATCAAATGCTCATTCTTGACTCAATAACGCAGCTTTGAATTAAAGTAAATCACAACACAAACTGTTCTCTAGGATGGGGCCACCTCCCCCCCTCTTCCCCGTAACAGTTGTTGCTTGTATCTCAACTTAAAATCCTCTCAATCTGTAAAATGTAACGATTAATTTTGACGTTGTTCTCAAAGTACATTTATTATCATATTTGATAGTAAGATTAAATGAGAATTTTACCAGTTTTGAGTTTGATCGTTATTTTATGAGGAGTTTCTGATGAGGGATTACGTGAAGAAGGCCATCCCCACAACATGCGCGTCAATCTTCAAAGCAGCGGTGTGAAATCACAGATAACAGTTTTGTTGAACTAACATAGTAAGATTATAGATGACTAGAACTACCAGATGATCATTAAGTTACGAGGGTAGGGAGCGGAGGAGGCACGAAATCCCTCATCGTAACTCCTCATAAAATAACAATCAAACTTCAAACTGGTAAGTTCTCGTTTAATCTTACTATTTACTTCGAGTGGTCACGTGAGTGACTACGTGAAGACTTTGAAGACCATATATGAGGGAAACATCATAATGCTACATACATGAACATAGGTTTAAAATCATGCTGATGACTGATAAAGAACAAACAATAATAACAGTAACACCTCTCAACCGAGGGGAACTATAAAGTTGAACCTAAATAGAGTTGGGCAAACACACCCTGGTCTGGCAATGAGTTAAATAAATGTTGATCTACCTCATTTGTTAGACCATCCTGCAGTAGACAGGATGTGGTCCAGAGGACCGCACATAATCCTTGCTGCTTGTGTTGTAGCAGCACTGGTGGAGTGAGATTACAAATCAGTATCTACTCCTGTATAAGCCAAACCTCGCATAATCATGTGGAGATGGTCTGAACTAGTACCGGAGCCTCTAAGGCTCTAGATGATCTTGATGTAACTTTGTAAACGTGTGACCACATGTAACCGAAGGTGCATGGAGTATGTAAACATGAATTATGATGTTGCATGTGTAATGATCCTGTCCATTCGCAATTTATGTAATGACTGGACCCGTGCGTTGAGGGCAGCGCCGGGGGGGGGGGGGGAATAACCTATATAAAAATAGATAAACCTAAAAATAACCTTAACGAGAAACCACATAAAATACACTAAACTAGCTGAAAAAAACGTTAATCAAAATAAAAACCTAAAAAATAGAACAGAGATAACCAAAGACAGAGATTAGCTGGAGCCCCATAGGGAATAAATGTTAACACGATGTCAATATCCGATACTTCCATGTACTTGGGTCTGGAAGAACTTATGTTAATGATATCCTAAATACTGGACACCAGATGGTGAAACCCGAGAGAGTGGGTCCCACTTGCTGCTGCCACAGTGGGTACAGTTAATGGGACTATAACTTAATTTATTGTCAACAACCCATAGAAAAGAACTCTATGTTCGTGTCCGTGCCGTACTATATATAACATAACATTTAACAGAAAAACACTTCCCATCTCCTGAAGAGGCAAAGTACTGCTTTTTTGGTTGCTATCCATGCATACTGCAGTGAGACATACATGGATCAGTCTGACAGCCTGCTCCCCAGGAGCGGTCTTCTCAGATTCTGTAAAGCAATGAATTGATTAATCATGTAGAGGCTGGTTCCCCGAATCCCACGCAGAACCAGCAAAGTTTTATATTTAGAACCCCATATAAGGTTCTATATTATTCCCAATATTTGCGGGAAATCATGGCTGCGTAGGCCAGTCAGACAGTCCGAGAAACCTGAATGCGGGATCTTGCTGAATATTGCAAGCCCCGACTGATGAGGCAAAATGGAGAACCACATAAAGGAACATTCCTCCCCTGTGTAGCGAGAATGAACCTGCATGCAAACATAGCAATAGTGGGTGCCACAGAGCCATAGATCCTAAAATGCTTCGTGATCCAACATCCATACTGTGTTATCATTGACTTTGCATGATGATACACCAGCGCCAAAACATTTTGGGTAAATTATGACAGGATACTTTGACATTATTGCATCCATGTGACTAACATATGCCACCACCACAGTGTAATCAAACTTGGAACTAAGCATTCAGGTTTTGCATATTTGCACAATAACCCTTTAACCCATAGTATACACCTCGTGTCTATGGGTAGTTAATACCAAAACTGAAGAATTGGTGATTCATGCAAATTCCATCCGCCTTCGTTACTAGAGATGGCATTCGTATTGTCCACACATTTAGTTCCCAGCACATGCAAGTAATATAACTGAAGACAATATGACCAAACTACTGGAGCAATACGGAAATGTAGTTTTTCGAACATCATTGTGACCACGGTAGCTTCAGCTGATAATAGCATGTCTGTTAACAATGACTCTCGACCTATATGGCAACTTAGAGAGGTTAAATACTTGCACGTTGAAAGTTCTAATGATGCAAGACCCAATTGGCACAGCTGAAAAAACAGCTGCTAATAGCCAATTACCCTTAATAAAACTAGAAGACTGCTTGATAACAAGGTTGTTACAGGCTTCAATTAATTCCAATCTGTTGCCCCAGGGCGGAATCACAGGTAATTAATAGTTAAAGGTAAACCCGATAAACCACAACCTCCAGTTGGTGTCAACTTAAATTAGACTGGATGGCTAAAACAGTTGATTTAAGCAAAACACAGCGTAAGAAATATCCTCCAGACCAAATTGAAATGTCTTTAGTGACCTCCTGTGAATGGGTCCTAAAACAGTTATGCATCTATGAAACACAGCGAGATGCATGCCATAAAAATCCTAAGTAAATCAGTAATTAGACAGTAGATAAATTCCATATACTGAAAGCTATGTTGCACATGGGAGAAAATGAAACATGAACCAGCATCTCTCCATAACTTTACACAAGGAACAAGCCACGCCAAAATTCCGTGCCTGCCTTGAATGCAGCCCTGGCCATACTCAGGCCTGCCTTAAAGCTGCTCTCTCCGGCATTTCCGAGTCTGCCTCGAGAGAGAACTCTGGCCATATTACCGACTCTTTGCCTCATCCCTTGCCAGTATGTCCTCGCACTGCCCTCCACCGAGGGGAACTTATAGACAACCCTGACAGGTGCTGCGCAGGCCCCTGAGGCTACCTATGCTTGACATGACCCCTTGGCCCTATATCAGAGTATGAGTCTGGGCCAGAGCAAAAACTGACCCTGGTGCTCCCCTCCTCAGAGAGGGAGACACTGTGCAGCCCTGTAGGTGCTGCCGCAGGCCCCTGAGGACCACCTGCGCTAACATGCCCCCCCCCCCCCCCCCCCCCCCCCCCCCCCCCCCCCCCCCCGGACCTATATCAGAATACGACTCTGGGCTGAGCGAAGACTGACCCCCTGTGATGCCCTCTGCAGAGAAGAATACAATTGTGCAGCCCTAACAGGTGCCGCTGCCTGCAGGTTATTCATAATACCCCGGGCTCAGATAGCTCTCTTCTGGAGCATATACCTCTCTGGAGCAACCTCATTAGGTTCCTATATCAGGTGGGTTTTTGGCGTTCACAGACGCTAACCCATAAAGAGAGGGGAAACCTCCTGTCCGACTCGACCCGAGTCCAAGGCCTGACAGCTTCCTCGTGGTTTAATATCCCTTCCCTGGGGAACCATAGCAGTCTGTGAGTTGCTGACCCCATAGGTAAAAGACTTGGTCTCGAGACCAGCTTCCTGCCAGCTTTCCCCTTATTTAGAAAGAACCTAAACGGTCTGGAGCTGCTGACCCCCATTGTCAGCAACTGCAGTAGCGTGACCACTTAACTGCCAATCAGACCGCTTTTGCTAGGAAGTCCTAAGCAGTCTGAGGGTTGCTGACCCCAATGACCGAACTGGGGTAGCTAACCTGCTTGCTGCCAGTCTAACCCCTATTTCTGGGACCATAATGGTGTAGAAGCTACAGACCCCATAGTGAATGGCTGGGTTGCAAGACCGACTTGCTGCCATTCTAACCCCTTCTGCTAACCCCCTTAACAGTGACTGGGGTAGTAAGACCGGCTGACTGCCAGTCTAACCCCGTCTCTGGCGGAACCATTGTGGTGTGGGAGCTGCAGACCCCATAATGAATGGGTGGGGTTGCAAGAACGGCTGACTGCCAGTCCAACCCGGACTCTGGGGGAACCATGCGATGTGGAGCGCTAACCCCATTTAACAATGACTGGGGTAGGAAGACGCGGCAAACTGCCAGTCTATCCCCATTCTCTGGTGACCATAGCAGTCTGGGAATCCATACTGGGAGAACCCTCACTCGCATTCCCCTTCTGGTTGTCGCGATCTCGACAGCGACTAGGAGCAAACCCGATGGCCGCCGGCTACCCGCGATATTGCGGTCCGGACCGGGATTTACCCACGGTCCATAGCCGGTTTCCTCCGGCTCGTCCAACTTTGCCCCGAATTCAGGAGGCAATCCTGCAAAACAAAACACATCCCTAGAAATAAATGAAAACTTACCTTCCAGGATCAAAAACTTACCGCTGGCAGGAGCTGCGCGCCCACCAGTCAGTGCGTGCACAACGAGTCAGACGTAATGACGCGCATGCGTGGGGACAGCTTTCTTCACGTAGTCACTCACGTGACTCCGAAGTAAAATCATATTAGTTTCCCATTATTACTTTTTCAAAGGCTTTTTTAGTATTTATTTGGTATTTATTTGCAACATATTTCTCTCCTAAAGATTATGTTGATACATTTGCTGAAGTTATTATGGATTTTACAATGGACTAGTTCCTTGACACAATAAAATGCATTCATCTGTGAACCCTTTATATTAAATCTCGTGCATGCCACACCCACACTGGCAATGTGATGGCATTTTTACAATGCAGACATTCTGCTGGTCTTTGTACAACCAATGAGTTACACAACATGATGCTTCTTCCAGACCATGGTGCTGACTGATCCCATGGATGTTCTGTCGTTTTTTGGCAAACCTCCACAATTTTAATATAAAATTTTGTCACCAGCACAAAAAATTAATTGTAATTAAAAACATTATTTTTTTTAAAATTTGCAATCAGAATTTAAGCATTGAGAAAAATTACCAAAAGTTATAAAATATGTTGAGTCTGACGAAGGGTTCTGACCTGAAACGTCACCCCATCCATTCCCTCCAACAGATCCCACAGATGCTGCCTGATACACTGAGTTACTCTAGCACTTTGTATTTTTCTCAAGATTCCAGCACCAGCATTCTTTGTTTTTCTCTTTATCAAATTTGTTCATTCACAACATTGATTTGGACTGGGGGATTATGTTTTAATTCAAATATTGTCTTAGGTTCACATGCATTCCTAAATATTTGTTAACATATAAAATCTCTCCAAGTTGCATAAAAAATTAAATAGTTTGATTTAAGATCACATGAAAGTGAAAGTATGCATTGTTTTGTCATAGGCTTGATTTAACACATACGTATTCGATCAGCAGAAGAATGAGCTCAGCAGAAAAGACAAAGAGTTGCAAATATTGCAGAATGAGTACATGGAAGGGAACAAGGAAATCAATAAGGTAAGTTTAGACATTTACATATTATGTTATTCAGTTTGCGATATATGGCCTTGAAAAATTACAATTTATATGGTATTTGATCTGTATCACTTTCTTGAAAGCTGATCTGCGTAGAAACACAAACAACAAATTAATCTCTTGAGATTTGTTTTCCTTTGCTGACATACATTAATGACAAGAAGTTTTCAGCAACCACGAATTACAAAATGACTCAAAATTCAGAGATTGAAAAGAATTGATAGTTTTAATAGTTGCAGTATATTTGTAAATAAATTTACAGCATAGCTGTTTGTGATATTTAACTGCATTATTTTAATAATATATAGTATTAAAACACAAATTATACAAAATAGAACTTTTGTAAAAATGAAGGACATACAAATGTCATTAAACAAAGTGCAGGAACTGACCAGTAAACTCCAAAGTGCAGCAGTCTGTTGTTGCTGTGGCCTAACTTCTGTACGGCCATGCCCCATCGACTTCCTAACCTTCCTTCTCCTACTACACCCTAACCATGTCACCAATCATTAAATCTCCCAGAAGAATCAAATAATTGCACTTCAAACTTCATTGCTAGGATCTCTGTATTCTCCCTGTGTTAGATTGTGGCTGTATTCTCAATTATATTATGCACATAGTAGGTTAACCTGTGATGAGCGTTTGCGGCACAGGGCACGTACTCGCTGGAGTTTAGAAGAATGAGTGGGACCTCATTGAAACATACAGAATAGTGGAAAGGCTTGGATGGTGGAGAG
Source organism: Okamejei kenojei (assembly GCA_035221665.1). NCBI lineage: Eukaryota > Metazoa > Chordata > Chondrichthyes > Rajiformes > Rajidae > Okamejei > Okamejei kenojei. The sequence continues at coordinate 43,722,233 of CM069136.1, read as the reverse complement.
GATTTTTCACTAATGGGAGAGTCTGGGACTAGAGGTCCTCAATCAGCCTCATAATTAAAGGATGTTCTTTTAGGGTAATGAGGAAAAATGTATTTAGTCAGAGGGTGGTGAATCTGTGGAATTCTTTGCCACAGAAGGCTGCGGAGGCCGTCCGAAGATATTTTTTAAAAGCAGCGTAGATAGATTCTTGATTAGTACAGGTGTCAGAGGTTATGGAGAGATGGCAGGAGAATGGGGTTAGGAGGGAGAGATAGATCAGCCATGATTGAATGGCGGAGTAGACTTGATGGGCCGAATGATCATATTCTACTCCTATTCCTTATGACCTTATGACATGGTCACCACTCCAGGACAAAGTAAAGAAAAACAAGCAGGAGTTTTGACAACATGAGGTACATATAAAAGAAGAAAGACCAGATGTCATTTTGCTGTTTAATAATTTTGTTCCATGTCGATCCATTAATAATATTTAGAATTCCATTCAAACTATTTCATTTAGAAGAAAAAACTGTAAAGTTTGCATGACTTTCCATATACACTATATTTTGTAATTTGCTACTCTGTTTTTTGTTCAGAAATTTTGGGATAATTGTGTGATGATAACGACCAACCATTTCAGATATAAGAATCTTTTAACTGTAAATATAAAACCATCTTTATTACCTTGTGGATTTAAACAAGAATATCAGAAGAGAAAGGATAATGCTCTCTTCCACCTTCTAATTATAAAATCATATTGTATTAATGTAGCATTCTCCAGTGCTGTTATATTCCCTCAAAATTTAGTTGCTTTATGTATTTAGCAGTACATTATAGATTAAAACATGTGATCTGAAAAATATTCTGAACAGTTTTTTTTTAATATTCTATTGTAGTTGAGGAATTGTCTTTGTGAGAAGGAGCAGTCACATAGCTCTGAGATGGTGGAATTAGAACGGAGGTCTCTAACCTCTCTACAGTGCTTGATCAAAAGAAATCACCATAGCAACTGTCACAGAGAAAACTGCTCATCTGGAAAAGCAACTCAAAACTGAACAGGAAAAATGCGATCATATATCAGCTGAATATTGGGTTCAGTAAAACTGTATATTCACAAAGTAATACCTCAATGGATAGATTAATGGTGAATCAGAATTAATTCTTGACATAAGTGGGCTCTTGCAGCTTTGATGATCATGGTAAACTTTTCTGTAGCTAAATTAACTTTTCAAAAATGTTGTGCCAAAAAAATGATGGTATATATCGTGCTTTCTATAAAATGATGTATACATACAGTTTGAAAACTTATTGTATCTCGTATGACAAAATTATTTTGAACCTTTATAATTGCCTTTCATAGCATATTTTTAAGAGGCCTTCATTGTTCACTGTCTTTATGTGTAATTCTTCATTTTCCTTCCTTTTGCTCAGCCATAAGGCAAAAGGAAACAAAAGCAGATTTAAATACGTCATTAGAATGGTGGAATTTGATCACAACATCAAATGAAGATTTTCTTCAAAGATGTGTATTACCATGCCGGAGAATGTTTTCAATTTAAAGTCTATTCACAATGGTTGCTGAACATAAGTTATTATTTAAAATTACTCATATCTATGAAAGCTCTGAGTTGGAGTTGAGAACAATGAGATTGTTTGTTCTGAACATGGAAAAGAGCAGTTACATGCTATATGCTAGAAACAGATAACATGCTAAAACAGATAACACATGAATCAGCAAGAATCCATTTTAATCTTGGATTATGATGTGAAGGTGTCCCCCTCTAACTTAAATGCATAATAATATTTGGCTGATAAAATATGCATGGCAAGCCTGCAGTCATGGTAGCCATAATTATTTTTAATGCTCTTCCAATGTTTGTAAGAATATGCAAAGAATGCCTGACGTGTGTGAAATGGTAGAAAATTAACCATTCGTCATGTGAATGAACACAATTATAAAATCAAATTAGATTAAGTCTTTGTTATGAATTGTGCAACTCATGTTGTATCTGAATTCTAGGTGGCCATGGATCAGCTTTGAATCCCTTAAAAGCAGAGAATAAACACCTAAAGGAAATGTTGCAAACTTTGGAAGGCCAAAGAGCTTATGGTAAATGGAAAGGAAACATCAAAAATTAGACGGCTTTGTTGTGGAAGAGTATATATTTTTAAAAACACTATAACACTGTAGACATTGCTTGCCAATGAGTATGAATCAAAATTCTCTGTGATTTTATTATGCCTTTTGCTTTCTGACGAGACTGTACAATGCTATTCAGCTAAAAGGAAGAATAAGTGGATATAAATGTCATTATTAATCATGTGTATGACTACAAAAATGCATTAGGAGGTTATATTTGATTTGGCATATAGCTTTTCACATATCACCACATCAGGCTTTTTACAATATTGCTATGCCACTGATTCCAAAGGGAACGGCAGGGTATCATACTGGCATGGTCATACCTGGCTGTTTAAGACATCCTAAATGTCAGGTGCTGGCATTAGCTAGCTGTCCACCTTCCATTTTTTCAGACTCACCATTGAAATCTGTGAGGAGCTATGACTCAAAAATAGACCACCTGAATACACTTAACATACAGCCCTTGGCTTTGTAGCATGGAGAATAAGATGTGTGAATAGCACCCCTATTTGTTAGTATTGGAATCAGCTGGAAACTGGCCCTTTCGGCCCAACTTTCCCAGCCAGCCAACATGCCTGAGTTTTTGGCCCATATCCCTCAACCTATGCTATCCATGTACCTGTCCCTTAAATGTTTCTTAAACGTTGTGATAATACCTGCCTTAACTACGACCTCCAGCAGCTCGTTTCCCATACCTAACATCCTTTGTTTAAAATTCCTATTATAAATGTTCTCCCTATCACCTTAAGCATATGCTCTCTGGTTCCCCAATTCCCTACTCTGGGGTAACAGACTCTGTGCATTTACCCTATCAATTTCTGTCATGATCTTATATGCCTGTTCCTCCTGTGTTCCAATGAAATAAATCCTAGCCTGCTCAACCTCTTCCTATAGCTCAAGCCCTCGTAAATCTTTTCAGCGCCCTTTCCACTTAACATGATCTTTCCTGCAACAGAGTGACCAAAACTGAACACAATACTCTAAAAGTGGCCTCGCGTCTTGTACACTGTAACACTGACCTCCTAATTTCTAAACTCAATACACTGACTGATGAAGGCCAATGTGTCGAAAGACCACTCTATTACTTATGAATACTACTTTCAAGAAACTATTACATTGCACTCCTCGATCCCTCTGCTCTACAACAACCTCCCCCCAGAGCCCTGTCATTCACTGTGTTGGATTTGTCCTGTTTTGCCTTCCCAGAATGCGACACCTCGCGCTTTTGTGTATTAAACACCATGAACCATTCCAGTCCACCTCCCCAACCAGTCAAGAATCCTGCTAGTAATTTTGACAAGCATCCTGCTTTCTACAATACAGCCCACATTAGTGTCAACTCCATGGAAATGGCAAGTAGCATTCCACCATTACCTAATCATGTTCTGTTCTTTTAAATTAAATGACCAGTGGAAATAGGTGAGGAAAAACAGATTCTAAAATTATAGCGACGAACTGCTTTAATAGTAGATTGACCGACTGCTTACCTGAAGTCCTCAGTCATTTTTTCAGTGGCATAGTACCTGTTGACTTATAGCTCTTTTTGGTTCACAACTTCTATTGTCTAAATTCAAGCCATTGATTTATGATACACCAATTTATGGTTTTTTTAGTAATATGCTTGACTTAACTATGGTTTTCTTACCTCCACATTTTTATGAAAAAGTAATTTAGAAGTTTACAGAGAAAAGATCAATAAAACACATTTTTGCCCTATATTGATTGACTAATCATCAACATAAGGTTGAGAGTGTTTCAGTGTATTTATTATCCCCTTGCAGATAGAAAACAATCAATTGGAAGGAACTTCAGAATACTTATGCAGCCTCTATCCATAAACTGGGTTATGACAATAAACTGTTACAGAAGACAGGTGAAATTAAAGGCAGAACTTGGAAATGTCCACCAGGACTAGCCAGAAAAGTATGAAAGCAGCTCTCCGCCATACACAACATGCTGTAACAGAGATGAAAGAACATGAAAAGCAGGTACAATATGGATTTTTGCATGGGGGGGGCTGGGGGGGATTTTGTTTCAACTATTATTAAGCACATGCCTAGAAACTGGATTTCCCCCTTCCGTTTTGGCATCTTAAATTTATATTGCATCAACACTAATGCCCAATTGAATATCCTGCAAAAAACTAATGAATCTGGGCAACAGTGCATTCAGAAGCAGTGCTGTGATATTTTTCACCCAAGTTGTTCCCATCAGAAGCTGAACTTAAGATGTTAAGGCTGCAGTGTGTCACAGTCACGCTGATTGGCTTCAAGCACTGTCCCTGTGACATCCACAATACAACTATAAAAGAGATTACAAAGGTGATAAGGGAATTAACAGGAGGAGAGGATGCAAACACACTCCTACGTGACTGGACAATTCCTTGTGATTGTTTGGCCTAATTGACTTCTGTGCCTGTGAATGTGATCACTCCACTGTGAGGTACAGGCTAAGCTCACATCTAAATATGATAGCATTCAGCATAGCTGTCCATTGAACAAAAAGTGTGCAATAGTGAAGGAATTGGCCCAATTCTATCACTTCCATTACCTTGAGTATGAAATGTTAGGCTGGCAGATGCCATAAGCAAAGGATTAATATTATAGTGTAAACCTGCATATGTTTTTTTGTGAATATTCAATGATGATTGTTTGTTGCATCAAGACCTCCAATTTACATCAATAAGAAAGAGCAATCTATTTCCAAAATAACTTGGAGTTTTGGGAGCAACATTTAGAAAAAAAATCTGACTAATTGCGTTCAGAGGAACCAACCAACACAAACCCTTTAATGTTAAGGCTGCCATAATTGATCTTCCACACTGCATTCAGATTTAGAGGGCCATTAACTTAGAATTTTGCAGTATGGGCGTTGCCCAGATTTTTGAACAGCATTCATTGGGTGGCATGACTGATGTCAGAAAAAAGTTGGCTGAGTAAGATGAATTGCATATGGAAGAGCACATACCAGTTTATCAATTATTGTGATTTTATCTGAAAAATTAGCACTGGTGCAAACTATCTGGTTAAACCAATTTTACATATGAAAAACGTTTGTGCAGATTGATCAATTTTCTAGGCCAGAATGTTTAATTTTGAACTCAATATCTTTTTACATCGTTTACCTATTTTAAACATCTGTCAATCTGCTTGTAGCTCTGTGGAATTGAGCTCGCTACAGTCTGTATTGGTGATATTATTTGAGAAATGCTGAGATATTTTCACATCAAATGATAAAATAACTGAAGCTTGCACATTTGAGATGACTCAACAAAATCTGTTGGGAGATCTCTATCAAAGGGAAAGTCATGGCATTGACCTTCTCGTTGGCATCAACATTGCCACTAACTTGCAGACAAGTGTGCCTGAAAAATGTTCAATTCCCCTTGCAGACAAGCTATCATACAAGTCAGCGTCCCCTTTTTTTAAAATGGAGATCAGCTGACACACTATTAACCTCTCCCAATGCTGTCTCAATGGATGGAAGACAACCAGACAGCGAAGATCCAGTAGCAATGTTACAATATTTTGTGACTAAAAAAATCAAGTCTGCAATTTAATCCCATCAGATAAAGCATAAAAATAAGTTGTTAATTTGACACCTAAATTCACTTTCATATCTTCAGTATTAAAAAGGTTATGGTCATTTTCAAACTCGGAAATTGGCATCTTGTTCCCCATTGCTCTTCCATTGACTTAACACAAAAGCTGTGACTGAGGACAGTCAAAAGCCCATAACGTTCTTAAAACTTAAGATGAACTAATGAAATTTTCAGTTATTATAGATTGAAGCATTCTGAAACAAATATAAAACATCTTACTTGGATGACCTGAAATTAAAGCATATAATTATTAATTACCTAATTGGAGCTAATTACAAAATTGATCGTTGTGATGGAAATAGTAATAAACACCCAGACTGCCTTGAAAACAAAAAAATGTGATATTCTCAAGATCAGAACCTTAATATTATTGTATTGTAGGCTGTAAGTTCGTAACAAATAGGTAAATAAATTACATTTACAATTCTACAATAGACCACATCTTTATGAAGAAGATCAGTTGCTAGCTGGTACAATGGCAATATCATAATCAGTAGCATCATCAACTCAGATTCTAAACCAATAAGCAACTCTGTACACCTTGTTTTCCTCAACTTTCCAATTTTGGCATTGTAAACTACAGGTTTTTGCGCCGATTCTAACGCACGCATGGCGTGCCCTTTCTTTCTGCCCACTAAGAATGTCCTGTAGATTCCATTTCTTAAGAAAGGGGAAGAATTTAAAAAAATAGCCTAAGTATCCAAATAACAAACTAATCCCATTCACACAGGAATTCACAAATATAAACATAGGTTTTTAGATCTCACTGTCATGAATTTATATGCAGATGGAAGGAATTTAATGTTTAATTCCCATAAATTAAATCCAGAAACACCACTCAAACTATAATCAAAATTATTGTTTTTATGCACATTACATGTTACTCAAACTGTTGTGTATATTTAGTTTAAAAATAATGACATGGTAGAGAGAATAACACAAAATATAGACAATGTAGACAGCTTATGACATGATTGACCAAAAAAAGAGCATTTTAAAATCATCTTGCAAGTGAGTGATTTCTGGAACAACAATCGATTGGAGCAACATTGCGGTTGCGGTTGAGTTTGAACCCCATATTGGCAGGAAAAAAACATTGCCGGTTCGTATGGGCACAATAACATTTTCACAACATTAAATTAGATTATGCCATCCCAAGAATCAAGATTATCTGTAAAATAAACGATTTTTTGTCCCATTCTTGCGATCCGTCACGTTGTAGCGTTAGAAGTCGCTTTTTTATTAATCCAATTATTAAATTGTCCAGCAATTTAAAAAAAAAAAAAACCGGGACCAGAAGTCCGAGGAAATCAGCCTCCGACAAACTAATACAAACCTGGATTTTAATCCCCCTCAACCACCCTACCCCTCAAATGCGGCAAAGTCGCGCACAAATGGCCAGTTGCAGAACTGCAGCGCCGCTGAAGGTAGATATTGTAACATTGCTACATCTAGAGCAAAAATCAAACTGATCACCCAGCTTTCTGCAACAGAATATTGATGCATAGTCTCGTCCAAAACCTGACTTAAACCATTATCTCCACAGATTTTGTCTGACTAACTGAGTTCTCAGGCAGTTTGTTTCCTGCTTATTGAGGTGGCACTTGCAAATATATGCTGTCCAAGTGTACTAATGACAGTTAGATGCAGAATTTTAAATCCTATATTCATTTTATGATTATTCATTGCATTAATAAGGAATTCTTTATCATATAGGATCCATTACGTGCATGCTAATCTCTTTGGAAAGAACCTCCACTTCAGATGGATAGACCCGCACCCACAATCAATAAGCAGAATCCAATGCAACCAAATTTCAGTGCACAGACCATAATTAGCCATAGCCTGTTTGCAATCCTAATCCCTGTAATTAGACAAACTATGTTTCTGATCAATGAAAAAAACAGATCCAGTAGAAAACAGATTCAAGAAAACCGACAGCGAACCTTTATAAACCCAAGTAATGATCTGAGGAAGCAAATAGATGGCTATTGAAATAATTTAATTTGTTTGTAATAAGTGACAATCACGCAATGCTATGAATATTGATGAAGTTTATAAAGATATTGCTTGTTAAGCATTAAAAATCTGGGGATAATATCCTCCTAATTTTTCTTCACTTAGAACGATAATGCTTTCTGCTAAATTATTTTTTGCGATTGCCTGCAAAAAATGTACCTATTTTAAACTTAATAAGTCTTTGCCTTTTTCCATATTTGCATTTGCTCTAAAGATTTTTCTCGGTAGCAGTCAACTTTACATCTTTGTCCTGATCTCCATTCTATGCTTTCTGTCTGAATTTCTAAAGATTGTTAACTTTGGGAAAAATATATTTTAATTGTTTGGTTCCTGTAAACTGCCTCAACATTTACGAAGCAGGCTAACAATAATAACTGCCCAGCAATCTATATTACTATAAAAGTCTGATCTTTACTGCTTTTGGTTGGCTCACAAGTGGCTGTGATTTCCGAAAGAACACCGCCACCTACAGCCGTCATTTTTGGCCACCTCGCTCAGAGAAGCCCCCCACCGCCTTCCTAGACTGGAGGATTTTACCCCATCGATGAAAAATCAGAGATAATATTAAGCTTTTATAATTCTTCGCCATTTCTCTCGCTGCCCCTACTGGGGGAGGGGAGGGATTATAAAACCCGGTAGTGGTATGCTTCACTCAGTCTCTGCAAGATGGAGGAACGAGAGGGTCATGTCTCTCTGAATACACAAAACACTTTCTACTCAACCTGGTAGTGCCCTAATGTGGTTTGAAAATGAAAATATGGTTGTTTCATGTACAAATGCACGGCAAAAAATCGCTGTTTGGGGGTTTTGGGTTTAAAGTAGAAAATGCACTGAAAATGGCTGTTGTTTGGGGGGGTTTGGGTGGGGGGGGGGCGGGGGGGGGGGGGGGGGGGTTGGGGGGGGGGGGGGGGGGGGGGGGGGGGGGGGGGGGTGGGGGGGGGGGGGGGGGGGGGGGGGGGGGTGTTGTAAAAAATGGTATTTAAAAGTAAATGAACTGCAAATTGGCGGTTTGGGGGTGTGGGTTGAAGTGGAAAAGGCACAGCGAAATCGCTGTTTGGTGGTTTTTGTTGAAGTGAGGCCTGCAAATGGCTATTTGGGGGGTTTTGGTTGAAGTGAAATGCACTGAAAATGGCTGTTTGGGGGTTTTTGGTTGAAGTGAAAAAGCACTGCAAATGGCTGTTTGGGGGGTTGGGTTGAAGTGAAATGCACTGCAAAATGGCTGTTTGTGGGGGGGAAGGTGGTTGAAGTGAAAAACCCCATTGCAAATGGCGGTTTTGGGGTTTGGGGTGAAGTGAATGCACTGCAAATGGTTGTTTGGGAAGTTTTGGTCTAAGTGGAAATCACTGCAAATGGCTGTTTGCGGGGGTTTGGTAGAAGTGGAAATGCATTTCATTTACAATTGGGTTTTTAAGTGTAACCATAACCACAACTTGGGATTTGTTTTTCTTCAGTCTTGCAATGCAGCTAGATTATGTAGTGATCTAAAAAGTGAACGCCTCGTGTGTTGATATAAATGTCTACCAACCTGGCATAAAAATCTAAGAACACTGAGATAGCTTTAAGTGCCTTTACCACTTGGCGACCTATTCCGCGAGTTCTGGCGAGTTTGCTCTCAATTCATACTCGCAGGCATGGCCGACACAAGGTCGTAGGAGGTCTCGACCTCCTTCATGCTCGAGAGTTGGTCCCGCGAACTCGAGGCCTCACTAGGTCGCGGCGGTTTTTTCAAATTTAACAAATGCCCCCGCGAGTAAAAAAAGGTCGCAATGGAAAAAATCTATACTTTTTTTACTCCGGGGTTTAAGTTGTAAGTAGGTCGTGTAGCCGGCATGTTAGTCGTAGGAAACGAAGGTTGTCCGAAGGTAGTCGTCAGATTGTCTTCATCATAGTCGAAGGGAGTCGAGGATTAGCGACGGAGGTCGTCTTCACTCTCCACTACTTGGTATCCAATTTTCCAGAAGTATTCGTAGCTAGTCGAAGCTAGTCCTTCACTTAGTCATAAGGCGGTCAAAGGAGTTTTCTATATAGCGAAGGAAAGTCATCACAAGGCATTTTTTTAAAAACTCCTTCCTGAACGTCGTCAATTAAGGTCCCAAAGTAGGACGGCCTTAACCAAGCAAAGGCGACATCTGTGATGTAAAGGCATGCCGTGTTTTTCTTAGCATCAGGAGTTCTGAGCATCCCATCTTGTTCTAGTGAAGTACTTCTTTAAATATTTCATTGGTGATTTCACTAAATATACCTCACCCTCAATAATTATCTCAATCCATCCTCTCATTCCCTTCCATCATAATATTTCTCTCTCTAATTCATACCACCTACCCTCCTCCATTACCTTGTTGACTTCTTTCCATTCCATAAAATAGGTGAGATCTTGAAACTCAATGGTGTAAAATCCAGATTGCAAGCTGCCTTGGTCTTGTGTGGAAAATAATAACACTCTATGGGCATTTTAAAAAAAACTTTATAGATGTTTCATGGTGTTGAATATTTTTTTTTCGCTTTATATTCTAGTTAATTTTCCTTCACAGCCTTTCATGTTACCTTTATCATGCCAAACTTTTAATTTATTTGAATCCTGTTAGATTTTTGGCTTTTCAGAATCTGACCTATTTTGGTCGAATCCTGACTGATCTTATTTGTTGTGACGTTTTGTTACAGTGCGATATCAAGGTCACTAGCAGTATAATCACAATATTATTTTAATGTTTTCAATATTAATAATGACTGGTTTCTTTCTTAAAGTCTCAATATTTCATCTTTACGTATTCAGTCAATAGAGATCTTTAACACAGTTGATTATTGATTTTTTATCGTTGATTTTGTTGACAACCTGGTTAGACTCCCCAATGCAGGTAATTCAAAGGCCCGCATAACATAGGTCAAAAACCAGGCTCAAGTTCACGAAAATAGTCTTTTATTTTGTAAAACCCAAACCTGATTCAAACCACCCAGTCAATGACAAGAACTAAACTAAAACAAAGATAACAATGCTCCAGCCAAAGCCTCGCAATGGGCCGTCAAAACTTAGAGTCTCTAACACTGCCTAAAATGGAAATAACCTGAAACAAAATACAACGACTACCCTCAGTCACCCTATCCTCCAATTCAATATTCTTTGACAAATGTAGGTAATATACACCGAGTGCTATGCCATTGTGGCCAGGCCTCCTGCAGTTCAGACCACAGTCCTTTCACGAGTCAGGGGCGACGAAGAGAAAGTATTCTGGGATCTCCTGTAATTAAGCACCGATGAGTCACCCCGTCACCTGACTGAGCTAAGCTTGCCAATCGGCACAGGCACCCCACACAAGGGGGGAGCGCCAAACACAACCACAAACTTGCAAATTTCAATTTAATCAGTACGAAATATTCAATGCCCAGCACGTATTCATTCATCACCCAAAACACTCAAAGTTGTTTAAATTAATTATCGTTCAGCACTGTGGGGATCATGAAAGGCCCTCTAACTCGCGTAAAGATTAATAAGTTTCCACACACTGCATGACAGAATCCTTAATTTTATTTCTTACTTTTAATCTTGCCATGATTTTCTAGTTAGAATGGATTGGTGATAAAAGTAGATTAATTGGGTTGGGAACTCTAACCAGGCTAACCACAGTTTTGAAATTGCAAGTTCCAAGAATCACTCACTCCAAACTTCAGGTGCCTCCTTTAAGTATGTAATCAACTTCCGATAAGTCTATCAAGGCCAACGCATTATTTTCAGACTGCATTAGGAGCATGTAGCATTACAGTCCCCCATAAATGAGACTTACTGGAAACGAGCCAATCCTTGGCAATTACAACAAAATTACACTGAGTTGGTGATGGGCCATCGCTAGAAGAACTGTAAGAACGCTTTAAGAGTCCTTCAGCCATCCATGCCTGCCTGTTGCTGGTGTTTGGATGCTCTTCTGCATTCTCCTGACGTGGTGCCTTACTCTGGCGTTTTCCCACAATGGTGTGAGGACCTGTTTCATGCCCACCCACGCTCCCAAAAAATTCAGACCTCATCATTTTCAATGTCAGATCTTTCACCCAACGGATAAAGGTGAGTAATGTTTCCTACTGTGTTTCATCTGTAAAATATTACTTAAATGTTTGAAAAGTAATCGTTTAAATGCATTGTGTCCTATTGAAAAATAATTTATGTAAATGATGCACCAAGGATAACAATTAAGTAAAAGGAGATGATAAACAAAACACATACTAACTTTGTAACCACTTCCTCTCAAAACACTGATCCTTGAGTCACTGGAATATGTCAGCTTCTTTGCTCACTACTTGTCATGTACTAAAATTTTGACGAATAATCTATTTGGTTACTTCTTTTCATGTTATATTTTCTCAATCATCATATTGTGGTGAGATTACATTAAATAAATGAAGATGTGTTCTCCATGAGACAGATTCCACAGTCTTCCAGAGGACACAATCTTGATCTATCCCTTGCCATATTATCTATGATAATGCATTCCAAAGGGCATCATGTTGTTGCCAAGCATGTGTATCTTGGAACAACTTAAATTTGGTACAACTAAGATAGTAATTTTAGTGTTGTGAGGTTTCTGGTGATATTTTTGCTAGTTTTGGATAGTGTAGGATGTATTGTTATTGGCTCGAACGTGAATAAAGTGAAAGAGGCAGAAATTCTTCAGAGCCACTGAAGCCAGGTGAGAGTTACGAAAATGCGAAAACCCCGCGGGTGAGGCAGCATCTTGGAGCGAAGGAAATAGGCAACTTTTTTGGGTCACAGAAACCTTCTTTGTGACGCCGGGAAGAAGGGGGCTATGACAAGTTCCATTCGCTCCATAGATGCGTGCGCGGTCAACATGCTGATGCGGGGCGGGTCCATATTTTGTCTTACCTTCGATTTTCCAGCATCTGCATTTTCCCTCTTAAACGAGATGTAACAGTATGGAGATGATGGCAGTTGATTGGGTAGAGGGCAAGAGCGAGCTGAGAGGGGCTGCAGTCAGAGTCTGCTTATAAATGTATATGGGGTGAGGTGGGGGACATCAATGATCAATGAAGAGGGTTTGTGAGATTAGAGCTAGATCTGCTGCGATTCGGTTTTAGACATTGATAATATATTCCTTACCTGCAGTTTGCAGAAACAATATTTTCTATTGCTAACACTTCTGTATCGATGTGGCAAAAAAAACCATATATTGCGAAGGTCAAATACACCACTCCCCCTATACCATTGTTTTTCAAAGGGGCATTTGAAAGTGAGCGTAATATGAACTTGATTGCATCACATTGTACCTGTTCTTCAAGAGGTTGGAGGCTACTTAATATATGATATCATAAACTATTCCATCGCCCCCCTATATAACTATCATTTGATAAGTTCATGTTAGGCCTGCATGTATGAGCGTAGGACGTAAGTTCACATAATTTAGCCCACTGAGTTTAGTAGTGAATTAGAATGGCCCAACATGTGATTTCAGTTTTCGATGAACTTCAATGTATTACAAACTTGGATGGTATTTAAAATGCAAGCTATTTCTTCATTGTCTTTTGATGAAGCCTGTAATGATCTCAAAGGGAGCATAGGGCTTTGGATGAGTAATCCCTTCTATATGATTGAATATCACAAGAAATTAGCCATAAATTTAAAGAAAACACCAGCGATTAGAATCATCTACAAAGTCAAATTATTAAGATGCTTTATATTATGTACCTATGCGCTAATGACATGAAAAGATATCCAAGTTCTACTGCATAGATTGTCCAGCTAAGTTAGCTCATTAGATTAATCTGTTAATCTTGAGTGCGATATAGTGACTATTTTTTGGGGCGAGTTGTAGGAGAGTAAGAAATTGCAACAGAAAATGAGAAGCAAATGAGCACAGTGTAAAGCAAACTTAAAGAAACGATACAACATTTATGAAGAAAAAATTAAATACCTTCAGAAGAACAGCTTTAATATTTCGGCACCATGCTTCAGGAGTACAGAAAGTAGAGAATATTCCGTGGAAAGAAACCTTGCAACACACAAAAATAGCAGAATCACTCCATTTTTCCATTGCAATAATGTTAGAGGCATGAAACGGGTGCTGATAACAAAGCATCTGAATGATTCTCTATTCACCGTCCCGCACTGGTAAGTGTTTGTTCATAAGAATAATAGAATTTATGAATAAATCACAAAGTTCTTCCCCCATGGTTTCTAATATGGTTGATAGGCGAGTACCTTTAGTCCTAAAGTGAAAAGATTCACAAATCCAGGTTTGCACATTTTGGTACAGTATTGGGAAATGCCACATCATCCAGAACCCTGTTAAGTTGGAAATATGTTATCAGTGTCCTATCTGTCCATTAAGTGGGATACCATAATATATTTAGAGGCGCAGTAGATCAAAGAAGTCATTATAGCGACGTGGGGTTATCAAATATGTATTCGTCAACCAAAAATAGGAAAATGATGTATACAACAAGTTGCTTGGCCAAGCCTGCCCCTGCAAAGATGCTACTTGGTTTTCTTTTCCATTTTCCCAATTTTGTACATGTTCTTCCCAAGGCCAGGTGATCACCGGGAACTTTTTAAAGATAAAATGCTGAATTTTGGTTGAGCTAACAGAGTTAGCCGAGATCTATCATTTGATTTCAATGATTTGTTTTAAATTGCATTATATACATCCACTCTCCTCGGCTACAATTTCTGCATCCACTGAGACATTCTTCCTTGGAAAACTAAGCAATACATCAATGTAGCCTCCAATCTTTACGTTTCTATAGGTCATTTGCATATAGGGAATGTAGCAGGAGAAGAATGGATGGTATGCCAGCTCTATTTTGCAAAATTACCCAAACAGCATCCCTTCAGATGCCACCCTAAACCCACTTTCAGGAGTTGTCTTGGGTTATTAAAATAAAAAAAGACAGCACAGTTGTGCAGTAGTAGATCTGCTGTCTCACAATGCCAAAGACCCAGGTTTGATCCTGACTACAGGTGCTCTCTGTGCAGAGTTTATATGTTCTCCCTGTGACCACATGGGTCTTCTCCAATTGCTCCGGTTTTCTCCTACATTTCAAAGTCGTGCAGGTTTGTGGCTTAATTGGCTTCTCTAAATTGCCTTTAATGTGTAGAATGCGAAAGTGAGATAACTAAAACAGTGAGGTATCGGCACTGTAAGGCATCCAACTCTACTGTTGCCTGCCCTGCAGAAGGATTGGGAACATCACACTACAGTTGGACAAGATTTTGGTGAGATCGCCTTTGGAATATTATGTGTAGTTCTGGTTGGCCTGCTATAAGAATGATATCATCAAGTTGGATAGGGTGCAGAAAAGGTTCACCATGATGTTACCGGAGCCTTGAGTTATAAGGTGAGGCTGAGATTTTTACCCCTAGTATGCAGAAGGCTGAGGGGTGAACTTATAGAGGTACAATATACAAAATCATCAGAGGCATAGATAAGATAAATGGTCACAGGTTTCCCAGGGTGGACCAGTCCAGTACCAGAGGGTATGGATTCAAGGTGAGAGGGGAAAGTTTTAAGAGATTTGAAGGGTAATTTCTTCAAGCAGAGGGTAGTACATTTATGGAATGAGCAGCTAGAGGATTGTTGTGGTAATTACAATTGTGAAGCTTGAAAGATACTTCGGAGGGTTATGGGCCAAATGCAGACAAAGAGGACTAACGGTTATAAAATGTGATTGTCATGGTCAAGATAGCTGAAGGGCCTGTTTCCATGCAGTATGATTCCATGAAAAGATATATTTTCTCATGGAGAGAATGCAGCAAATAAATCACTTGACTGGTTCCAGGGGAGTAGATAGGGAGAATGGGAGAAAATCACAACAAAACTCACAAAATTCTTAAAGGGCTCGGCGGCCTAATTGAAGTAGAGAATGTTTCCCCTAATTGAGGAGCCTGGGACACAGGGATCATAATTTCAATATAAACTAGACTAAGTGAGACCAGTTGGGTCCCATTCTCACACGGAAGGCCTGGTCCCTCAGCGCAATATTCCACCACTCACGCATTGCCTCCAACTGTGAAGGCGTGGCTGACAGGTTCTCGTTGTGACGCCCCTGATCCCCCCCTCCTCCCCTCAACCTCTCCCCAACGCACTCACTCCATCGCCCTCCTTGACCCCCTCCCCCCCCCTCCCCAACCACTCTAAGCGGCTCTCCGGCGGCTTATCATTCCGTCCATTGGATTCCCATAGTGACATGGAAACAACCTGACGGTACAGGCAAA
>CM069136.1:43627045-43705776 GCA_035221665.1 Okamejei kenojei | reverse complement strand
CCCCCCCCCCCCCCCCCCCCCCCCCCAAAACCCCCCCCCTGTAGTTCCTTTAGGGCAGGCTTTGCAAGGTTTCTGTCTTTTCAGTTAAAACTGCAATTATTCTCTGTTATAGCAGGATTTTGATAACACAAATGTAAACAGCAGCTCGGTTGTTATTTTTCAGGAACTCCCCCGTCTTCCAACCCCTCCCTCCCCCCCTTCCCAGCGCCCCCACACCCCCTTTAAAACATTCCCCCGCTCCCCCTACCCCCCGCTGCTCGCAGAGCGCGCTCCCCTCTCAGCGACATCTCTCTCCCCACCATTGACGCCACCGGAAGTCCTCCTCAGCCGCCTTCTATCCTTGCTAAAGTCTTCCATCTGATACCTTGTTGCACTTCGGTTAGCAAGTTTCTCGTGCAGCACCTTATCAAAGGCCTTTGAAATCCAGGTAAACAAACATCCACCGACTCCCCTTTGTCTATCTATTAACCTCCTTAAAGGAATTTCCATAACAGATTTGTCAGGTAAGAGAAGTTCTCTTCTCAAACCAAAGGTGACTGGGCCTATTTTTATCGTGTGCTGCTATAGTCCTTGGAAACTTATCTTTATTAAGGACTCTAAAAATTTACCAACCATTGCTGTTCAGGCTATAACCAGCTAGTAGGTTAGTCTATCTCTTCTGCTTTGTTCCCTTCTTGAACAACAGGTAACATTGTTAAATGCAATTTACCAGTCCTCTGGAACCAAACTGATTAGAGTGAATTCTGAAAATCTGCACTTTATGCTCCACAATCTCTAAACTACCTCTTTTAAAAAACCCTGAGGTGTAAGTCCTCCTGGTCAGTTGACATCCATTTTTCCACAAGCACCTTCTGCTTAGCAATATCCATTCCAGTAACATTTGCCCCAGACTCTCTTGAATTTCAGGTACATTGCTGGTGTCTTCAGCTGTGAAGACTGTCGCAAAAAAAAAACATATTCAATTCCTCCAAAGCTGCTCTAAGAAGTCATCTTATAGGCACTCTACAAATTCCTTCTCTTGGGATAATCCATCCCCTATGACCACTGTAACCTTGCCTTTATTACATGGCAATTGTATCTCCTCATGTAATTTATTTATTAAATTCCAATTCCTGTTCAGAGGCCTGTATATAACTCCCAACAGGGATTTGTTTTAATTCTTGCAGTTTTATTAGTTCTACTCTGAAGGATTCTACATCTGCTCCAATGTCATCTATCTATATGACCAAAAGTCTGATCTTGGCCACTTCCTGTTGTTCTGTATATTGATTTTAGAATAAATGCTGCCACTTACGGCTCTGATTTTTGGCCATCTTACTCAGAGTCCCCCTCCAAGAGGATTTAGCCCATTGATTAAATATAAAAGAGTTATTAGTGTTTTAAAAATGTTCAGATTAACTCTCCTGAAGGCCACGTCCTTTCCGGAGGGACTATAAAACCCGGATGTGTTGAGTGCCTCAGTCAGCTCTGCAAGATGGAGGAAGCGAGAGGGTACGTTCACTCAGTCTGAGCTGTGGGAATAATGTACGCATGTCTAATAAAAAATCTGTCTGAGTGGTTTTACTGACCTGTCAGTGCCCTTTCATGTGGGTTTGAAATTATAGTTTGTAAATGCTAAAGCTGTGTTGCCTTTGGTTTGGAAATGCTAAAGCTGTGTTGCCTTTGATTTGGAAATGCTAAAGCTGTGTTGCCGTTGGTTTGGAAATGCTAAAGTTGTGTTGCCTTATGTTTGGAAATGCTAAAGCTGTGTTGCCTTGCTTAATTAAAGTTGCCTTGCCTTCCATATAATTAAATGTCTAATCTTGACCACTTCCTGTTTGCGCTTTATATTGATTTTAGAAAAAGCGCAACCACATACGGCTGTGATTTTTGGCCATCTTACTCAGGGTCCCCCTCCGCTCATCATAGAATTTCCTCCCAGAATTTTTCCCATCGATGAAAAATAAAAGAGTTATTAGTGTTTAAAAAATGTTGAGATGCCCTCTCTTGTCAATCATGCCATAAAGGTCATGCCCCTTCTGGTGGGAGTATATGAGGGACTATAAAACCCAGAAGCGTGGGCATGGCTCAGTCTCCCCCCTCAACAAGATGGAGGAGGGAGTGGTCACGACTCGCTGTCTTTAGTGGCCTTGCACCCTACTTGAAATGGTATGAAACGCACTGGAATTTGGTTGGACTTGCCACCCTGCTTGAAGGGGTAAGAAAAACTTTTACTTGAATTTGGTTGCCTTGCAACTTCTGAATGCGTATTTCAAGCCAAAATTTCCCTCGGCAAGTAACTGCCCAAACCCACCAGCCGTGGTGACGTGAGGTGAATGCTGCCAGAAAACAAGCTTGGAGTGACTGATAACCAGTCCCTTTCAGCCCACAAACCACCCATACTAACACTACAGAAGCCCCGCCCCCCCCCCCCCTTTGCTAAGGACTAAATTTCATTCCTCACCAGCAGTGTTATCCACTCCCTCTGTCCACGTGTGTTTATTTTCAATAGATGTGTAAACCTTAGATATTGAGCTCCCAACTTGTTACTCCTTCAAGTCATGTCGCCGTGATGCTCACAACAATCGTACTTTACCACTTTCTAAGCTGCGATAAAGCTCATCAACTTTGTTACAGAATCTCCCATAAGGATAAAAGATTAGGCTATGACTTCAAAAAATAAGGCTTTGGATTTAGTAAATATTTAGTAGGATAGACAAAAGAATAAAAGGTTGTTTATAACAGCTACTTGGAACTGCAAATGTGAAGAGTCCTTGGAGGATTCAGAAAGCAAGCAGAGCAGTTATTAAATACTATGTTGGATAGCAATGAGGGGTGTGTAGAAGTTGCACTAACAGGCAAACATTCAGAAAGTTTTGAAGCATAATTGCAAGTTTATGGAGGTCATACAGCACAGAGGCCTTGGCCCACTTGCCATGCTGAACCACAATTCCTCTGTTCTGGGTGAAAGGATTCTGTGCATCTACCCTATTTTTTCCCGCTTGACCCTTATATACTTCTATAAGAGAACCTTTAAAAGCCTCCCACAGTCCAAGGAATGATAGTCCTCGCTGCCTGCCTTTCATGTAGATTCAGGACCTCCGGTCCTGGTAATATCCCCCATATAATTTTCTCTTGCAGTCTTCCAGCCTAACATTGTTGACTAGAGCAGGTGGACGAAAAATGAACACAATATTCCATATGAAGCTCAGCAGAATCTTGTACACCCTGTATCATAACAACCTGCCTCACTAAATGCTCCAATGATAGGTCAAGGTATTGTGAAAGCCTTTCTTGACCACCATTATCTAATGTGAAACCACTTTCAAACAATATACCTGCACTCCTAGATCCCTTGATGAACATCACTCCCCACAGAGGCCCCGCTTTCACTGTGAAGGCCCTGCCCTGGTTTGGACTTCCCAAAAGCAAAAACACCTCACACTTGTCGTGCAAATTAAACTCTATTAACCATTCCTCAGTCTACTTGTCCAACTGATCAACGTCCTGCTGTATATATTGTAGGGACATGGGTAATCAAGAAGAGTGAGACCTATTATGATCCAAACGAGCATTCTAGCAACTGTGGTCTCAGGAGTCAGTCACACAGCACGAAACAGGTCCTTTAGACCAACTCACCCACCAAGATGCCCCATTTCCCTACATTCTGACTATATCCCTTTATCTATTTCTTATCCATGCCCCTCTCCAAATGTCTTGAATGTAGTTAAAGTACCTGCCTCAACTACTTCCTTTGACAGCTCATTCCATATAGCCACACTCCTGTGTGGCCCTGGTTCCTATTTAAAACCTTTCTCTTATCACCTTAAACCATATGGCCCTCGGGTTCTGATACTCCTACCCTGGGTTAAAGACTGTGCATCACTATCTATTCCCCCTGACGATGTTGTACAATATATCTAATGGATCTTCCTGCATTCCACGGAATAAAGCCCGCTCAACCTCTTCCAGGCCCTCGAATGCTGGAAATATGCTCACAATCTTCTCTGCATCATTTCCTGCATATGGCAGTTTTTCTACACCTGGGTGACCAATCTAAATACAATACTCCAATGCAACTTCACCAAAGACTGTAACATAACATCCCTTCTATAATCAATTCTAACTAAATTGATAGTATGCCAAATGTCTTCTTCACCACCCTATCCACAGGTAATGTCACTTTCAGGGAACTGTGTACTTGTACTCCTCTGCTCTATAACACTCCCCAGAACATTAATATTCACTTTGAAGATTGTGCTCCGGTTCGACTTTGTAAAATGCATCACCTCACTTTTATCTGAATCAAACTCTATCTGCTGCTCCTTGGCCCACTTGCCCAGATGATTAAATCCCGCTATAATTCTTGAAACCCATTTTAATTGTACACAATACCATTTATTTTAATGTCATCTGGAAAGTTACTAATCGATGCCAGTGATTCTCCTTCAATCATTTTTATTTTGTTACCAACAGCAACGAGCCCAGTACTGATCCTTATGGCACTTTCACAAGTCAGTCTTTGTCCTCTCAGCTTCCTACCATTTTAAACGTAATTAGATGTTTATAGCTAGCTTAAATGTGGATAATCCTAGGATTTTAATAGGTGTCCCAGGCTGCTAGATGGGATAAGGGGGGAAATTGCTTTGGTTCTGACAGAGAGGGGGCCTGTTGATTGGAGGCTTGCAATTGGTTATACTTCAAGTAGAAGCAAGAATGTCAGGTAATTTAAGTCCAGTGTATCTAAACTAAGTTGTTGGATTCAATAGTCTTTGAATTCTGAGGGCCAGGTTTAATCTGAATTTGAAAATGCAGGGATTAACCGAACACAGTATGGCTTTAAGATGATATCCTGTCTAATGAATTTGATTGAAATTTTCAAGGAGGCCCTAATATGGGTTCCCAAACATCTTTATGAGGGCAAGGTGGAGTTAACATGGACTTCCACAAAGGTAGAAAAAAAAATGCTGGAGAAACTCAGCAGGTGAGGCAGCATCTATGGAGCGATGGTATAGGTGACATTTCGGGTCAAGACCCTTCTTCAGACTGATGCGGGGGGGAGGGGAGTAAGAAGAAAGTAAGAGGTGGAGACAGTAGGTTGTGGGAGAGTGGGAAAGGGGAGGGGAAGGAGGAGAAAAGCAAGGACTACTGAAAATTGGAGAAGTCAATGTTCCTACCGATGGGTTTGTAAACTACCCAAGTGAAATATGAGGTGCTGCTCCAATTTGCGGTGGGACTCACTCTGGCCATGGAGGAGGCCTAGGACAGAAAGGTCGGATTTGGAATGGGAGGGGTAGTTGAAGTGCTGAGCCACTGGTTGATCAGGTTGGTTAATGCGAACTGAGCAGAGGTATTGGGCGAAGCGATCACCAAGCCTGCGCTTGGTCTCACTGATGTAGAGCAGTTGACACCTAGAACAGCAGATGCAATAGATGAAGTTGGAGGAGGTGCAGGTGAACCTCTGCCTAACTCAAGGCCTTTGACAAGTCACACATGATGACAGTCCCAAAGAGTGGGAGTTTGGTATGAGTCCGTGGGATACAGGGCAAATTGGATCTGAAATTGGTTGTGTTATGACTCTCTGCCTCCCAACCCTCCACACCCCCCCCCCCCTCCCCCCGTCAGTACTCATGGGGACGTCTCTCATTCTCCCAAATTCCCATTCCTCTGTCTCTACTCTTGCTGAATCCTGTGCCACTCCGCTCTCTCAGAGTCCAAAGACAGAATTCAAATGGAAATAGGATGCTCGGTATCACCATCTAACTCCCTCTTGTTACAGTGCCGACAAGCTCGGACACTGTATTCTCACTTGTATTTGTTTTTTTTTAAAATCATTTTCACATTTAATCACATGTGTGTGTTTTTTTTATTCAAGGACTATCGCAAAGGGAATCTACTAACTGAACATTGTAGGGTAAACGATCCCCCTATATCTAAGGACCTGAAGTACGAATGCACCGCAAGACACATAGGTATTAAATCTATTCAAAATGCAAGACGATAACCAAAATTAACTGGGAGGAATCTTAATTTTGTTGTTGGAACGTTAGGGGTGTTAACCAAACACATTAAAAGGAGGTAAGATTCTATGATCTGCTGAAAGCATACAAACAAGATATTGCTTTTTTACAAGAGGACCATCTTAAAACTTTCAAGCCAAGCTAGATGAGGGCGAATTGGATCGGTACAAACTTTTCACTCGTCATACTCGTCGAAAAATCTAGAGGAACGTCTATTATTATTCGCAAAGGCATTCAATTTAAACCAAAACTTACCCTTAACAGATAAGGACGGGAGATATTTGTTGGTTACCGGGAAGAAATCATGCTGCCACAATACCTGGTAAACATATACGCGCCCCCAACTTTGGACAATCCGCACTTTTCAATTAAAATCTTGATTATAATTGCAGAATATACATACCTAAATGTCCTTAATAGGCAAAGACTTTAACTGTTGTCTTAGACACTTACTTAGATAAATCAATCAAAAACAAAGAGGTATTACGAAATCCAAAACTAGCGAACTACTAAAACATACATAAAAAAACACAAACAGATACCAGATGTTGGAGGGGGGGATTTGCAAATCCGAATGCAGGGATTATTTCGTTTTCTATTCTATGGATGCACCAAGACATATTCACGAATAGATTACTTTCTGGGTGGATAAAAAACTAATTACCCCATACTTCTAAACCCAAATTACCACACAAATTGCAAGCTTCTCGATCACTCCCAATAACCTTTTTTTTCTAAAAATGGAAGGAATGACTAAGAACAAACCGTTTTGGAGGTACAATCTCAAATTTTAAAGGGTGTACATATTTAAAAGACCAAATGGACCTTTTTTTCGAAATAAACGACACGTCAGACGTATCACCTACACTATTATGGGAATCTTTCAAAGCATTTATTCGAGGCTTGATAATTTCATATCAAGCTTTTCAAAATAAGAAAAATGAGAACGAACAAAGACAGTTAGAAGAACAAATTAGAAAACTGGACATAGAAAACGCTAAAGACCCCACTACGGATAAACACAATAGAATAATAATACTGAAATTCAAATTAAATAAATTATTATCAGAGAAAGCATAAGTTTCTTCAAATTACAAGACATGAACACTTTGAATTTGGAGATAAGCCCCACAAACTTCTGGCACATCTGTTAAAAATTCAAGAAAAAGGATCACACAATTTTAAAGATTAAATAGATAAAGGGGAATTGATTGACCTGCCGAGTGATATGAATAAATGATTTGCAACAATTTTTTACGAGGAATCTGTATTATACATCGAATACGATATTGGTCACCAAAAAACAAAGTTACAGAGTTCTTGGATAAGAGATAGTAAACCTTCCCAAATTAGAGTGCAGGAACAAGAGGAATTGGGAGCCACAAATCTCAAATAAGGAAATAGAAGAAACATAATCTCATTAAAAAAAGGAAAAAACCAGGTCCCGACGGATTTAGTAATTAATAATTCTATAAAAGTTTTTATGACATATTTACTCCTCGCCTACAGAAAATTGTATACTTATGCCTTCAAAGAACAAATACTACTGAAACACTAGCAGAATCCACGATCACACTAATACTTAAGAAAGATAAAGATGTGGAAGAACTGGATCATACAGAGCTATTGCGCTGTTAAACACAGATCAAAAAATATTAGCGAAAATACTAGCTAGAAGACTAAGTAAACTATGCTAGTAAATTAATACATCCGGATCAAACGGGGTTTATCCCTAAGAGACAATAATTTAATAATTTGAGACGTCTGCTCAATATATTGCGTTCACACCAAACGGAAGATCAAAAACTATCAATTTCTACGTTGGATAGCAGAGAAAGCATTCGATCAGGTCGTAATGGGAATATATGGTCAGGGTATTGCAAGAATTTCAATTGGGAGCGAATTTTATTCTATGGATTAAATTACTATATAATAAGCCAACGGGCAGAATATTAACTAACAATAATTTATCTATGAAATTTCATTAGTCAAGGGGTAATAGACAAGGATGTTCATCATCACCGTTGTTATTTGCCCTCATAATTGAACCCCTAGCGGAAAGAATTAGAACGCATCCGAATAGCCATGGATATAAAACAAAATATTCCAACAATAAAATATCACTATATGATGACGATGTACTATTTTACTTCGGAGTCACATGAGTGACTACGTGAAGAAGCCCCGCCTGGCGCTGGAACGGCATTACGTCGACGCTGACGGCAGAAGCAAGAGTTGCAGAGCGCAGCTCCTCGCTGCGGCCGGAACGGACCCGCAGGTAAGTGTAAGGAAAAAAGGGGACGTTCTAAAAAAGATGTTACGGTGGTAAAACCAGCAAAAGAGAAAGTAAAAGTTAAAATCAGAGTCATGCTGGCGTACTGATTTAGCCAGATAAATGGGAAAGAAAAACGGAGAAGTCTCAAAGGAAAATTTCGCGGGTAAAAAGACCGTCCCGGGTGAAGCTAAAGAAACGGGACAAAAGTTTAGTGCGGATCCGATTCCGATACCGGTGGCCGCTGATTCACCCGTTAGTGAGACTATAATTTCTCCAGAAATACAAACCACAGAGGAAAATGTTCCTAGAAAAAGTAAAAAGAAATCCGTGAGGCCCGTGGTTTCTGATAATGACTCTGATAATGAAAGTCCTCTGGATAATAAAGGCTATATGGCTAAAAATGGACATATGGAGAAAGTGCTCCAAAATATAATGAGACAAGGGTCACAGTACCCCAGAATTTCCCAAAATGACCTGTGGGGTTTGAATATACAGAATATGGCTATGTGCCAAATTGGGAATTTGAAACTCCGGACCCAGGATTAAGGGCGGAGGAAATCTCATATTGATATAATTCCAAGTGTATCAGGGCTGCAAAAGACAGACCCTGCAAGTTGTGATGTGGATTATGATCCGTGCACACCACAAATAAAAAGAGATGTGCCTGAGATGGCTAAGGATTTTGCCTATACCTGAAGGAAGTGGTGAGGGCTATGGAAGAAAAAAAAAGAAAAACTAGCTGCCAGTATTAATTATATGGTATCTCACCAACTTCAAGATTCTGTGATGATTGAAAAAAGAGCAGCAGAATTATATAAAACACCCGAAAATTGCACCTCATTGAAGGTACCTATCGGTTAATCCGTCTATATGGACGCCTATGGACTCCAGCATGAGAGGACAAGAAATAAGATTTCAAAGAATCCTCAAATTGATTTCTGCTGCCATTACTGCTTTTGGAAGGCAAATGGAGGGGTTGGAGATGGGATAAAATCCAAAAAGATACTTTGGGCTTATTATGCAATTCCTTCTATGAAATTAATTGTATGAGGAAAATTGCGATTCGGCCCATATTTCATCCAAGGTTTGCAGGTCTGTGTCGATCAACTGGGTTGTTCAAGCTCCTTGGTTATCTATTTGGAGAAAACCTGCCTAAACAAATAAGAGAAATGGATGAAGAGGCTAAATCTATTAGCCACATGAGACCTTTCGTCTTTGGACAAAAAAGGTATTTTTTCGTTCAAGAAGGGGATTTGATTTTGGAAACAGAGACAGGAGTATGTTAAGAAAATTTTTTATTATCATCCGACACAGCTAATGTTCACCACCCTATACGGGAGAAGGAGACCACCACGTTTCATAGGAGAGGTACAAAAAATGTATTCTATGTCTTAAAGAAACTGGACAAATCTCCAGTTGGAGGGAGATTACAAATGTTTTATGATGAATGGCTTTGCCATCACATCTGATCGGTTTATTTTACAAACAGTTTCAGGAGCTACTATTACATTCAAAGAAGGTGTTAATTCTCCTGTACAAAATAAACCTGCTTATGGTTTCATGTTTTCTGCAATTGAAGAGGCAGAAACATTAATGTGGAAATTGACAAATTGTTTTAAAAAAGGTGTTATTGAAAAAACTGTTGAACATGAGCATCAATTTTGTCAAATCTATTTCCAAGAAATAAAAAAGATGGTGGTTGCAGAATTATTCTGGACCTTACAAATCTTAATAAATTTGGTTGAATATAAACATTTTAAAATGGAAAACATTTAACACTGCAAGACATTTGATATCAGCAGGTTGTTATATGGCTAGCTACAATTGATTTAAAGGATGCGTACTATTCAGTACCAATACATCAGTTCTTTCGAAGGTATTTAAAATTTAATAGGCCTGGTACAAGCTGTGGCAATTCAAAGCTTTACCAAATGGGTTAAGTTCAGCTCCCAGGCTCTTTACAAAGCTGTTGAAACCACTTTAGCACAATTAAGAGCACAAAAGCACATCATTATGGCTTATCTGGATGACATTTAATCATCCCCCAATAGTAATCAGGAATCACTGAAAAATCAGTTTCAGCAACTAAAACTTTATTTGAGAAGTTAGGTTTTCTTGATTCATCCAATTAATGTCCCAGCTGCAGCCAGCACAGTCAATTAACTATTTGGGATTTCGTGATTAACTCAGTTACTATGTTAGTAACTTTGCCAACAGATAAGATTGATGATATTTTAGGCGACCTGCAGGGTCTCATTCACAAACCTTATCCCTCCATCCGAGAAGTAGCAAAGGTGTATGGTAAATTAGTAGCAGCATTTCCTGCAGTAGAATTTGGGTCCATTACATTACCAAAACCTTCAAAGGGACAAAATAAGAGCTCTAAAAAAGAGAGCAGGCCATTTTGATAGGCCTATGCAATTAACAAAAGAAGCTTTATTGGAATTACAATGGTGGATTGAAAATGTCCCACAAGCTGCTAAAAACATTCTGATACAGCAGCCTGAAGTAATTTTACAAACAGATGCTAGTGCTCTCGGAATGGGGGCGACAGATTCATTCACCAGCTGTGGGGGCAGATGGACTGTCCAAGAGGAAATGTTTCTCCAAACATATGGTATTAACTATTTAGAATTATGGGTTGAAGGCCTATTGTTCTACAAAGAAGAATCTGCATGTACTGATACAATTAGACAATAAAACAGCTGTTGCATATATTAATCACATGGGTGGAGTCAGATCGGTATCATGTGATTGTTTGGGTCTGGAACCCCGCCACAGCTCTGAATCAGGGTCTACCGCTGGAACACCGGAGCTCTGAAGCCGAGCCGCTGCTGGAGCACAGCTGGAATGCCGCTGGAGCACCGGAGCTCTGAAGCCGTGCCGCCGCTCGAACGCCGCTGGAGCAACCGCTGGAGCACCGGAGCTCTGAAGCCGTGCCACCGCTGGAACGCCGCTGGAGCACTGGAGCTCTGAAGCTGGGCCGCCGCTGGAGCACCGCTGGAACGCCGCTGGAGCACCGGGGCTCTGAAGCCGGGCCGCCGCTGGAGCACCAGAGCTCTGAAGCCGTGCCGCTCCGAGGCCGCCAGCTCCACCATTAGGCCTCAGCACAGACGGTGACGGTGACAGGAAAAGGTCGCATCCCCCCGAAGGGAGAGACCAAAACCTTGTTTCTCCCACCATCACACACACACACCCCCACCCCACCCCCTAACAAACCAAAATTCTAACTAAAACAGACACAAAATAGAGTCCACTTGTGGGTAATCTAATCTCAGTATAAATACAGCTGTTCTGTGAAGGCCTCAGAGGTTTGTTAGAGAACATTAGTGAACAAACAGCATCATGAAGCCCAAGGAACACACCAGACAGGTCAGAGATAAAGTTGTGGAGATGTTAAAAGCAGCGTTATGTTATAAAAAAATATCCCAAGCTTTGAACATCTCACGGAGCACTGTTCAATCCATCACCGAAAATGGAAAGAGTATGGCACAACTGCAAACCTACCAAGACATGGCCGTCCACCTAAATTGACAGGCCGGGCAAGGAGAGCATTGATCAGAGAAGCAGCCAAGAGGCCCATGGTAACTCTGGAGGAGCTGCAGAGATCCACAGCTCAGGTGGGAGAATCTGTCCAAAGGACAACTATTAGTCGTGCACTCCACAAACCGGGTCTTTATGGAAGAGTGGCAAGAAGAAAGCCAGTGTTGAAACAAAGCCATAAGAAATCCCGTTTGCAATTTGCCACAAGCCATGTGGGGGACACAGCAAACATGCGGAGGAACATGCTCTGGTCTGAAGAGACCAAAATTGAAGTTTTTGGACTAAATGCAAAACGCTATGCGTGGCAGAAAATTAACACTGCACATCACGCTGAACACACCATCCCCACTATGAAACATGGTGGTGACAGCATCATGCTGTGGGAATGCTTTTCTCCAGCAGGGACAGGGAAGCTGGTCAGAGTTGATGGGAAGATGGATGGAGCCAAATACAGGGCAATCTTGGAAGAAAACCTGTTAGAGTCTGCAAAAGACTTGAGACTGGGGTGGAGGTTCACCTTCCAGCAGGACAATGACCCTAAACATACAGCCAGAGCTACAATGGAATGGTTTAGATCAAAGCATATTCAAGTGTTAGAATGGCCCAGAGACATACCCCAAAAGACTTGCAGCTGTAATTGCAGCAAAAGGTGGTTCTACAAAGTATTGAATCAGGGGGGCTGAATACTTTTGCATGCCACACTTTTCAGTTTTTTATTTGTAATAAAAGTTGGAAACCATGTGTCATTTTCCTTCCACTTCACAATTATGCACCACTTTGTGTTGGTCTATCACATAAAATCCCAATAAAATACATTTACGTTTGTGGTTGTAACGTGACAAAATGGGTATGAAAACTTTTGCAAACCACTGTGTGTGTGTGTGTGTGTGTGTGTGTGTGTGTGTGTGTGTGTGTGTGTGTGTGTGTGTGTGTGTGTGTGTGTGTGTGTGTGTGTGTGTGTGTGTATATATATATATAAAATTTTATTCTAAATGCAGAAATACCAACAGCAGATGGTATCAGGAGAGACTGGAAAAAGAATTAAGTATAAAAATTCCCAAAAAAAGGTGGGAAGAATATTTATTAAATGTCCAAAAATGTTCAATTAATGTAAGACACACCTTAATACAATTTAAAATCTTACGCAGATTATACTATTCAAAAACTAAAATAAGTAAACTTTTTCCCAACGCTTCTCACCTATATGTGATAAATGTCAATGTCAATAAGCTAATATAGCACACTCATTAGTCTTTTGTACAAAAACTCAAACATTTTGGACTGAAATTTTTGAAATTTTCACAAAAATATTTAACATAAAACTGACTCCAAAAAAGCAGACTGGATTAATCTTCGGGATATCGGAAGGGGGGAAAAAGCTCTGAATTAATGTGTTTTAAAAGGACTCTATTTGAATATTATGCTTAATAACGGGGAAAAAAGCTAATCTTAAAATTCTGGAAAAATTCTCCTATAACCAACAGTTAATATGTGGATTTCAACTATGTTCGAAAACACTACACTTGGGATAAGATATGAGACTCCTACTTAGCAGGAAAATTTTTCTGAGACTGTTTCTATAAAGATGTGGTCTGCATTTATAAATCGATTACAAGGATAAGGTGCAAGAATACCTCAAAAAAGTACCGGTGTCGGGTCTTGGTAAAGGGGGAAGAAAAATTGTCGAGTTGGCAGATTCCTTTTGCGAGATGTTTATAATAAAGTAACTGGCTTTTCTTCTTTCTTTCTCTATCTTTCCCTTTTTCTATTTTGTTTTCTCCTCGCCAGGGTCTATCTCTTAATCTCCGGTCTCTAACTCCTCAAGGGTTTCCTTTCCCTCTGTCACGCTTTTTCACTTTCACATCTCTTTTTCACTGTTCTACTTTCTTTGCTGTTATTTCTCTCTCTTTTCTAAAACCTTAAAAAAAGTTAAGGGGTACAACGACTGTAATACAATATAAAGGATGTACACTGATGTAACTTACGGTACCTCTAATAAATAAAGATATTAAAAAAATTAAAAAAAAATATTGGGGCAATGAATTAGAAGTATGTATTGCTTTACTTGAAAGTTTTGGGATTCCTGGACGATTTATGTTTGACGGAATCTATGATTCTGACATCTTCAATATGAAACAAGGCACAACTCTACCCCCACGCACCCCACCCTCTCAGCATTTTGTATGGAGCCCAACTTTCAAGTGGGGCAGTGATTCAACAGTCTCTCCAATTTAATGTGCCAATTCTGTGCTCATGACATAGTACATTGGAGAAACATAGAAAATAGGTGCAGGAGTAGGCCATTCGGCCCTTCAAACCTGCACCGCCATTCAATATGATCATAGCTGATCATCCCACTCAGTATCCTGTACCTGCCTTCTCTCCATACCCCCTGATCCCTTTAGCCACAAGGGCCACATCTAACTCCCTCTTAAATATAGCCAATGAAGTGGCCTCAACTACCTTCTGTGGCAGAAAATTCCACAGATTCACCACTCTGTGTGAAAAATTATTTTCTCATCTCAGTCCTAAAAGATTTCCCCCTTATCCTTAAACTGTGACCCCTTGTTCTGGACTTCCCCAACATCGGGAACAAACTTCCTGCATGTAGCCTGTCCAATCTCTTAAGAATTTTGTAAGTTTCTATAAGATTCCCCCCCAATCTTCTAAATTCTAGCGAGTACAAGCCGAGTCTATCCAGTCTTTCTTCGTATGAAAGTCCTGACATCCAAGGAATCAGTCTGGTGAACCTTCTCAGTACTCCCTCTATGGCGTGAATGTCTTTCCTCAGATTTGAAGACCAAAACTGTACGCAATACGTGAGAAGCCAACTCACAACTTGTCAGAACGCTTTTCCCATCACTTAATTCCACTTCTTCACTAACAAGCCAGGGTTAAATATTCATGCTTCCATAATTAAAGAGCATTGTTAATAACTCTGCCAATAAAATCTGGAATTCTACAATGTGCCATTTGTAGTTTTGAGTTTAAGTTGGAATGCTTCATTGGAAAATAAGTGTGGAATTAATTCTCAGATCTCACCCAAAGTTGACTAATTTCCACTGGTCCAATTGTATTTTGTAAATATACAAAAAAAAATCATGTTGATTATAGCCGTGTGTGCATGTACGCTCCAGTACATAGTCAATAAATTCTACTCACTGCTCAGCCAAGCAATGAATAGCATTGCATTGTGTCAGTAAATATGCTCCTCTTTGTCGGTTGTAACACACCTTAATTTCACTGTAGTCCATGGTGCCATCATTATTTGAAACTGAAAAGCTAGGTAACTCTTGGGAAATTAAAATGATCCTTCACTGTTAGGCATTATGACATCTGCAGTTTCCCAGGATATCAATAGAATTAAGATAAAATGAAATGTGCATCTCCCTGTGGATGCAAGCAATGTTATAAGACTGAAAATAATGGTTAAAAGAACTGACAGAACAGAGGGGGATTTGTGCAGATCTCATCCCTGAAAAACTGCCTGCATTTTTCCATATATTCTTCACTTTAATCTTCCCCTTTCAACACCCATTAATGGAGTCAGCCTTTGTTTAGTGACACCACTTTTGCCGCAGTCATGATAGTAGTTACATAGATTTGCACAGAATCTGTGCTGAAATTTCAGTGCAGTATCATAGTAGTGCTGCATCGCTGTCGGGTCCATCTTTCTAATAAATATTAAACTACAGCCTAGTTTTCCCTCTATAATGAAAATAAAATATCCCACAATACCATTCAAAGATGATTAAATGAAATTGTTCCATCAGTCCAACCTATTTATTTTCCTGCACTCATATATGAAAGGTCATTAATATCTCTAAACACTCATATATGAAAGGTCATTACTATCTCTCTCCTGATCTGCTGGGTAATTATGCATTTCTGTTTTGTTCTTAAATACATGTAGCTATTTATATCAATGCTTTTTGTTAGATACTGTGCACCACGTGGTTGATCTGTGTCTTAGTTGACTCCAGTGCTTCATTGTTATGGAGTGCCTTGGGATATCCTGGGACTTCGCCAAGTGCTATAAATTGGATGAAATCATCCAAAATGTATAATTTTCAACCTGACCTGATTTTTACATTTCACAGAAGATTTGAAAGGCTCTTAATCAGATCCAAATGGGACATGGCAATCACAGCTGTTTTGTTTAAAATATTTACCTTCCTTATAGCATATTCCTACCTCCTTCATCTAAACACTGAAACAAAGAACCTATTACACATCATTGTCATTTTTTAATCCTCCATTATATGATTGCCAC
This sequence comes from Okamejei kenojei, assembly GCA_035221665.1. Lineage (NCBI taxonomy): Eukaryota > Metazoa > Chordata > Chondrichthyes > Rajiformes > Rajidae > Okamejei > Okamejei kenojei. The sequence goes on along the minus strand of CM069136.1, from coordinate 43,689,686 downwards.
ATCATCATTAACTAGATCTACCTTTTCACCCATATTGATGCTTTAAAATAACCCATGTTCATTTTATTTTCAGTCTTTTGAATATTGTATAATACCTTAAAATTCTCATGAAATCCATATTTATTTATTTTTTTCTTTAGGCTTACTTTATCTATTATACTTTAAAATAACATTTGGTCAAATTCATCCATTAAAAAACAACTCTTAAAATATCTCTTAAACTTAATTGAGTAACATGTCATTCATAATTTATTCACCACATATTTTCATATCTTCAAAAGTCTAATCTTCCATTCTCAGTTTAATTTAGAAAAGGTTCATTTTTCCAAATGAAAACACCCAATTTTTCATCTAGTATTTCCTTTCAACTTCTCTGCATCTATTTTCTCTGTGATTTCCCTGATACTCTTCTATTTTCATGTTGCTTACTTCTCGAATTATCCAGAACCAAGATCTTTTGGTGGTTTTGTATGCAAACTACTGATTACGGAAATAGCTCCTGATGTCTTCTCAGAATTTAAACAGGATGAATATATTTCTCAACAATTTCTTCATAGTTGATTGCGGAAAACAACGTAATCAATATTCTATTAAATTGCTCAGGTACATTGGGGTGAACTTTAGTTTAAGGTTCAATCTCAGTTCAAAAATACAAACTTAGCACAGAGTATATGAAATGGCAGAAAACAGTCTGGCCAAATGATTTGAGGGGAAAAAGGACTAAATATAAACCTCAGGCTTTTGAGGCCATAGCCTTTATTCAAAACAACTGTAGAATGTCTAAAGAAGGGTTCCCAATCAAAAAGGTCATCTGTCCATTTCCTTCCACATTTAATGCCTGACCTGTTCAGTTCCTGCATCAGCTAGCGATTTTACTTTTACATTCGCTCATCCACTCCTCACTTAGTCATTTTTCTGTACACATTTTTAATAAAATCCTTCCCCCTCCCCCACTAATTTTTGCGCCTCCTGGCCACCTTCTCATCGCGTGCCCCGCGCGATCTTAACGGCTGCTGCGCCCGGCTCTCCTCTACACTACCCAATGCTTTTCGCGTCCTCGCTGGCGGCCCGCAGGGCTCACTCGGCATCTCGGGCCAGCCTGCCAATCCTCCCTCCCCGCTGGCGGAGGAACAGATCGGCTGTTTTCCCCCCCCCGTTGCTTTTTCGCACAGTTCCTCGCGCAGCCATCCCGCCCCCTTCCTGGGGTCTGAAGCGACGAGGATGCGAGAGGCTCAGTCTTTTTCTGATGGGGCCACTTTCACACTTACGTAGGAGCCGCCCCCGCGTTTAACCAGGGCTCGGGGAACTCGGCATTGGATGGGGACGAGGAGGGCTTACAGAGGGAAGGCTGGGAGACAACTTAGAATCCAGCAGCTGAGTGGCTCTGTGAGGGATTATTCCACAGTGAGTCAATTCGGTATCAAATCCCCCCTCTCCTCCCCCACCGCTCCTACCAATCCATATCCCCTTCACCCCTCCCCTCCCCCTTAACCCCACTCTCCCTTCCCACCCTCCCTCTCCTCCATCCCCTCTCCCTCTCGCCCCTCTGTCTCTGCCCTCCCTCTCTAGAATCGCCTGCCAGTTGGGGGCTATGCAGCAGTAGGTAGGGCCGTTATGGGGTAAAAGGAGCAAATTAATGATAGTAATATAATATCAAGGGGGTAGTTAGCATGTGTGCGAGGGGGGTAGTTAGTGTGTGTGACACCGCATGCTGCCCCCCCCCCCCCTCCGCACATTGGGGGAACTGACCCAACGGGTCTGCACTTGGTCTAGTAATTTCTAAATGTCGCTCTGGCATTCAAATACCTTGAAAATCCCATGAAATAACTAATAAGTAAAATTATAAAAACATTGTTACTAGGATATCAGGTAAATAGAATCATCAAACTAAGGAGCACCTTTTCCACAGGTCTTTCGCCTCCAAATCTTCAGTAAAATCAAAGGGGTCTCAGATCCTGGATCACGTCTGACCTGGCACAGCATCGCTCAACATGTTGGCAAAGACTCTCAGTTCGGGCTCAACCGCAGAATTTCAATGTGGAATTCACAGCACAGCCAAACCGGCAGATCAAAAACACTATATGGCTGATCCAAAACTATTGAGGGTCCAGGTTACATGCTCTTGTACATTAGTGCTCAAGTCCTGAATTGTTTCTGCTCTTTAATTAGCTAAATACTGGTGGTCCTGTTTGACACAGGCAAACCAGACAGCTTCACAGTCATTATCCTGCAAAATCCAAGCCAATACATCAACATCCACAGAATCTGCATGCTTTAAATATTTCAAACAGACCTTGCAGCATCCCATATTATTTGGTACTTTGCTGCATCAGGGTTATATCAGAGGAATCTTAGACTCATAGAATACATTTTTACTTTGCAATTTCATTCTTAATTAGGGATGAGACCAACCAAAAGCTCAAGTGATATGGCATCTAAGTGCTCCACTGTAAATTATCAGGTATACCTCATTCAAGACATAATTATACTCCTGAGAATTCATGATGCATACTCTATTTTTTTTCTGTAGACCATCAGAAAACCAAGCCGTGTTTTCCACTTGAAACAAAGATGAACACTGCATGCATATGCATGTGCAGTTCACAGCTGGGTAGCTTCCCAAACTTGTTTGCCAAAGTTCAGAATTAATTAAAAAAACAGCCCTGGTTCTGAGGTGTGAAGGAGGCTAGCAAGAGCTCGAATTGTTGTGGCAGCAAGCATAGCAGCATCAACACAAAATGAAGCTTTGCTAAGAAGCTTGTATAAGTAGCCTGAACAGTGTATCCAGTTAGGAATGCAGTGAAGGTAGGCAATAACCAGTAAATCGCTGGCTACAAGTGTATGATCATGTCCAGTGAAGCAAATTATAGGCCAAGAGTTTCCACTTCAGGCACAACCCACAATCCAACTAGAAATTACTCCAATTTTGAGTGATTTTATTTTTCCACGAGTCTCCACTTTTAAGAAAAATGCATTCACATGGTGACCAAAAATGCACAACCGAAACCCTTTCAAACATTTTCAGTAAATACCATGTAGACACTGGACACAAGTTTGAAAGTAATATTACATTATCTCCTTGATCAATAACTTAATTTTCTACCTTCCCGGATCTCAGTGAAACAGAACTGTACGTATTGTAACAGGATAGCCCCCCTGTGACGTTTACAATTCATGGGAAGATTGTGCCTTCTTTAGAAGCAGCTCTCATACTTTCAATTCAACGCAGCTGCTGAGGCAATCAGCTCTTTGAAAGTGAGATGCAAACAGGAAAAGAAAATATCTTCCATTGAAAATCTGCCAACTGAAACATGGGATACTTTTCATTGAAATTTCAAATGAGATTGGGTTGATTGAAAAAACATTTTGAGAGCCAGCCCATCCCACTGTCACCAATTACAAGGGCAAAACTATCCTCCATTTGTGTAATGCAGTTATCAGGATCAAGATGAGAGGGAATTTCTTAGTGTGACTTTCCAGCACCACCTCACCCCCTCCCCAACAAAGATTTTTCACTAGCTAAACCCAGAGACATAAAATATACTTTGAACCAATGCAAACTGGCAGTAATTTTGGCAAAGGCAATTGAGAAGATTTGCATTAAGAAATATTCCTTGATATATTTAAATGCAGCAATGTAGTACTGTTTTGTGTTGAAAAATTAGCTTTTGGAATCAGTGTTTAGCCCTCCACTACATACCAATTAACAAGAGAATATGAAACAATTTACAAACTAAACTGGTGTACAATACTTAGTGAAGTTCTTAGTGTTAAAATAAAATAATTAAATTATTTAAAAATGCACCCATTTATGTCTTTATAGCTCAAAGAATTGTAAATTGGCTCCTAAATGGGATGAATTTGGCACTAGCTTGCAATGGCAATTCAATCCCTCAATATGGCCACCTCTAAACAGGGTCAGTTAGACAGACTATTCATTAAACTACTGAAAATTGTACACAATAAAGACACAAGAGATTGCAGTTGCTATAATCTGAATAAACACTGCTGGTGGGAACTCAGCCAGGTAGGCGGCATTTGGGAAGGTAAGGGTACAAGTCAATGTTTTGATCAATACCTGAAAAAGGATTGATACATTGTAGAAAACTCGCATCTGTGCTGAGTGCCGACTACACATTTTCTTCAAAATTATCGGCATCATGTTAGCTTATGTCAAGCAAAATGCATCAAACTTGAGCCCAAACCACCAGTTGATATTTTTTTTTTACAATGTGGTGCAGTTCCTCCGTGAATAAAGTTTAACGGCAAAAACTTGTAACCTCCCAACTTTCTTTATCATATTTGAAAAAGAGAGTCCCCTATATTTATACATTGCAAATACCCCCAGCTAAAGAAGGTTATTGAGTGGTTACAATTGTCAACCCAAAATTTACAACAATTTGGTTCAAGCAAGCAGACATGTTACTTTCCTGTACTATGCTCTTGATTTTCCTGGAAAAAGCCATCTAAATCTATTGAGAAACTTGGAAGTCACCTGTGCTAGTAATTTACATGGGTACTTAAAAATGCAGAATAGAGTGGTTGTTCTTTGCTGCAGTGACAATCTGGACTGGCTGTAAGATAGGAATGTGTTGGATATGGGATTACAGACAGGATTTCGACAATGCATCATAGGACACTGATGGCTGATAATGGAGAATAGAAATAAAAGTGGTTCTGTGTCAGCAGATGGGTTGCTGTTCCACGTGTTGTACTGTAACAATAAGATTTCTGGTTGCACCACTCATAATTTAAAATTAAGATGAGAGTAGTAAAAGCTAATTTGCAAACATTCCAATATTATGGGTCACAACCCAATGGATTCAGGACCAAAAGGATCTGCAAGAAAGACTGCTTTCTTATGATAGGTAAGGTCTTAGATTTAAAACAAATTCAAGGCAACATTCTTGCTTCTCTGTAGATTCATCTCTGCTTTGTGAGATGTTTTTGTTTTATTGCAATGTTATAGATTAAGTCTCTTTTAATCATGTATAATCTACATAAAACCATATCAAGAACTGATTTGGAGCATTGTATGGACCTGGGCAAGTAGAATATAAATATTAGTGCCAATTAACAACTGTCATTGCTATCCAATTCCAAGAATTCACAGAATCTGTAAAGGCAGAACTTTTCTTTGACCATAAAAATTAATGTTTTACAGGTCAAACTTCAAGTGGCCAAGTGGGTTAGAAATTTTTCCCTTCCAACTCCCCAGATCCATTTATCTAATTCTCCGGGCAAAAACACTTATCAGGACAAAATCACATACACTTTGCATTGAAGCATGACGGTGGTGATTCATTCAGAGGAGGTTTGCCTTCAGAAAGGGTATCATCTGGCTGCCCACAGCAAGTCTTAAATGTTCTTGGCAGACTTTTAAAAACTAATGAGGAAAAGATACTTCTCCATGTTCCTTGACACTGCAAAATATATATTTGAAAATTTATGAATTTGATTTTATTCTAAAAAAATTTAACAATTTACAATTTTTATTCATTGCATTTTAAGTGATTTACGTTTCAATACAAGGGAATGGAATTGTTCCTTTGGCAGAGTGGTGAAATTAATAGTAGAATTGTTTAAAACACTATTACAGTATAGACAATGCAACAAATTGGCCTCCGACATATTTTTTGAATTAAAGTTTGCTCTCAACTTCTGCACAAGATGCTGGAATTGTTTCCAGATAATTTAAAGGGGCAAAAATACTCTTCATTGAAAATTTCAAAGGCACATGAGAGAAATTAGCATATATTATATATACTGTACGATTGGGCAACAATACTCTTTAAACACTTGTCAAGACCAAGAAGAATGGAACTGCAATTGGACAGAAATGTTTCTAACTGGATTAATTCCATTTTAAATCCATTGTAGCCAAGATGAAAATTCTTCATAAAATGCTCTGTAATTATTCTCTCATGCAGTGGTTGGTCGTGTGGCCACGTAAACAAACAGAACAATCAACAGCACGACCACAGCTAATGTGGGAAACACGATGGTGGTGATTTGACTTCGAGCTTCTTGCATGGCTTGCCGCCGTTCTTTTTTGTCTTTCGAAGTCTCCTTTTTTGGTTTTCCTTTCAGCTGCCTCATTTTTTAATGTTGTAAAGTGATAATCAAGAATTGCAAAGTACAGTGCAAATAACTCTCAACTGTGTTGATTGTCTTGGTTCTTCTCTTGAAATGCCCTTCTTGAATGTGCTACTCTTTTTATTGTTGTTCCTTTTGTCTACAAAACAAAATATTTTCTCAATTTTAGAGATGCCTTTTTAATTTGACAATAATGTGTTAAATGGGAATTATTTTTCGGGAACCCTGAAATTACCGTGTTGGCGCAACGTATCAAAGATAGAGTAAACTGAATTATGGTACCGTTCATAAATAGTTACATTTATTTTGTACAAAGGCAAAAGTGGTTTCGGTAAAGTTACTGGTTCCAGAGGAGAATACTATTGATTTTGGCACATGTATAAATCCCACTATGGAGCTGGGAAATAAATCAATTAGACAAATCTGAATACTGAAGTAAACAATGCACATTCTGATACCAAATTGAAGAAAAACGAATCAAGATTAGTTATGCCTGCTCTCCATCATCCTCTAAGATGAATTATAAAATACATATATTTTTTTAAAAATATAGAAACATAGAACTACAGTGCATAAAGAAGGAAATACAGATGCTGGTTTACACGAAGATAGTTCACAAAAAATGGTTGAGGCAATCTGCTGGTCAGGCAGGCATGTTTAAGAAAAGATGCAGACGCAGGTTAAAATCGAGGTAGTCACAAATGCTGGAGAAAGAACTCAGCGGTGCGGCGCATTATGAAGAGAAGGAATTAGGCTGATGTTTCGGTGTCGAGGGACCCCTACTTCAGACTGATGTCAGGGAGGGGGAAACAAAGAAGATGTAGGCGAAAGACAGTGGGACTATTGGGGAAACTGGGAAGGGGCGGGGGGGGGGAGAAGGCGTGGGGGGGGGAGAAAGAAATGAGAGAGAGAGCAACGGCTACCTGAAGTTAGAGAAGTCAGGCAGAATCTCTGGAGAAAATAAGTGATGTTTCAGGTCAAGGACATTCTCTTTCCGAACCAAGGAAGCAGGAATTTAGTTTTACAGCAGTGTGACTGATGGAGGTCTAAAGGGACTGGATGTACATGGTAAAGATGTCATTGGGGGTTTAGAAATTGAAAGTTATTAAAGAGTTCAAGGATATGATGAGCCTCGAATGTGGCTAGGATAGGACTGGACAAAGGGGATAGGATATAACCAGGGATGTGGAGGTGATGAGTTTCATGTGAGCAGGAGCAACAGAAGAAACAAAGGGTCTGCCAGGGCAGTCCTCTTTGGGGATTTTTGGTTTGATGACAGTTGAAATTGTTGCTGAGTTAGCAGAGAGCAGTGCGTTCAGAGGAGATGAGACTGGAGTGGGCAGGGGGAGTGGAGAAGTCAAGATGGTTGATGTAGCACCAGCATTGGAAATAAAAAAGTTCAGGGAGAGTAGAAGAGCGGCCATGAGGAGGAGGAATGTTGAAGACAGGAGAAGTAGTTGTCACTGCGAGGCGAGGACTCCTTACCAGAGAAAAGGACACAGATGACATGAGGCATCGGAAGAACAAGATAATGGTGGTTCTTGGAACCCGTCGCGTAGTGGGCATAGGGTCTGTTGGGGGACTGAACATTCTGCACCGGAAAGGGGGGGGGGGGGGGGGGAAATCAGGGAAGTGTGAAAACGCAATGGGAATAAGAATTGGGATCAGACCCTGGCACTGAGGTTGAGGGTGGAGGGCAGCGTGGGGAGAAATTAACAAAAAGACAATTGCTGTGCTGGGATGATGGGCGGCTAGAGTGGGGGTGCGGGGGGGGGGTGCGGTAAGAGAGGTAAATGGTTGCATAGAAGAATGGCAGAAGGGACGTTGTGTTGCTAGGCATTAAGGTTCCCTGTTGGAAGAGGACAGGCTGTAGGGATCAGAATCAGTAGGTGTGCTGCAGTTGGAGGGGACGGCCTGGAAAACGCAGTGAAAGCAATGACCAGGGCCTGCCGAAGTCAGGGGAGAGGTGTGGATCGGTGGGTCAGTGGCCCAGGCGCCAGGTCCACACCGACATTTGCAATCCAATTCCTGACAATCAGTACTGCCCATGCCTGCACTTTGCCCCTTTACCCCAAAGGCAAGGTTACAGGTTCCTTAATGACTACAGGCCGGTCACATGTATAGTCTGATGACCCTCGGATACAGTGTGACAAGCTTATAATATCACGAGCCCCTGCTGGACCCTCGCAGTGTGCTTGGCGGGCCAATAGAGCTGTGGATGATGCAGTCAACCTGGGCCTGCACTTCATCCTCCAGCACCTAGATCGCCAGGGAACCTATGCGAGGATATTTGTTGATTTTAGCTCTGTATTCAACACCATTGTGCCAGAGCTACTACACTCCAAACTTTCCAAGTTGACTGTGCCTGAATCCCTTGGTCGGTGGATCAGCAGCTACCTGACAGACAGGAATCAGCATGTGAGGCTGGGAAAGCACATCTCGGACCCACAAAACCTCAGCATAGGAGCACCTCAATGCTGCGTACTCTCCCCTCTCCTCACACAAATGACTGCACCTCCACTGACACCTCTGTCAAGCTTCTCAGGTTTGCGGACAACACAACCCCGATTGGACTGATCCAGAATGGGGAGGACTCTGCCTACAGACAAGAAGTGACACAGCTGGCGTCCTGGTGCCATCGCAACAACCTGGAGCTCAATGCTCTTAAGACAGTGGAATTGATGGTAGACTTTAGGAAAGCTCCCCCTCCCCTCACCCCACTCACCATCAACACGACCATAGTCACACTGTGGTCTTTTAAGTTCCTGGGAATCATCATCTCCAAGGACCTTAAATGGGGGGGCTACCATCGACTCCACAGTCAAAAAGGCACAACAGAGGATGTACTTCCTGCGGCAGCTGACAAAGCACAATCTGCCACAGGTAATGATGGTCTAATTCTACACGGCCATCGTAGAGTCTGTTCTCACCTTCTCCATCATTGTCTGGTTTGGCTCAGCCACCAAGCACGACATCCGGAGGCTGCAGCAAATCGTTCAATCAGCTGAGAAGGTTATTGGCTGCAACCTTCCCTCCATTGACGAACTGTACACCGCAAGGGCCAGGAAGCGAGTAGGCAAGATCATCTCTGACCCCTCTCGCCCTGGCCACAAACTCTTTGAATCACTTCCCTCTGGAAGGCGACTCGGACTGTCAAAGCTGCCACAGCCAGACATAAAAACAGTTTTTTTCCACGAGTAGTAGCTCTACTCAATAACCAAAAATCTGTTGCCTCATTTTGCTCTGGTATTTTATTTAATTCACATGTTTAACAATAATGTTGTATTATTAATGTTTAATGTTTATGTATCATTCCTAACTGTCACTGTATGTCATGTTGTCACTTGCGGGCAGAGCACCAAGGCAAATTCCTTGTATGTGAATACTCGGCCAATAAACCTATTTATAAACGTATTCATTCATTTATTCATTTGCGGCCATGGTGCATGGACAGGTTGGCAGTGGCATCGGTGGGCTCAGCCTGCGAGCGGCAAAGGAAGCTGTGAGGGCTGTCAGTGGCTTCGACGGATCTGGCCTATGATGCAGTGAAGTTGCCCTTTTGGTAGGCCCTGCCTGTGAGTGGCTGGGATGTGGTGAAGGTCTCCAATTTTAGGTAACACCCCCCCCCCCCCCTTCCTTTCCCCGTGCCCAACCTGGATATGTACCCATTTCTATCCTTCTCCTTCCACCTATATTCCTTCCTCTGACTTCATATTTCATGTCTCTTCTATGCTCATCTCTCACTTTGTGCCTTTTTACCTCTGGTCTTTGTCAAAACACCAACCAATCAAAAAAATCTCTCCCCTGTACTTATCTATCACAAAGGCTTTGTTCCACCCACACCTCTTCCAGCTCTCTCCCTTGTCAATCTGAAGGTGGTCCAGGCCCAAAACGTCACCTGGACATATTCTCCAGAGATGCAGCCTGACCTGCTGAGTTACTCCAGTAGTTTGTGGCTTTTTCGTCACCTAGCATCTGCAGTTCCTCCCAACTATGTATATATTCCGTTGGAAGTGCAGAAATTAATCGTTGCACCTTGCAAGGAAAGCAATACAAGAATACATTTCAGCATCCTTGTTATTGCTGCCTCCTCCCAGCTGTAGAAACACAGAAAATAGGTGTAGGAGTAGGCCATTCAGCCCTTCGAGCCTGCACCGCCATTCAATATGATCATGGCTGATCATCCAACTCAGTATCCTGTACCTGCCTTCTCTCCATACCCCCTGATCCCTTTAGCCACAAGGGCCACATCTAACTCCCTCTTAAATATAGCCAATGAAGTGACCTCAACCACCTTCTGTGGCAGAGAATTCCAGAGATTCACCACTCTCTGTGTAAAAAATGTTTTTCTCATCTCGGTCCTAAAAGATTTCCCCCTTATCCTTAAACTGTGACCCCTTGTTCTGGACGTCCCCAACATCAAGAACAATCTTTCTGCATCAAGCCTGTCCAACCCCTTAAGAATTTTGTACGTTTCTATAAGAACCCCCTCAATCTTCTAAGTTCTAGCGAGTACAAGCCGAGTCTGTCCAGTCTTTCTTCATATGAAAGTCCTGACATCCCAGGAATCAGTCTGGTGAACCTTCACTGTACTCCCTCTATGGCAAGAATGTCTTTCCTCAGATTTGGAGACCAAAACTGTATGCAATACTCCAGGTATGCAATACTCCAGGTCTCACCAAGACCCTGTACAACTGCAGTAGAACCTCCCTGCTCCTATACTCAAATCCTTTTGCTATGAATGCTAACATACCATTTGCTTTGTTCACTGCCTGCTGCACCTGCATGCCTACTTTCAATGACTGGTGTATCATGACACCCAGGTCTCGTTGCATCTCCCCTTTTCCTAATCGGCCACCATTAGGAAATGTAAGGTCCCGGTTTTTAGCCTGTTTGGAGTGCTCTGCAACCAAGGTTTGCAACTCAGTGCACCAGTTTGCTCCCACTTTTCAAAGGGAGGTTAGTTAGGTATTATAGTGGTTAGTATTAAGTAATGTAAAAAAGGATCAAGAGACAGTTGATAAGACATATGCGAGAAAATATAGCTCGCAGATGGGTCTTGAATAGACTCCTATATTATAATACATTTCTTCAAAAAAATAACATCCATAGGGATTATCAAAGCATAGAATTCACTTTATCTTATCCTCTAGAAATTGCAAATTAAGTGAAAACTGCAGACACACAGTTATGCAATATTTAATTATACTGGCATAACCGTATATGAAAAAAAGGTCAGAGGAATCAAAATTAACTTGGAGGACTTCATCATAGTCTCAAGATTTCAAAAGACATGACTAATGTAATTAGAGAGTTGAAGGAAACACGTTTACACAACAGATCAACACATTTCTATCACCTTTAAAAGTTCTCATTAAATGTGCAATGCTGTTAAATAGTTGAAAATTGGCAACAAAATCAACAGAAAGGGATTTTCGTGAAAACCTGGCTCAGCAATTCAGCAGCAGAACAAAATATCTCAATATGCATAATTTTATTCCATATATTTAAAAAAGTATTATGAAGTAATATGTTAAATCCAATATACTTAATTCAACCAGTTAAGTATATTGGGGACACAAAACACTGCAGATATTGCCACTTGGAGGAAAAAACAAACTGTTGAAAGACGACTGAGGGCAAGGCAATATCTGCTGTGGAGAAAAATGGACAGTCGACATTTTAGGTCAAGACCCTTCCTCGGGTTTCTTTCTGCAGAGAATTAAGCCTCAACTTTACAAAGCCAAAAGTTCTGTTGTTGCCAATTGTAGATTGATGTTGCATGTTAACCAATCACACACCAGCCAGCATCTCTAACTCCACCCCACTGTAATACTTATACTAATACTATTTCTCAGCACCGACAGTCAGAGCAGCCAGGATGTGTTAACAACTAATCATCCTTCATGCTGTTAAGTTGCAGTGCTGATTAAAGAGGTGTTTGAACCATGTGCTGAGTTTGGAAGTCATTTACATGGTGTCAGAGGTGGGATACCCTCATCGCTACAAGATGTATATTTCAAAGAGGCACACAGCGGTCACCCAGGAGCCGACGCCACACTGGTATGTGCCCATAGTTTGTTCTACTGGCCGGGAATGGCCAGCTACATCCGGGACTGCATAGCCTCCTGCCCCACTTGCAACAGCCTTGCACCTCATCAGCAGCGGCAGCCCCTTCTGCAACAACCTCCACCAGCTCTGCCCTGGACATCGCTGGCGGCGGACATTTTTGAATGGTGCGGGAAGCACTACCTCGTTCTAGTCGACTCCTTTTCTATTTGGTTTGAACTAGACCAACTGACCTCCCTCACATCGGAGATGGTCATCCAGAAGCTGGAAAGACACTTCTCTACCTTTGGCGCTCCCGTCAGCCTGAGAACTGACAATGGTCGGCAGTTCACCTGCCACATGTTCAAGCTTTTCGCAGACAGATGGAACTTCCAGCACGTCACGAGCAGTCCCGAGTATCCACAGAGTAATGGTCTCGCTAAACGCGCTGTCAGAAGCGCCAAACACTTGCTGGAGCGAGCACAGATTTCAAAGTCAGACGTTTATCTCGATCTCCTGAATCTCAGAAATGTTGCCAGGGAAGGAACCCTGGGATCGCCGGCACAGCGACTGATGTCGAGATTGACGAGGCCTCCGGTACCCATCGCACAACAGCAACTGGTTTTTCAGGTGCTGAAGCCTGCCACTATCCAGAAATGTCTACAAGAGAAGCACGATATCCAGAAACGGTCATTCGACAGTTCCAGCAGACCACTCAAGCCTTTACTTCCGGGTCAGGTCATCCACCTACGAACTTCAACTGGACATCCCCGTCTGACCACTGTGGTCAACCTGACTGATGAGCCACGTTCTTACCTGGTACACTGTGAGGGAGCGGTGTGCCGGAGAAGTCGACAACACCTGCTTGCTGTGAGGGAGCCTCGACCAGCACCTGCTGGTCCCTATGCTCCACAGCTCCAGTTCCAGCCGCCTTTTGCAATGTCTCCCACCCATCCCTGCTTTGCACCCCTCCACGTCCCGCGGTCTCCACTAACCACGGGGCCTCTCCCACCACATGTTTCCCCTTTTGGTCACCACAGGGCTCCATCACGCCATTCTCGCCTCCAGGCTCTCCGTCTCATCTCATGAGGGGGCTCGGGCCCTGTTAGTAGACCACCAGACAGATATGGCGAGTATGTTTAACCCCATGGCATGAGTGCCCTTTCACATTTAACCCTTGGGGGGAAGGATGTAGATTGATGTTGCATGTTAACCAATCACACACCAGCCAGCATCTCTAGCTCCACCCCACTAATACTCATACTAATACTATTTCTCAGCACCGACAGCCAGAGCAGCCAGGATGTGTTAACAACTAATCATCCTTCATGCTGTTATGTTTCAGTGCTGATTAAAGATGTGTTTGAATCATGTACTGAGTTTGGAAGTCATTTACACCAATAGTAGTGGTAGCAAGCGGCAAGTCCATCAGCTCGCACTAACCACGTGGTTTAAAGAGGCTAGGCTGGGGTTAATTCTCTGTATCATACGCCCGTGGTAGACGACACAATCCCAGCCCTGGTTCACCAGTGGTGGAGGAAGTAAATGTTCGCAGAATAGGATGCAGATCAAACCCCGAATAGTCTTGGGCATCTTGAGCATTCATCCAGAGTATTCATGCAGAATATTCCGTTGCACCTCTGCTTGTGCCTTGGAAAAAGTGACAAGTTTTTGGGGAGGTTACTACCATAGGATGCCACGAATCTGGCATGTCCTTGTAGCGACAGTATTTATGTCATGTAGCTGATCAGTGGAGCTCCTCTTCCCCCTTTGGGTGGTAAACTACCCAACCAGTTTTGTTGAACACTTGTGCTTGGTCTGCAAAAGCCTGCTGGATCCCTCGGTTGCTACCCATTTTTAACTGTCATTCCCACAACAACCTTTCTGTCCTGCGGCTCCTCCACTGTCAGAGCGAGGCCACACACAAACTGGAAGAACGCCACCTCATTTTGCTTGGGTAGCTTACAACCCAATTGGTATGAACAATGAGTTCTCTAAATCTAGGTAATATCCTCTCCCCCTTTCTTTTGTGTCCCACTCTAATGTGCACCCATTTCCCCCACTATCCCACACCCCCAGCCCATTTTCCCTTCCACCTATATCTTCACATTTCACTTCTCTTGTCTTGCATCCTTTTGTCTCCATTTCATCTCTAGCCCTCGCCCACCCATCCACCAACAAAACTCTCCTCTCCTGCATCAACCTATCACTTGCCAGTCTTATCCTGCCCCCATTTCTTTTCTTATCTATGAAGTCCACAGCAGTGGCCTGACCAGCACATCTGAGTTACTCCAGCACTGCGTTTCAATAAAGATGATGGTGCTTAGGACATTTTGGTAAGGAACTCATGTAGCAATATCCTGAGACTGAGATGGTCTCGTTAATATCACCTTCCTTTGTGCTAGGGTATAACTAAAGCCAGTATTTCTTTTTCTGTTTGCCAGCCTTTTGTTCATGCTGAATACAGTCAAATGTTACCCGATGTCAAGAAACTATTCTCACCATACTTCTAGAATTCAGATTTTTTGGTCATATGTTACTAAGGCCTGATATTTATAAATAAATCAGAGATATGAGCCTCCAATTCAACTCTTGGTCAGCAACAGCAACCCCACTGCAAATCACTGACATACCTTCAGTATCTGAAGGACATTTCAGGGACAGAATTTGCCCATGATCACTTTTGTTTCACATGTACTGCAAACATCAGTACAAAATAGGATTGGCCCCTGTAACATTTGTTCACTGACTTTTCTATGATACTATAGTTCGTATTGGTCTCATTATCATTTCATTTTTCTGTTGACACTAAAATCAATCTGAAAGTCAAGGACCAACACACATCATTTCAACTTTGATCGAGTAATATTCCTCTTAGTTAATTTGCAAAACAATCAGGACTAAACGGGAACATCTTGTGTGACACGTTTCAAAATAATTATCCACAGTAATTAGTTTCTGCATTCCAACCCAGGTAATGTTCAACGCAGTGAATAAAACTGCCATTGTGTAACCATATAAACCACAAAATATAATTTAAACTTTAGGAGTGATATCATAGGGATAACCTACATTGCTCAAGAAAACCAAAATACTGAACACAGATGCGACACAAGAACATTCTATTGCTAATTCTTAAGTGACAGCAATCTGGGTATGAAAATTATTCCATATTTCAATATTGCCAAGGAAGACCGACACTGCAAAATCATACATGATGGGAGCTTTTATTTGTTGATGACATAACGGTGACATAACGGTGACATAATCTGCATGATACAATCAGATTTATGGAAAAAGGACAGACACAAAATGTGCAGTAACTCAGCGGGACAGGCAGCATCTCGGAAGAAAAGGAATTGGTGACTTTTCGGGTCAAAATCCTTCTTCTGAAGGGTCTAAACCCAAAACATCACCCGTTCCTTCTCTCTAGAGATGCTGCCTGTCCCACTGAGCTACTCCAGCATTTATCTTCAGTGCAAACTAGCATCTGCAGTTCCTTCCTACACATTAAAACAAAAAGAGACTGGGCAAATAGAATTATTCAGGCTGTACTTTTTACTCTTTAACAAAATGTCACCACAACTATTTTTACAATCCAGACTGTAAAACCAAAATAAAATTATATTATAAAATTATTTAACTGGAATGAGAATTTAAAACTAGATTTAAGAAATTAGACTAGGTTTAGCTGGGAAGTAAAAGCAGTACCAGGCTCAAGAGTCCCATTAATCTCTTCACTTATTTTTATTTCACTATTGAATATTACTTTCACCTACTTGTCCATTCTAGGACTATTGTTTGTTCCTCACCATTTCATGGGTTTTGTTTTCATGTCTCGTGAAGTGCACACCAATTGTTACTTCAATTCACAACTTTTGGACAACTCAACCATACACATTACATCTTCCATGTCCATCACTGCACTAGAGCCACATAGAACTCCGAATCGAATATGAGCTGCTGCCTTGACTTTCACTGCCCCATGTTTTGCTTTAAAATAATGTGAAATGTTGAAACAACTTCTCATTTTTGCAGCATTATTTTATTTTTGAATGGTATTTAAAATTGTGAATGATGAGAGTTCTTGATCTCTCCATCACAGGAATAGACTAATGACTGACGTCTATTACAAACCCACTGACTCCCACAACTATATCGACTACACTTCTTCCCACCCTGCTTCCTGCAAAGACTCTATCCCCTACTGCCAATTCCTCTGACTATGCCGCATCTGCACCCAAGATGAGGTGTTCCATACTTGGACGTCCTAGATGTCCTCAATCTTTAGGGAATGGGGGTTCCCCTCTCCCGTCATAGATGAGGCCCTCACTCGTGTCTCCTCAGTACCTCGTAGCACCGCCCTTGCTTCCCCTCCCCCTACTCGCAACAGAGACAGAGTTCTCCTAGTCCTTACATTCCACCCCATCAGCCATCACATACGGCACATAATCCTCCCAAATGTCCGCCACCTCCAACGGGATCCCACCACTTGCCACATTTTCCCATTTACACCCCTTTCAGCCTTCCAGAGACCGTTTCCTCCGCAACTCCCTGGTTAACTTATCCCTTCCCACCCAAACCAACCCCTCCACAAGTACCTTCCCCTGCAACTGCAGAAGATGCAACACCTGTCACTATTTCTCCTCTCTCGACTCTGTCCACAGACCCCGAAAGTCCTTTCAGGTTAGGCAGAGGTTCACTTGCACCACCTCCAATCTCGACAGTATCCGTTGTTCAAAATGTGGACTCCTATACATCGGCGAGACCAAATGCAGACTAGGCGATTGTTTCGCGGAACACCTTTGCTCAGTCCGCCTGAACCTACCTGATCTCCCGGTTGCTGGACACTTTAATTCTCCTTCCCATTCCTACATAGACCTTTCTGTCCTAGGTCTCCTCCATTGTCAGAGTGAAGCTAAATGCAAATTAGAGGAACAGCTTCACATATTTCGCATTGGCAGCTTACAGCCCTGTGGTATGAATATTGATTTCTCTCACTTCAGGTCGCCCTGGCATTCCCTCTCTATCCCTCCCCCACACGCCGCACTAGCTTTTCATTTTCACCCTACAAACAGCTAACAACGGCCTGTTTCCTTTATCATCATTACTTTTTTGCATATCTTTCATTCATTGTTCTTTATGTCGCCACATCACTGCCTATATCTTGTTTCCTTTATCCTTAACCAGTCCGAAGAAGGGTCTCGACCCGAAACGTCACCCATTCCTTCTCTCCAGAGATGCTGCCTGATCCACCGAGTTACTCCAGCTTTTTGTGTCTATCTTCGGTTTAAATCAGCATCTGCAGTTCCTTCTTACAGAGTTCTTCTAGTCTGGTAATATGATAATACTATTTTCAATGTTATCTAAAAGTGTGAATGCCACAAATTGCTTTGTCTTTGATGCTTTAACAATAAAATATTGTTTACTGAGCCTTTAAGTCTGATGGAATAACTCAGAGGACTTTATGTGCGTAGTTTAGCAGCCATGATAAAAATATTGTGAACACCATTTCAAATAATGTATCTAAGATGATAGAGCATACAAACAGAGCATGGACACGATTAATCCCAAATCTTGTAGATTGAAGTGACAAATGGATTTATAAACTGCAGCATCTAACTTGGCCTTATCTCAAAGTAATGCCTCGGAGGTTTCAGAGCGTTTTAGCCAATACTGTTTCAAACATAAACATGCTATTTTAGAAACATATATATTATTTTTTGTATGTATATTTTAAAGTTTCAAGCCTTTGTCTCGGGAGTAATTTGAAGGTGCTGGTATAATATCTAGATGGTGAGAGGTGTCTTAGTTCATGGTTTGTGAAAGATTAATTTACATGCAGACTAGGTGATTAAGAAAGCCAACAATTAACAATGTGAGAGGAATTAAATGCAAAACCAGAAAGGGTATTCTTCAGTTATATAAGCATTGTTGATGCCATATACAGAGAATTGTTTAGAGTACTGATCATCTTTTTTTTGGGAAGACTTATATCCACCAGAGTTTAAAAGCATGAGAGATAACCTACCGGTAATTGGAAAGACAAAAACATAGACCCTGACCGGACAGATACAGGGATGTTTCTTCTTGTAGGAGAATCTAGAATCAGAGGCCCACGCTTAAAAACAACTGGTCATCCAATGACGACTGGGATGTGGTAATTATTTTTTGAGAGTCTCTGGAACTTTCTTCCTCAAAGAGAGATGGAAGAAGAGTATCTACGTAACTGTGAATGTTGTATTTGTGGATATTTTATGATAGAGTAGATATATCATTGATGAACAGGAAAGATGAAAAATTATCACAGGCTTGCAGTGTTGGAATTATAAGCAGATCTACCATTATCCGATTAAATGGATTAGACTTGAGGGACCAATTGGCCAAATTCATATAATCATACGTGTTCAACAGCTAATTTTCCATTGTAGATTGGTATATATTTGGTCTGTTTTAAATTACAGATGCTCCCCGGCTCATGT
The DNA here is from genome assembly GCA_035221665.1 of Okamejei kenojei. NCBI lineage: Eukaryota > Metazoa > Chordata > Chondrichthyes > Rajiformes > Rajidae > Okamejei > Okamejei kenojei. Next base: position 43,671,060 of record CM069136.1, on the reverse strand, counting down.
AAGGATTACGTCCTGTGGACCCTTGTGCAAGTTGAATGTTACGTAAGGTGGAAACAAACATGCTACTGCACACGCTTAAATTTACTATTCAATGAGGAGCCCACGGGGGAGCTAGTGGGCTTAAAGAATAATTTTGATAAGTGCGAGTTTACTTATGTTGCCTGTAAGTCGAGTAGTGCCTGTTTGGTTGCTTTGTAACTAAAAACATTGCAGCCAATTATGTGTAAGGTACAAGTTGCTATGTGGATTCATAGGAAGAAAATGACTACAGCATATGTATGACACATATTATACGAGTGCCCCAATTAAACCACCATATTGTCCTGTAATATGATCACCAAGTAACGAGTGTTATTTTTAACTGCCATGGGAATGTTTGTTTTGCAATCATAATTTCTAAATCCAATAGATGTGGTTTCTACAAAAGGCTCTAGCTTCACATTAAGCCTAGAGTTAACTACACAGTGTTATTACTGATCCAAATTATATAAAATAAAGCACGATTCATATGAAGGACTATGCATTACTTTCTCTGATACGGTTCTGAAGTTGGAAGAGGGAAGTGAAACCCATCTAAAATACTGCAAAAATAACTCCAGCAAGCAGCATTATAAAGTGCGCATTAAAATCAAAGATCATCTCAAGCTAACAAAATAAATTGGTCTCCATGTATGTCGGGAAGAACACTTCAAACATTGGAAAAAATGCAGAGCTGCGAGATGCAGACGAATTTGGGTTTCTTGGTGCAAGATAATTGCCGGTGGGTAATCCTACTGGCATAGCAGGCACGAGGGATGGAGCAGCCACTCTTGTATGTTTGTATGGAAATACACAGAGTTGCACATTTGCACTGCGGTCTTAACTTTTAGCAGCACTGCATTCAAATAAAATACTTTGCTAAATCACACTAAAGAAAACTGACAGCTAGTTCAACATTTAGCCCAATGTGTGCATGCCACTGAAACGAGAGGCTGCAACCTGTGCCACACTATTCCCTACAGATACGGATTTAATTTTGACAGGCACAATTCCAAAATAAGGAAGTGTCAATGACAAAAACTGAAACAATTATACAACTATGCATTAACGTATCAAAATTCTAAAAATATCTATTTTTAAATGGCACGGAAAGGTTTTTGCCTCGCCGCACAAAATAATGCCATGATTCTACAGTTTAGCTAGACTGCAACAATATCATAAAAAGGATTCCAGGCATCCCCCCCCAGAGGGATTGGCAAAAGCAGCAACATTCAAAATTACTTAAGTACTTAGTTAGTAGAATGAACTGTTCCTCCCTCCTAACCCCAAGGGACAATGTCAACTGCGGTACAAGAATCAAGGAAAAAAAAATTACAAATATGAAACGGATAGAGAGTAGCCAGAAGCTTCTTATCCTATATCACCATTTCGTTAGATCTGACATTTAACTGCAATCCACATTTAACAGAATAAATAAATGCATCCCGGATTCATGTATTTAAATAGCAGGACTTAAAGAATTTCCAGTGTCAGTATCCGAAAATTCTCCCTACCTATTTCATACATTATGTATGATATGCTGCTATTTAAAAAATAAACAGTTTGGGGATTAAAGTAGACCATTTTATCTTAATACATTTATTTGCCTTGAAACAGCTGCTTGGTGGTTAATATAAATACCACTGCTAACATTAATTGATTTGATATAGCACTGTTAACCTTTTTGTTCATTGGTTAATATGATTCCCACGTTGGAACATCTTAAAATAACTGAATGCTGCAGTTTTCTGTTCAAAAATGCAAGTCACTAACCCTTTAAACAAATTGATGGTTACAGTGCTGGCTCTTTATTTTGTTTCTGTGGATCACCTGAGAGAGTATGGCTTCAAGGAGGCAACGCGCCATCTTTATCTCAAGGGAAATCAGAGGTCGGATGCAACTAATTTATGAAACAGAAATAAAAGATTTTATAGGGAATTTCTATATTGCCTTTTTTTTATTAAAGTGGGTGGCATGTTCTAATTAAAGTTCATCAACCTGAAACAAGATGTTTTTTCCCCTCGGCCTACAGCAGCTGTTTGATCTACCGAGTATTCGTACATTCATGCATTGTGTACATTTGTACATGTTTGTATTCATATGAAGCTATGACTACTAGAATTAAATGATGAAGAACATTTAGGATATAGTTCCATCATGGTTAAGATACTGGATCAGTATTTAGTAACCTGATCCAAAGACATGTGCAAAATGACCAGATGGAAAGGTAAGTTCCTTTAATTAAATAAATCTGGTATTAAAAAGTTGAAGTCGGTAAAGGTGATAATGAACCAATTGGATTTCTATGAAGAAAATATGTCCTCCTCAACTGGTTGATCTGTACCAATATTCATGATCATGAAGTGGCCGCGTCTTAACTTGGCTTCCTAAACAATTGAGTTCAGGGGCAATTTATTATTGGTAAGAAGTTTCAATCAAACTGGTAATGCTGATGTGTCATAAATAAATATTAAAAATCTGCAGTGTATATTGTGACAAAAATAAGCATGGATATTAATCTCTAGCACAGCATGACACAAGCTTAATAAGAATCAGCCTGGTAATTAAGTTGTGGTTAACCATATAACCATATAACAATTACAGCACGGAGACAGGCCCTCTCGGCCCTTCCAGTCCGTGCCGACCATTTGTTTTCCCCTAGTCCCATCTACCTGCACTCAGACCATACCCCTCCATTCCCTTCACGTCCATATACCTATCCACTTTACTTTTAAATGTTAAAATCGATCCTGCCTCCACCACCTCTGCTGGAAGCTCATTCCACACAGCCACCACCCTCTGAGTAAAGAAGTTCCCCCTCACGTTACCCCTAAACTTCTGTCCCTTAATTCTCATGTCATGCCCTCTTGTTTGAATCTTCCCTACCCTCAATGGGGAAAAAGCTTATCCACGTCAACTCTGTCTATCCCTTTCATCATTTTAAAGACCTCAATCAAGTCCCCCCTTAACCTTCTGCGCTCCAAAGAATAAAGACCTAACTTGTTCAACCTTTCTCTGTAACATAGTTGCTGGAACCCTGGCAACATTCTAGCAAATCTCCTCTGTACTCTCTCTATTTTGTTGACATCCTTCCTATAACTAGGCGACCAAAATTGTACACCATACTCCAGAATTGGTCTTACCAATGCCTTGTACAATTTTAACATTACTTCCCTACTCCTATATTCAATGCTCTGATTTATAAAGGCCAGCACACCAAAGGCTTTCTTTACCACCCTATATACATGCGATTCCACCTTCAGGGAACTATGCACTGGTTATCTTTAGATTTTTCAAATTATTACTTGCTTTCCTTTTCCCTCAATTTTTAATTATATTAACGTTTTCCGAGAGCATTATAGGCACAAATGTAATATCTGACATTCTTTCATATGCTTGTTTCAACACTGAAGGTGTCCTGTATTTCAAGCAAGACCAATTTCACTTGCTGATCCACTCTCCAAACCACTCTCTGTGGCCTCCAGTGACTCCTCATCTGTACTTAGCAGGTATCATATTGTACAGCAAATGCACTGGCTCCAGCCAACCAAAATTAACGATGACACTGGTGAAAATGCTCCACTGCTGAAATGCCTAGGATATGTTTAATTATCACCATGGCCAGAAACTCTGCTTTGCAGGCCCAATTAGTTATTATGCGATTTAGATCTGGAACTAGGGAACCACTGGAAAGTTACTTTGGAAATTGACAGGCAAAAAATAAAAAACTCGGTCTAGGTTTAAAAAAAAGTCGAAGGGGGAAAATACTGTTTCCATAGACACCATCATCTCCTGTCAGTTTCACCGCAGCCATGGAAATTGACAAGGAATCACTTCGATTGACATCTGTATAATGATGTTCTATTAAACAATGTTACATACAACCTCTGTTTTTTTTTTAGTAATAAACTTATAGCCATTAAAAAATACCTTTATTTTTGAAAATCCTGCGGGATATGTTACTGACGTTGCGAGTCTGAAACACTAATCGCTAAACCTCTTTTTCCCGTTGATACAATTGTTTTTATAATGCCGTTTTCTATAACGCGCAGTTTCTTAGGAACGCAACTATCGCGTTATATAATTAACTGTGATTATTTCAAATTAAGATGAATTAACCGAAAACGCATATTTTAAACATTTAACTAAACGAAAAAACTGCAGAATCCAAGACAATTTTCTGCATAAACGGAGGGCAATCTCAGCAAGCTGGGCTTCAATGCTGGACTCCAGAAATGCGCCAAGCTGAACCGCGCTAGTTAGCCCGACATCTCCACACTTGACAATTCATCCCAGGAAGTCAGACTTATTGTTAGTGAAATCCACTCCAACATGATACCTAACGGAATTGCTAAGGATCGCAGGACGAGATACTGCACGACTAGCATACTTAATCACGAGAGAGAAAGAAACACATTATTGGCTAGGAATTTGCCAAACAAGCCAGGTAAAATAAATAGCACAGCCAGTGCACCATGCAAATTAATGAACCAAGCTTCTGGAATAAAAGACTGGCAGTGGGGCCAACATTTCACGTTAAAGCACAAATGCCTATCCACTCATGAAATGACAATCAATAGCTGTAGACAGGATGCAACCTTCAGGAATTTAAATATATTCGGAGGCTTCGTTCCATTTTTATACCCATTGTACGCTGAGAATCTCTCGCTTACATTTTTCATGGGCAGGAAAGGTTTCGAGGGGTATGCGCCAGACGCGGGCAGATGGGAGTAGTGTAGATGGGGACCTTGGTCGGCATGAGGATGCTGGGCCGAAGAGCTTGCTTCCGTGCTGTATGACGCTTAACATTGGATCTCATGGGAACATAAATGAAAACTCAAACATCGAGTGAGAACTTCAATAACAAGTCTGCACTAAGAAATATGCAAAAATGAACAGATAACTTCTTCAACAAAGTACTGTCCACTGCAAACCTCACTCGCTGGCAACTCACCACATGACCCATTCCTTCCAAATGTGGTCAGTCCACCCTTCCCACAACCAACGCAAGCCCAATAAACATCCAACACCACCCCTCACTCAAGAATGTGGCCACCTGTGGCTCTTTGCCTTCCACCTACAAACCCTCCTAACATCACACCCTCATCCCCACTCTCCCTTCTTTACACTCACTCTCTCCCTATATCACTCCCACTCTCCCTACTTTACTCCCATTCACTCCCTCTTCTCTCCTTCACTACAACTACCTCTCTCTCTCCTTCACCCCTGCCCACACCTTCACTATCTCTCTGACTTTCTCCCTAACCCCTCTACACAGACATTCTATTTCTGTCCCTTTAACTCTCTCCGATTTCTCAGAACTTTCTCGTTTCTTTCCGCAGTAAACTCACCGAGCCGAATGTGGTGGACCGGGCTGCGAGCAGCAGCTGTCCGCCGGGACAAGTGGCTCTGCGGCTGCCGCTCACCAGACTGGGCTGCTCCGCCGCCGCCTCCCTCCCTCCCGCCTGGTGACCTCTCACCCTGATTACGTGGCACCAGTCTCGCACTCCCAACAGCGAGCGGGGCGGGAGCTACGCCCCCTGTCCGCCGGAGGACTCGTTATCCCGCGACAGCCTTGGAGCGCCCTCTGTCCGCAGGAGGCCTGGTGAGCCCAAGTGATAAACGCTGCAAGGCTGCTCTTTGAGGTGGGCAGTTCTGAGGATTTCCCGTGGACGGTAGGGGATGTATTATTGTCATCAATATTATTGATGTCATGAAGAGCACATATAATTACTCCGCCTCCCCTCCCGCAGGATCCTTATGAATACTGTGAACCTTGTAAATACTGTGCCCATCTCGCGTCCTGTGTGCAGCGGACGACGAGGATAGCCCAAGGTGGCGCAGTCACTCGCCCCGTCTCATCGCAATTCACACAGGCATGGGTGGAAGCATGCCCGCAATATATATATGTTTTGCTTGACACAAATTCCCAAATATAGAACTAATTCTGAGCACAGTATCTCACAATTTCGGCAATTTCATCATGGAAATCTCATGTTTTATTCCTTTGTAAAAAAAAACGTACCTAGCAATTAGTTTTACGAGTGATGCGCTGAATGTGGCAATGTTTCAAAATTTTGAGATTAAAAAAATCAAGTCTGCAATTTATCCCATCAGATAAAGCATAAAAAGAAATTTAAGTTGACACCTAATTCACTTTCATATCTTCAGTATTTAAAAAGTTATGGCCATTTTCATACTCAGAAATTAGCATCTTGTTTCCTATTGCTTTTCCATTGACTTAACACAAAAGCTGTGATCAAGGATAGTCAAAAGCCCATAACTTTCTTAAAGATTAAGAGAACTGAATGAAATGTTCTGTTATTATAGACTGAAGCATTCTGAAACAAATATGAAACAATCTTACTTGGATGACCTGAAATTAAAACATATAATTAGTTAGTTACCTAATTGTAGCTAATTACAAAATTCAATTACTAGATCAAAACATCTATCCATTTCTTAAGAAAAGGTTAACATTTTTAAAAAGCCTGTGTCCAAATAACATTCACACAAGAATTCACAGTATAACATGATTTTTAAATCTCATTGTCATGAATTTATAGGCAAAATTGAAGGAATTTAGTGTTTAATTCCCGTAAATTAATGGCCATTTAAATCATCTTGCAAGTGGGTTTTTGTGGAACGCGATAGTTTGGAACGTTGCAGTTTGCGGTGAATTTAACCCCCAGTCGGCAGGAAAAATACTGCCGGCTCGTATATTTTCGAAATCACCTTTTTGCAACATGAAATTTTGATTAAGGGCATCCTAAGAAGCACGTTTTTATGTAAAAATAAACTATGTAACTTGTTTTGTCCACTACGTGAGATCCGTCCCGTTGTCGGCGTTCACGGCTTTAGATGATTTTTAATTCACTCCTGCTAATAAATGATCCAGTGTAGTTTAAAAATAACTCCATAAAACAAATGTCGGAGCGATTTCTCTTCAGCAACTAAACTCCCTGAGATTAATCGATTTGAATAGTCTGGAGTAAACGGCATTTTAAACCCTCCCCCCCTCTCAAAATGCGCCAAAGTCGCGCACACGGGCAGTGGCAGAACTGCAGCGCCACTAAAGGTAAGTTTTGTAACATACCTACTGAATGGTACGAAAACCAATGAATCACGTGTAATGAAAGGATGGTTGGAATTTTAATGCATATTATTTTATAGATTCTGATCCTTCCACTTTGCAATATGATGGGATACGAGATAAAGATTAAAGATGCATCTCCAGCATTTTTATCTTATATTCCATTAAAGAGCAATAGGCCATAATCCTGTAGCTGCTGCTCTGCTATTCAATGTCATGGCTTAGCCAATCTTTGACCACACAACCCTTACTTCGCCTATAATACAAAAAAAAGTGCCATTCCATGAATATTCTTAATAGCTGAACATCCACAGCAATTTGCTTTAAAGACTACCAATGTACCAAGAGAAGAAATTCCTTCTTGTATTCATCTAAAGAACTGAACCTTTATCCTGAGATCAAACTAACTTTGTTCCAGGTTCCACAAGGAGAAGGAATTTTACAGCATCTATTCTGTCAAGACTCTTCAAATTGTTCAATAAAACAGAAATACTGGAAATATCTAGATGATTAGTTTCCTGTGGAGCAATTTTTCATGGGTGGGGGGGAGGGGAGGGTGCACAGGAGATGAGATTTGATTTATTAGATGAGGGAAGATTGACAATTGGATCCTTTTTTTCACATTGGTTGTATTCAAACCCTAAATGAAGCTACATGCAGAAATATATCTTTATGAATAACAATCCACACTTTCTTGTTCATTGATTTAATATTAACCAGCTCACTTCTTTGTCCCATGAACATGACCTAGGTAGTTCCATTCCACATAGGCAAGCAAAGCACGTATTGGGCAGCACTGCAACACAGCCAGTTGCACGATGGGTCACAGTTCCAGTGTCGCAGGCTCAATCATGACCATCTGTACTGTCTGAGAGGAGTTTGCAGGTTCGCTCTGTCACCATGTGAGATTAACTGGCCACTAAACTCTCCCTTAAACATAGAAACATAGAAAATAGGTGCAGGAGTAAGCCATTCGGCCCCTCAAGCATGCACCGCCATTCAATATAATCATAACTGATCATTCAACTCAGTATCCTGTACCTGCCTTCTCTCCATACCCCCTGATCCCTTTAGCCACAAGGGCCACATCTAACTCCCTCTTAAATATAGCCAATGAACTGGCCTCAACTACCTTCTGTGGCAGAGAATTCCAGAGACTCGCCACTCTCTGTGTGAAAAATGTTTTCCTCATTTCGGTCCTAAAGGAATTCCCCCTTATCCTTAAACCGTGACCCCTTGTTCTGGACCTCCCCAACATCGGGAACAATCTTCCTGCATCTAGCCTGTCCAACCCTTTAAGAATTTTGTAAGTTTCTATAAGATTCCACCCCCTCAATCTTCTAAATTCTAGCGAGTACAAGCCGAGTCTATCCAGTCTTTCCTCTTATGAAAGTCCAGACATCCCAGGAATCAGTCTGGTGAACCTTCTCTGTATCCCCTCTATGGCAAGAATATGTATAGACTATGGGGGTAGCTGATGAAAATAAGGGAAAAATATAAAATGTGCTTATTGTAAGTAAGTGCTTGCTGGTCAATACAGTAGGCCGAAGAACTAATTTTCACAATGTTTAACACTGACTATGAAACTGCACCAGGAATAGATAACCAATCTTAATTCAACAGAAAGCTCTTTGTTGAACTGCTGTTCAAAATATTGAAAGCTGTAGAACAAACTAGAACAGGATACAGGTACCACAGACACGTGATACGCAAATGGCGCGTCAGAGATTCAGTAGAATACTAGACACACTGGGTCCCTGTCACACGGGAGGCCTGGTCCCCCAACGCAGCCCGTTCCCCAATGCAATATTCCACCACTCACCCGTTCCCCCAATGCAACCCATCCCCCCAAATGCAGTATTGCACTGCTCATGCAAAGCCCCCAACTGCGCAGGCACGGCTCATTTCCCCTCATCCCCCAGCACTCCCTCCCCCACCTCTCCCTCCCTCTCCTTTCCCCTTCCCTCAGTCACTCCCTCCATAACTCCTCTCCCTACCCCCTCATATCCCCCCTCACTATCCCTCTTGACCTCCCGCATTGCCCACCTATCTCTCTCTCTCTATTCTCCACTCCCTACCTACCTCCCCCACCTCCCCTCCCTCTATTCCCCCTCCTCCCCCACTTTCCCCTCCCCCTCCCTCTCACTCAATCCCCCCCACTCTCCCTCCTCATCTCCCAGGATCTTTCCCCTCTCCTCCCCCCCCCCAACAGTGAGTAACATGGCGGAAAAATCATAGCACCGTCACATACCGTTTTTGCGCAACTAGAAAAAATGCGCAAACTGGAAGAGCACAAGATCAGAGTTTTAGTTATGTATAGATGACTGGAACAGCCCTGAGAAAACCATAGAGTACGTAACAACACAGCGTTCTATACACACTTAGCAGTGATACAGAAATACACTCCAAGAACAGAACAGAACATCAATGAATTAACTTTAAACTAGATCTTATTATTGTTGCTCCAAATCAGTGATATGAGAGAATAAGAATCTTTCAATGTCAAACGTTGTTGTTGAGAAAATTCCAAACCATAAAAACAATGAAATAACAATGATTAAATGGATGAGGATTGTTGACTTAAATAACAATTTGAGAATATTCAGGGGATGATTCATGTTGCTTCAGAAATCATTTGTTATTCATCTGTACACAATTTGAGATTTGTAATCACGTGGTTAAAGTGCACATTGTCAGATTTTAATAAAGGCCATTTTTATACATTTTGGTTTCATCATGTAGAAATTACAGCTGTGTTTATACATAGTCCCCCCCCCAGTTCAGGGCATCATAATGTTTGGGACACAGCAATGTCATGTGAATGAAAGTAGTCATGTTTAGTATTTTGTTGCATATCCTTTGCATGCAATGACTGTTCTAAGTCTGCGATTCATGGACATCACCAGTTGCTGGGTGTCTTCTCAGGTGATGCTCTGCCAGGCCTGTATTGCAGCCATCATTAGCTTATGCTTGTTTTGGGGGCTAGTCCCCTTCAGTTTTATCTTCAGCATATAAAAGACATGCTCAATTGGGTTAAGATCGGGTGATTGACTTGGCCACTCAAGAATTGACCATTTTTTTAAATCTTCAATAAACTCCTTTGTTGTTTTAGCAGTATGTTTGGGATCATTGTCTTACTGTAGAATGAACCAATGGGTTTTGAGGCATTTGTTTGAACTTGAGCGGATTGGATGCGTCTATACACCTGAGAATTCATTATGCTACTACCATCAGTAGTTATATCATCAATGAAGATAAGTGAGCCAGTACCTTCAGCAGCCATACATAACCAGGCCATAACACCCTAACCACCGTGATACACAGACGAGGTGGTATGCTTTGGATCTTGCGCAGTTCCTTCTCTCCTCCATATTTTGCTCTTGCTGTCACTCTGATATGTTAATCTTCGTCTCATCTGTCCACAAGACCTTTTTTCCAGAACTGTGGTTGCTCTTTTAAGTACTTCTTGGCAAACTGTAACCCGACCATCCTATTTTTGCAGCTAACCAGTGGTTTGCATCAAGCACTGTAGCCTCTGTATTTCTGTTCATGAAGTCTTCTGCGGCCAGTGATCATTGACAAATCCACACCTGAATAGTGTTTCTGATCTGCCGGACAGGTGTTTGGGGTTTTTCCTTTATTATAGAGAGAATTCTTCTGTCATCAGCTGTGGAGGTCTTCCTTGGCCTGCCAGTCCCTTTGCAATTAGTAAGCTTACCAGTGCTCTCTTTCTTCTTAATGATGTTCCAAACAGTTGATTTTGGTAAGCCTAAGGTTTGGCTGATGTCTCTAACAGTTTTAGTCTTGTTTCTCAGTCTCATAATGGCTACTTTGACTTTCATTGGTGCAACTTTGGTGTTCATGCTGTTAAACAGAAATAACATTTTCCAAAAGTGATGGAAAGACTGGAGGAAAGACACGCCTGAACAATTACAAACACCTGTGAAGCTATGTGTCGCAAACGTTATGGTGCTCTGAAATGGGGGGGGGGGGGGGGGGGGGGAAACTATATAACACAGCTGTAATTTCTACATGGTGAAACTAAAATGTATAAAAATACCCTTAAATAAAATCTGACAATGTGCACTTTAACCACATGTGTTTCTTTTTCTATAACGAATCTCAAATTGTGGAGTACAGGCGGCAAATAAATAAATGATGGGTATTTGTCCCAAACATTATGGAGGGCACTGTATTTTCTATGTATTTATGTATAGGCGACATTCATGTTGACAGCTTTGAGGTGCTGCTATCCATTGAGGAAATGACATCAATGTGAAAGAAGGTGAATTTCCTGACATTATACCTCAAGGAATTCTGCTACTGGGTAAAATATCAGTGTGCTGTCATGTAGCACCATGCTTGTGTTACTTGTCTAGTAATCTAGAGAATGGATTTCTTGATCTCGAAGCAAGATTTCAAATCTCAACACTGCAATAGGGTTTTATTCAATTAACTGAATTTAAAGTCACGATTCTTCTCTTACAAAAGAGAAATATCAGTATTGGAGATCATGGTGCAAAAATCACTTTACAGAAGTAAATATGTAACCCATACTTGATGTGCAACTGTTTGTGACCGCAGACCTATTCAATGTGGTTGGCTCTTAATTGACCTCTGAAATGTCTGAGAAATTTACTGAGTTGTATCAGTAAAAGTGGTTTATAGTGTACCATAAAGGTTAAACTCCAGTTTAGAATATAGCAAACTAGATTCTGAGTTTGAGTGAGATACAGCCAACTCCACTCCAAGAGTCCATTACACAAGCCCCTCTTTGCTAATTTCTAGGGACATCAAATAGCTACCTCTATATATGGTCAATCATCAGTCATGATTGGCTAGATGTCATGCACTGTCATGGTTATGGCAAGTTCACTCCAATATATTGTATATTCCTCAAGCCTTCCCTGATTCCAGTTGCCATGTTTCCTTTTTCTGTTGCCTTTGATTAAACTTTTAATATGCTTTGTTCACTATTATAGCCATCTTTGCCTTGTACCCTCACATGCTGGTCCAGAACTCACTTATAAAAGACTTTTCATCCCATCAATGGGGAAGACTCAACAGAGATGTTAGCACAAAACCAAACACTTCAAATTGACTGGTTCTATAAGTCTTCGTCATTGACTCCAGATCACGTGGAGTTAATAAACATGAACAGATGCAGTGAACCCCTGGCAGATTATTATTTTCATCACCTCTATCCTGTTGAATGTTGAATTCCACTTAGGGGAAACAAAAACAATTGGGTAACAAGAGCAAGACTTTTCTATGGATGAAAGTCTTCAATAGTCACCAAGAATAGCACATAGATATGACAACTGGCCAAACAGGTTGAATTCTGAAGGGTGTAACTGCTAAAATGGGCATAGAGCAGATGGTAAGAAAATGAACAGGGGCCAAATCCATTTGTTTTCCGTCACATCAACCCACTATTGTGGACTCACAATATTCGGAGAAACTCGGGGGTACACAAAAAGCTGGAGAAACTCAGCGGGTGCAGCAGCATCTAAGGAGCGAAGGAGATAGGCGACGTTTCGGGTCGAGACCCTTCTTCAGATTCGGAGAAACTCCATTGTTTTAGCCTTATGGAGAGGTGATATCTTCACACCTTCCATTGTTCTGAATGTTACCACCACAGTGGTACATAGAATGGATGCATTAACAAGTCAAATTTGAATATTCATGAAATACTGTGGGCATACAGCAGCAGCAGGACTGTATTGCACAAACTGCAACCTCATGACCCATGCTTATGTTACTATCACTATCAAGATGGAGGGTGAATCTTTCTTCAGTTAAATGTTAAAACACATCATACAATGTGTTCTTTGGGGGGGTGGGGATCTCAGAATCTGCATCATACAAACTTAAAATTGGCCTAAAATTAACCTGGTGAAGTTATAATATATGGAAGATAGCCATGCTGCAGATATGACCAAATATGTAATCAATAATTGCAAAGTTTCACATTGCTGTCATATCCAGATGGCAGAAAATAAACTGTTGGAAGTAGTTTAATGAACAACTATCCTCAGTGACAACAGGGCTCAGCATCCCATTGCAAAAACGGAATTGTTTGCACTACCGCACACATTTTCAGTAGATGATTCATCAGATTCCTCCCAAAGAACCCACCCTCAAAGTAGTTCGTTTTTAATTCATACATGATGTGGCTATTATACAATATTGTATATTGTACCTGATAACATCCGAGTTGTAGTGCTTAAGAGAAATAAAATATACATCGTGCTGGAATAACTCAGTGGGACAGGCAGCATCTCTGGATAACAGATAGGCGAGGTTTTGGGTCAGGACCCCTTCAGACTGATTGTGGTAGGAAAGGAGAAAGCAGGAAGCAAGGTAGGACAGAACAAAGCCTGGCGAGTGATCAGAGGAGATACAGGGAAGGGGGCAATGGTTGGACAAAAGCCAGAGGTAAAATTACAAAAACGTGAACAAAAGATAGAAGAGGAGCGAATTGTGAGGCCAAAAGGAATACATGTGGATGGGAAAGGTGAGAAATGTGTGCAAGTCCAGGTGGGGCACATGGAAGAGGGGGAAGATAGAAAGGAAACAACAAGAAGGGTGTTTGTAGGTTAGTTACCTAAAATTGGTTACTTCAATGTTCATACTATTACCTTGTAAGCTACCCAAGCAGTATGAGACATTGTTTCTTTCCTCTTGTTCACATGTTGCCTCACTCTGGCAATGGAGGAGGCCCAGAAGAGAAAGGTCAGTAGAAGTGTTTATGAAGGAACTGCAGATGCTGGAAAATCGAAGGTAGACAAAAGTGCTGGAGAAACTCAGCGGGTGCAGCAGCAGCTAAGGTCTCAGGTCAGTATAAGAATGAGAGTTAAAATGGTTAACAACTGGATGAACTGGCAGGCTTTGGCAGGCCATGTGTAAATGTGCAGTGAAATGTCAGTCTATGCCTGGTCACTAATTTTCACCTATATTCCTTTCTCTGGCTTCACATTTCGCACCTCTTCTACCTGTACTTCTACCTGTACCTGTACTTTTAATCTCTGGCCTTTGTCCAACTATTTTCCAATCAACACCCCATCACCGTGTCCATCTTCACTCACCAGGCTTTGGCCTGCCCTACCTCTCTTCCAGATTTCTCTTCTCCATCAAAGGTCTACAGTCAATCAGTCAATCTATCCATGTTCTTCCAGAGATCTGACCCGCTGAGTTACTCCAGCACTTCGTTTTTTCTTGGTAACCCATCATCCGCAGTTCCTTGTATCTCCTTGCATTCGCAGCAACTTATTTGCCTTCCACTTAAACTCCTTCCTTTGGCTTAAGACATGTGCTCTCGATCAGCTAGACCGCAACAAAAAAAAACAAGACCAAGCTATGCCCGAAACGTCACCCATTCATTATCTCCAGAGATGCTTGCTCGTCCCGCTGAGCATTTTGTATCTATCTTCAATGAAAGATAATGTTTTCTACCAGCTTTTGGGTCGAGAGGGGTATGAGGATGCTTGGGTGGGGGGGGAAATCTCAGATAATAACTGGAGCAAGAGGTGTAAGTGCTCGGCCAGCACCTGCGAAACCGTTGGCCGGGCGCTCGAGCTCCTCCCCCCGGCTCCCGCGCGAGGCACCGGCTTGGCGCTGATTTCAAATCGCGGAAGTGACGCCACAATGCGTGCGCCGTTATTAAATGGTTGCGAGCAGCGCTCGGTGCCGAGCTCCGAATTGTAGAGCGAAGGTTGGTCTTTATGTGTATAAATAAACTAACTACTTTGAGGGTGGGTTTTTTTGGGAGGAATCTGATGAATCATCTACTGAAAATGTGTGCGGGTAGTGCAAACAATTCCGTTTTTGCTATGCCGTGGGCGCAGCTCCCCCGTGAATTATTCTGCTCACCCCGGGCGACAGCTGAATAGTTGGCCGCATCGCCGCAGATTATGTCTCTAAAAGGAACTAACTGTGGGTGGCGGTTCACATCGAAGATGGACACAAAATGCTGGAGTAATTCACCGGACGGGCAAACATCTCTCGGAGAGATGGAATGGGTGATGTTTCGGGTCGAGGCCCTGCTTCAGATCGTAGATGTCTGCCACAGGTCGAGCCGGCGAGAGCTGAAGTTGTCCGCACTGCCACAGGTCGAGCCGGCCCTCCCTGTGCAATGGCTATGGACTCCGCCGTTGTCGCGGCGACCATTTGCGAGGCACAATTGTCGCCCAATGCCAGACAACTATTTGTGTTGTGCTGGTCACAGAAGCAATCTACTATCGCACATTACAATCGCTCCACTTTTTTTACATCTCCACTCATGCAGCAGCATTTCTCTCTTACCCTTATGTATCTGTAGTGTGGATGGCTCGTTTGTAATCAGTATTGTCTTTCCGCTGACTGGTTAGCAGCTGGTGACAAAAGCTTTTCACTGTACCTCGATACACATGGCAATAAACTAAGCTGAACTAAATGATTGGACTTCTCCAGCCCTGTTAACTGGCTGCCAATGGAAGTAGAGGACAGGCTGTTGTGTCTATGGGTGTGAGGGTCAGCCCTGCACCTGTGGTTAACACGCTGAGCAATTGGTGTTTGAAAGGCTTTCAGCCCGGCATGTTAGAGACCTAATATGTAGGAAGGAACTGCAACTGATTGTTTACACTGAAGATGGACACAAAATGCTGGAGAAACTCAGCAAGCCAGGCAGCTTCTCTCTAGAGATGCTGTCTGTCCTGAGTTACTCCAGCATTGTGTTTCTATCTATGTTGGATTATTTGTTTATTTTATGTCTGGGAGTGAATTATGAGGTTCCTACTGTAACTTTGGTTCATCTCTTATTGTGTCTTGGGATCTGGGTACTGGGCCCAGCTGGTGAATTTGTTGATTATACAGCTTCTCTTTTCCTTAAAGCAACATTTTATTTCTAAGAAACAAGTACTGTAATGTTTTCAGTTTCGTGGGAAAATAGTATGATTCTTACTTTAAAACAAAGACTGGATGTTCTGTATATTAAAAAAAAGTATATTGTGATAATAAGCAATAATATTTTCCATAAGCAGTGTTTGGGTAATTAGGTAAATGTTGGATCCTATTTGGCCAGTGTTTGGGAGTAAGAGGGTGTGACTGAGTGGGGCATTTAATGGGACTCAAGAGTCAGTGTGGAAGGGGGGGGGGGGGGGGGGGGGGGGGGGGGTTTGCAGAGGGGACATGTAGTTGTAATTGGGGACAGTATACACGGGAGAATGAATACAATTCTTTGTCTCAAGGATCGAGAGTCCTGAAGGCTGTGTTGCCTGCCTGGATTCCAGATATCACACCTGATCTGCAGAGAGGGACGGAGTCGATCCAGTTGTTGTGGTCCATGTTGGTACCAGTGACATAAGTAAAACAAGGAAAGGGATACTTTGAGCAAGTAGGAATTAAATTGAAAAGCAGAACCAAAAAAGGTAATAATCTCTCGCATCGTTACCTGAGTCACAAGCAAATTAGTATCGGATCGATGAGATTAGAAAATTAAGCATGTGCCTTAAAGATTTGCCTGGGAGAAGTAAGCTTGAATGTGTGGGACATTGACATCAATATTTGGGAAAGACCGAGCTGTTCCTATGGGTCGACTTCACCTGAAATGCGTTGGGACCAGGGTCCATGGGTAAATTTTATACTGGTTGCATAGCTGTCATTTGGAGGAAGGCAGCAGTGTTGTTCAATGGAAGAATATTCAGATTGGTGGAGAAGGATGGTGGAAGATGATGATGATGATGATGATGATGATGATGATGATGTGGTTGAGGGAAACTGGTTGGGTGTGTCGTGGGGAGAAAAAATGCATAGATCCGTGGCAAAGGTAATCAAAACCTTTGTGCATGTAGGTTGGAAGAGAATAACCGAGCGGAGAAAGAATAGTCAAGAAATAAATTGTTTGGTATGAGAATGTGGGTCTATTGGTTTTGCATCACCATGGATTACCAAATTAACTGCCAAAGGGGTGAGGATAATGCTGCAAATCCCATTAACATCTTCCTGTGTTCTGGCACAGCTGGGGTTATTTTCACCTCCAATGCATGCCCAATCCTGCAAACATCCATCCTGCATCTGAGCAACCCTTCGTTTCTTGAATGGATGCCCAAGCACTTGTCATAATGTCTACAACAAAAAGCATCCCAGTAAGTGATCTCTCAAAAAACAGTACTTGTTATGTTGAAGCAAAAAGCAAACTACAGGGGGAGCTCAGCCTGCCAAGTATCATCTGCAAAAAGAAAGACAGATGGCTTTTCTTCAGACCAAGTTTAGTAAATGTATTTAGTACTAGTAACACTTCTGCTTTGATCACCAGACTACTTAAGTCAAGGTGACCAGTTTGATCAGGTCTTTAGAAAGAATTGCACATTGACACCTTTGGAAAAATATTTCAAATTCTGAATGTGTACTCGAGGGATTTGAGAATAGATACATTTGAAGGGAAATTGGTTCTTTTGCATTTTAAACTCTCTTCAAAAGATGGTGAATAGAAACTTATTTTAACTTTTTTTCCCTGATAGATATGAGAAAAATGAAAAGAAAAGTTGCCAAGTTGAGTGGCTTCCATCTTAGTCCAAATGAAGAAGCACTTTTGATAAAAGAAGAACATGAAAGGAGAAGGAGGTTAAGAATAAAACAGGTATGATTAATTAGAGGCACCAATCAGTCAGAAATTGCTCATCCAATTAAAATGAAGATTGATGTATAGCATTTAAGTTGTTTCCTTTTTGTACTGCTTTTGAGGGGATATTTAGAGTCAATTTTCCTTTTGTTTTCTGTTGTTTTGTTGTGTGGGGATGGACTGAGATCCAGATTTGAAATAGGCAGTTAAATTTAGCTTCTAGGATCTTATTTTGCAGGGGGAGGGGAGGGGGGGGGCAGGGTAGAGGAGGTGCTGGCCTGTGGCATCACATGCACACGGCACCCCCTTGATATAATATTAATATTATTCATTCCCAACTCAAAGGTGTGTCTAGACAGGGGGAGAGAAAGAGAGACACTTGGGGAGAGGGCGGCCGGGGAGAGGTGGGGGTTGAGTTTGGGGAGGCTAAATGGAAACATTTTAAATTCAAGACGCCTTGTTTTATGCTTGCCAATTTCCAGATTAAAATTTAATTGGTTTTCCAGTCTCGATCAAAATTTCCTTATTACCAATTCAACGCACATAATACAAATAGTGTTTCCTTATTTATCAATCACATTAAATCCAATTCGTATTGTGGAAACGTATTATAACATTACACAGGTTGTTCTGCTATCATCTGATAGTTGTGTGCCTAGGAAACCTCGTAGAAAATCATATAATTAAAGGCAATGGGGCAAAGGGGGTTTGGGGGCTGATTCAATAACGCAATTTTCCTGTGGGATTTTCAAAAATAATGTTTTTTACAGTAGCAATACATTTTTGTTTCTGCAAGCTAAAATGACCAAACACTGTATGTTACTTTGTTTAATAGCATACTGTTTGTTGCACAAGTGTCAATAGTAATGATTGCTTGTCACTTTCGATTGCCACCCACTTTTTAAGTTGTAGCTATGTTCTTAAGAGATGATAGTGTCTCATAGGTGTGGGGTCTTCTCTGGAAACTGGTTTATTTTCCCATTGGTGTTTAAAACTAGGAAAGCTTTGTTTTCTGCTTGTGAATTTCCAACGTAAACTATTCTATTCCCAATCGAAATCACATTATAACTAATTTGACCTGTATAATATAAATAGCTAATTTTGTATCCTATTTGTGTTATTGAATGCAGAACAATCTGTACTTAGATGTTTGTTGCCCTTTGTGAAAAGATGGTTAGTTACAACTATATGGCTGCCCACAGCAGCTGATTATAAGCCTGATAATTGCAGGTTTCAGGATGAAAAGCTTGCAGCAATTACAAATGTATGTCCATTGTAATTTATTTATCTCTAGTTTTTTGGGATTAAGTGAGGTTATGATGATAATGATCCAATGAAATAGAGTTCCAATATACTATACCACTTAGCTGTAATACAATATGATAGAACTTTATTCATCCCCGGAGGGAAATTGGGATGCCAACAGTCGCAACACACGACAAGGTACATGAAAACTTGAAATTAAAATTAAATTAAAAGTGAAAAAGAAAGAAAAGGTAAAGAAGAAAAAGACAAAATATCTTAGCTGTATACTTCAAAGAAATGTACGGAAACATGTATGGTAGCCATGGTTAAGGTGAATACTTTTAAAATTCCTTAATTGGTTATGGTACAGGTCAGAGAACAAGAGCGCTTCATTGCTGTACAAATCCGAGAGAAGGTAAAGCAGTGCCGCAATGAACAACTTGAGCGACTAGCAACTGAGTTAAAGGCTGAATGGCAAATGGCACAAGGAGAAAAAACAAAGTGTCTTGAGAAATTGTATCTTAGTAGTTTAAAGACAGTGGGTGAGGGGCACAGACAAGCTCAAGAAAATGTAAGTAATTTTTACTTTCTGTCCTTTATCTGGAACTAATCTGACAAGTTTACAGAAGAATCGTTTTGGCATATTAAACGTTTTTCACCTTGTAATCCTTTTCTTATTGGGTTATTTAAATAATTGTCCATTTGACTTCACTTTTGAGGTTTGCCAAAATTGGTATGTGGATTCCATTGACTTTTTATAGAATTCATAAGTCATAGAAGCAGAACTAGGCCATTCGGCTTATCGAGTCTACTCCACCTTTCAATCATGGCTGATGTATCTTTTTCTCTCATCCCCATTCTCCTATCTTCTCCCTGTAATCTTTAACGCCCTTACTAATCAAGAACCTCTCAATCTGTTTAAAAAAAAAAAAAATTGCTTGACTTCAACAGTGTATGACAATGAATTCCACAAATTTAGTTACCAGTTTCTCTTCCCCCCCCCCCCCCCCCCCCCCCCCCCCCCCCCCCCCCACCCCCCCCCCCCCCATGCAATTGGTGGTAGCTCTATTAGATAGTAGATCACGGGAATTGCATTCCAGTTTGTCATTGATCATTTTTAAAACATTTAATTAAGCATTAAATGACGTACAGTCAGGACCGTGCAGTTTTTTATTAAGAATGCTTTACGTCTAAAGATGCATATATTACACTTATTTAAACTCAAACAACCACATGGTTTTAAGATTTAAAAAAGCTGCATACCAGCATGATTTTGCAGGCATGATACTAAAGGGTCCACATTTTCATTTTGGGCAAGCTTGTTCTACTTAACTTTTTTTTTATCAAACAGAAGCAATTATATTCTTCTATCCATGATAAGATGGGAATTATCGTTGCCTATTTTGTTAATCAGCAGTTTCAGCTTTAAAACGTTATGTTTTTTAATATTTTCAGTTGGCTATATTTCTGGCTTTTATATTAAGTTTTATATTAAGTAAGACTAATAAAGTAAAAGCAAGATGTTGTTAGTTTGCATAAAATGATTTTCTTGATCTTCATTATTGATCTTTGCATACTGCTTATCAATTCCCACCATAGATAATGTGTACTGGTGTCCTCATATTTTTAATTTTTTAATATATTTTTCTTGTAAGGAACCAGACTTGAAAATGCAATCAATTCGGGTAGCAGTTAATAGAGAAAAAGCTGAGAAAAGGCATAGAGAAGCATTAATGGAGTTAAAGCAGCAAAGAGAAAAAGATCATGAAGCTCAAACCAGGTTTGCTATTGTTTGTATGAATTGAAATGTATTTTTTCTGTTACGTAATTTGTTCACTGTTATTTAAAAAACTCGAGTATTTTGGCAAAAATGTTCTATGGGTTAATAGTAAGATTAAACGAGAACTTACCAAGTTTGATCATTATTTTATGAGGAGTTACGAGGGATTACGTGAAGAAGTCCCGCCTGGCGCATGATCGGCATACTTCAAAGCAGCGGCATGAAAAACACAGAACCAATCGCCGGTGTAAGATAGTAAGGCTCAACATAGACTAGAACTACCAGGTGATCATTTATTTTATGAGGGTTGGGAGTGGAGGACACATAATCCCTCATCGTAACTCCTCATAAAATAACGATCAAACTTCAAACTTGGTAAGTTCTCGTTTAACCTTACTATTTTACTTCGGAGTCACGTGAGTGACTACATGAAGATTTTGTAGCTCTGTTTTTTATGTCGTAGATTCATTCCATACGACACTCTGGCTAAGTCACAACAGTAGTGAGTAAATAATATATCTTTTAAAACATTGCTTCAGTTATGTAACAAGTCTTTTAATTATAAAAGAACAAAAGTGATAACCCCTTTATCCCAGGGGAAAGTTTACAATAAAGTGATAAAGGTATAAAGTGATAACGTAAATCGATAATATAAATCAATAGTAAAAACAAAGCAAACAATCACAGAGAACCCAACGCTGCGTGTCCAAACCCTGGCACCGTGAGAACAGGTTTATCGTAGAACTTTGAAAAAGTTTCTTCTTTACACCACCCTGCAGCCTCTAAAATTTGATCGTGCGGCACGTCCTGTACCTTCGCCGCGGACGTAGCTGCTGCCCTGGTGGAATGAGATTTAAGCACATCAGTGTCTACTCCTGCTAAATCCAAAACCTGTTTTAACCATCTAGAAATGGTTTGTACTGATACTTTTGTATGTATTTTTTTTTGTGCGTAATTAGTAACGCTGTTTCACCACCCCGGAGACTTGGTTACTTCAATATATTGAGTCAAATGTCTAACTACACACAGTGTTTGATCAACAGGGTAAACTTTAAACATTACCTTAGTTCCAGTTTTCCCTGGTCTGCTTTGTTTGATTAGATCATAAACATAAAACGCAATGTTATCTGAAGCCACATGCATGCAATCTAAATGTAACATTTGCAATGTTTGTACTCTTTGTGCTGACACCAACGCCATTAACATTACCACTTTAAATGTTAATTTTTGCAATTACATTGACGTGATTGGAGTCCATTGCCTAAGCAAAGTAAGCACAATGCTGACATCCCAAATTTCTGTATATCTTGGTTTGGGTGGATTTCTATTAAAAATTCCTTTCATAAACTGGGATATTAATGGATGAGACCCGATTGATTCACAGTCAGAAATTTGTCCTAAATAGGATGATAATGCACTACGAGCACTATTAACGGCACTATAGCTTAGGTGCTGATCAAAATGTAACCCAGCAAGGAACTCCAATACATTTGATATGTTTGCATTATGATAAGATATCTTTGACTGTCTACAAAAGACTTCCCATTTCTTTATATGCGACATCTATTATTTTTAGTGCTATTTCGGCAAGCCAAAGCTATAACTTCCATGGTCCTATCCGACAATCCAAGCCCTTGCAGTGGTCTGGTCAGAACCTGCAAATTAACAAATTCATATGATCATGCAATGGATGAATTTATTTTGTTACTGGTTGCACCAACAAATTACTGCAGCTAGGAATCGTCATAAATGGTTCCCTAATCATTTTAAGCATCAATGGGAACCATGCCTGTGTAGGCCAATTTGGAACCACCAATAAACCTGTGGCAGAGTCTTGCTCTATTTTCGTAAGACATTGCCTAACCAGGCAGAATGGGGGATAAGCATAAAAGAACATATTCCCCAAATGTAGCGAGAATGCATCCACCGCTACTGCTCCTGGATCGGGTTCCCAAGACACGTAATTGGTGATTTAATCTAGACGCAAACAGATCAATGTCTGGTAATCCATACCGATTGACAATATTATTGAAAACTTGTGGATTTAACATCCATTCCGTATTGTCTTTAAATTTCCTTGATCTGTTGTCTGCTACAACATTGTCTTTATCTGGGAGATAAATTGCTGAAAGCCAAATTTTATTATCAATACACCAATACCATATCTGATTAACCAGACAATCACATGATAATGATCTTACGCCACCCATGTGATTAATATATGCAACAGCTGTGGTATTGTCTACTTGTAATTGGACATGCAAATCCGTCATAGTAGAACAATAAGCTTTTATTCCATAAAATGCCCCCCAATAACTCCAAATAATTGATACCATATGTTTGGAGAAACAATTCCTCTTGGACAGTCCATCTGCCCCCACAGCTGGTGAAATTATCCGTAGCACCCCCCCATCCGAGAGCACTTGCATCAGTTTTTAAAAACACTATAGGCTGCTGTACTAAAATGTTTTTAGCAGCTTGTGGAACATTCTCAATCCACCACTGTAACTGATAAAGCCTCCTTCGGTAATTGCATGGGCCTATCAAAATGGCCTGCTTGCTTTTTTAATGCTTGTGCTTTTGCCCTTGGAGATTTTGGTAATGTAGTGGACCAAATTCCACTGCAGGAAATGCTGCTACTAACTTACTAATAACCTTTGCTTCTTCTCGGATGGAGGGATAAGGTTTGTGAATAAGGCAACGACATAATTTGTAATATCAACAATTTTGTCTATTGGTAAAGTCACTAACATGGTAACTGAATTAATCACAAACCCCAAATAGTCAATTGTTTGGGATGGCTGTAGCTTAGATTTTGTTGGATGGATCAGGAACCCTAGCCTTTCAAACAGGCTTGTAGGTGCTGAAACTGATTTTTCAGCTGATTCCTGATTAGTACTGACAATTAAAATGTCATCCAGATAAGCCATAACAATGTGTTTTTGTGCCCTTGGCTGTACAAATGCTGGTTTCAACAACTTTGTGAACAGCCTAGGAGCTGAGCTTAATCCATTAGGTAATGCTTTATATTGCCACAGCTGTCCCATCCAACTAAATTTTAAGTACCTTCGAAAATGACGATGACTTGGTACAGAATAATATGCATCCTTGAAGTCTATAGTAGCCATGTAACAACCTGCTGATAACAATTGTCTTGCATTGTTTACTTCCTCTTTTATTTCAGCTTTATCAAGTGCAGAAAACATCAAAACACGATTAGGTTTATGCATCGGTGGATCAGTACCTTCTATAAATGTTATTGTAGCTCCTGACACAGTATCTAATATAACTCGGTCAGATGTTATACAGTCCCATTCATCATAAAACAATTGTAATCTACCCCCAATTGGAGGTTCATCCAAAGATTCCTCTGTGATAGAATAAAGTTTTTGTACCTCTCCAAATGTATGTGATGGTCTCCATCTCCCCACATTTGGGTGAACATTGGGCTGTGCTGGATGGTAATACTTCCTTACCATACTCCTGCCTCTGCTTGTTCCAGCTCCAAAATAAAATCCCCTTATTGCACCAGACCACCTTTGGCCAAAGATGAAGTATCTCATGAGGCTAATAGATTTTGCCTCTTCATCCATATCTTTGATTTACTTGGGCAGGTTTTCTCCAAACAAATAACCAGGAGTTTGAACATTACTTGTTCTGCACAGACCTGCAAATCTAGGGTGCAAAACGGGTCGAATCGCAATTTTCCTCATACAATTGAGCTCAAAAAATGAATTGCAGAATAAAGCCAACATATCTTTTTGAATTTTGGTCATTGCAGAACCTTCCACTTGCTTCCCAAAAGCAGTGATGCCAGCTGAACTAAGTTTGAGGACTCTTTGAAAACGTATTTCCTGTGCCCGCATAACTGACGGCAATGGCGTCCAAATAGTCGGATTTACCGTAGGTACCCTCAGTGAGGCACAATTCACAGGTGTTTTATATAAGTCTGCTGTTTCAACCATAACAGCCTCTTGAAGCTGGTGAGAAACCAAGTAATTAATGTTGGCTGCCAGGTTTTCTTCCATGGCCTCACCACTTCCTTCAGGTATTGCAATGCTTTGTGCCACATCAGGCACACCTGGTTTCATCTTTTTATATTGTGGTGGGTACTCATGATCAACATCACCACCTTCAGGGTCTGTCTCTTGCAGCCCTGGTACTCCTGAGACTTCGTCAAAGGAGACTTCCTCCAGCCCAATGCCAGGCTCTGGAGTTTCAAATTCCCAATTTGGCAAAATGCCATATTCGTGATAATGTAAACCCCTCAGGGCCTGTTTGGGAATATTCTGGGTTCTTGAACCCTTGGTTGATAATAGTCTGGAGAACTTTCTCTCCATTCTTAGCCACGTGGCTTTTTCATTCCGGAGGACTTTCAGTATCAGAGTCATCAGAAACCACAGGCCTCACGGATTACCTTTTACTTTTCTTTGGCACAGGAATCTCCTCCATGGCTTCTGTTTGTGGAGCAATTACAGGCGCACTAACGGGTATTTCCACGGCCACCAGCATCGGAACAGGCTCCTCACTAATCTCATGTCCCGGCTGTTTTTCTTCTCCCCGGGACACTCGTTTAGCCCGCGGTGATTTTTTCTGGATTCTTTCCATTTTAATTTTTAACTCCTCCTGGCTCTGGACGCCAGCGTAATGGAGTTTGAACTGCCCTGGAAGTAAATTAAATGCACTTGCCTGCGGGCCTGTTCCTTACTGCTGGCGGAGCTGTGCTCTGCAGCTCTTTGCCTACCGACAGCGTCGACGTAATGCCGATGGTGCGCCAGGCGGGACTTCTTCACGTAGTCACTCACATGACTCCGAAGTAAAATATACCACATAATGCATCATGATTAATCTCCAGATACTTATGACTTTTGTGCTCCCTTCTGCTTTCAATAAGTATTTTGGACCAGGTATGTAATTTGATAAGGATCCCAAGGATTCAATTTTTCATAAAGACATATAGTAGCCTTTTAAAAGTGAATTTCTTAATCTCCATATTTTAATGTAGGTTGAATCAATATCATTTATATTGTCATGGTAGTGAAGCACAATGAGGCTGAGATTGTTGTTCTAATCAGGGTTGCAGCCAAGCTCAGCTGTTTATAACTTGGGCTGTATTTTAATTGGAACATTAATTGGGAAACCAGTTGCCCAAAAGTTAAAAAAATAAAAATAAAAAAGTAAATTAAGGCTGCTCTGAATAACCTAATATACCATGAATGGTAGATTTGATTCTCTCTGTTCTGCTATTGGTGCAGACATTTAAAAAGCTAGTGAGTTGGAGAAATGATCGTAAATGAATGATCAAGAGCCAAGTTGAAAAGAGTGGTTTGGACATGCATTAATTGTAGTGGAGATCTGCCACATGAGGATGATGATTTCATGCAGATAAAAGATGACTTTAGGGGGATGATGGTAGCAGACCAGCAGACGAAAGTTGCCAAGGAGTGGGAATTGGTGGTTGATCAACAGGATTTTAGTTGGTAAGTGATAGAGGGCAAATTGTGGGACAGGAATTGTAGATACTGGTTATGCAAAAGGATACAAAGTGCTGGAGTAATTCACAGGTAGCATCTCTGGAGATGATGTTTAGGGTCAGGACTCTTCTTCAGGTTGATTGTAAGGTGGGGTTGGAAGAAAGCTGGGAAAGAGGAGAGGCAGAACAAAGTGGTAGGTAATTGGTGAACACAGATTAGGGGGATTTTTAGTTGGAAGATAATTGTAACAAAGGCCAGAGATAAATTTGGAAGGTTTGATTTTTTTTTTTTTTAATAGAGTGAAAAAAACAATGCGGGTCAGATTTTGGCCTGGAAATGAGCAACGGGAAGAGGATGGAAACAGTAATCATAAATGTTTTGAAGTATAAGAGGATAACTAGCTACCTGAGGAATATTTCCGTGTTTTACTTCCAGGCGTTGGTCTGAGTGGAGTGGAGATCCTGCATTCATGTCAAAATGCCACTTAGCCTGCTGATTAAGAATGCATCAGTTTGAAATTGTGCTGTGCGCAGCCCTTGTCTGCTGTGGAATTTTGGGCAGGTGTGCTGTGTCCTGTTTGACAATCTGCATGTGTTAATTCCTTTTGGCTATTAACATTTTCCACAGCCCCCTTGCATGTTCGACCTATCGTGTACTTCATCACTGTATTTCTACATAATGTTGTCAAACTTAAAGTGATGTTTGAATCCTTTACCCCTCCCCCCCCCATGGCTCAACTGCTGTAGACCTAAATAAACATCTGAATTTTTTAAAGGATGTTTTCAATAGAAATCATTGGTGTTTGTTTTATTACCTTGGTCTTAGACAATATGTGCAGGAGTAGGCCATACAGCCCTTCAAGACAGCACCGCCATTCAATGTCATCATGGCTGATCATCTGCAATCAGTACCCCGTTCCTGCCTTCTCCCAATATCTCCTGGCCGCTATCTTCAAGAGCCCTATCTAGCTCCAAAGTTTCCAAAGAACAGGCCTCCACCGCCCTCTGAGCCACAGAATTCCACAGACTCACAACTCTCTGTGTGAAAAAGTGTTTCCTCACCTCCAGTCTAGACAGCTTACCCCTTATTCTTAAACTGTGGCCCCTGGTTCTGGACTCTCCCACATTCGGGAACATGTTTCCTGCCTCTAGTGTGTCCAAACCCTTAATCTTGTATGTATCAATAATGATCACCTCTCATCCTTCTAAATTCCAGGTTATACAAGTCCAGCCACTCCATTCTCTCAGCATATGGCAGTCCCGTCATCCCAGAAATTAACCTTGTGAACCTATGCTGCACTCCCTCAATAGCAAGAATGCCCTTCCTCAAATTTGGAGACCAAAACTGCACACATTACTCCAGGTGTGGTCTCATTAGGGCCCTGTATGACTGCAGAAGGACCTCTTTGCTCCTAGACTCAACTCCTCTTGTTATGAAGGCCAGCATGCCATTCACTTTCTTCACTGCCTGCTGTACTTGCATGCTCACTTTCATTGACTGATGAACAAGAACCCCAGACCCTGTTGTACCTCCCCTTTTCACAACTTGACACCATTTAGATAATAATCTTCCTTCCTGTTTTTGCTACCAAAGTGGATAACCTCACATTTATCCACATTAAACTGCATCTGCCATACATCTGCCCACTCACCCAACCTGTCCAAGTCACCCTGCATTCTCGTAGCATCCTTTTCATAGTTCACACTGCCACCCAGCTTTGTCATCTGTAAATTTGCTAATGTTACTTTTAATGCCTTAATCTAATTCATTAATATATATTGTAAATAGCTGCATTCCCCGCACTGAGCCTTGCAATACCTCACTAGTCACTGCCTGCCATTCTGAAAGGGACCCATTAATCCCTACTTGTTGTTTCCTGTCTGCCAACCAATCCATCTATCCATGTCAGCACTCCACCCCCAATACCATGTGCCCTAATTTTGCCCACTAATCTCCTATGTCGAATCTTATCAAATGCTTTCTAAAATTCCAGGTACACGACATCCACTGGCTCTCTCTTGTCCATTTTCCTAGTTACATCCTCAAAAGTCAGTTACTGCTCTTCCCAACTCATGTTACTGCTTTCCAAATGTGCCGCTATTTCATCTCCTATGATTAACTCCAGCATCTTTACCACCACCGATGTCAGGCTAACTGGTTGTAATTCCCTGTTTTCTCTCACGCCTTTCTTAAAAAGTGGGATAACATTAGCTACCCTCCAATCCACAGGAACTGATCCTGAATCTATAGAACATTGGAACATGATCACCAATGCGCCCACAATTTCTAGAGCCACTTCCTTGGGATGCAGACCATCAGGCCCTGGGGATTTATCAGCCTTCAGTCCCATCAGTCTACCCAACACCATTTCCTGCCTAATGTGGATTTCCTTCAGTTCCTCCGTCACCCCAGATCCTCTGGCTAGTACATCAGGAAGATTGTTTGTGTCCTCCTTAGTGAAGACTGGTCCAAAGTACCTGTTCAACTCATCTGCCATTTCCTTGTTCCCCATAATAAATTCACCCTTTTCAGCCTTCATGGGTCCAGCTTTGGTCTTAACTAATATTTTCCTCTTCACATACCTAAAGAAGCTTTTACTATCCTCCTTTATATTCTTGGCTAGCATACCTTCTTACCGTGTCTATTCTTCCCATATTGCCCTTTTTAGTTAATCTCTGTTGCTCTTTAAGCATTACCCAATCCCCTGGCTTCCTGCTCATCTTTGCTGTTTTACTACCTCTTTCATTTTTATACTATCTCTGACCCCTTGTCACCTCTTACTCTCCTTGGAATCGTTCTTCCTCTTTGGAATGAACTGATCCTGCACCTTCTGTATTATTTCCAGAAATACCTGCCATTGTTGTTCCACCGTCATCCCTACTAGGGTATCTTTCCAGTCAACTATGGTCAGCTCCTCCCTCATGGCTCCATAGTTCCCTTTGTTCAATGGTAATACTGACACCTCTGATTTACCCTTCTCCCTCTTCCGCTGATCATTAACCATATACTAATGCTGTTTGTTTCTGTTATGAATGGTTTGCTTGGGCACAGTGGTCTCCATTTACATTTTTGCCCTATCCCCACACCTGTCTTTTTGCTCGTACAGTACAGCAGGTGGTCGAGTATGCTGCTCTATTTATCATTCAAGCTGAAGTGCATGTAAAGAAAGAGTACCAATTATTATTTTAAAATGCACCATAAATTCTTTTAAGGTTTGGTACTGGAAGAATTTTTACTTTTATAATATATTATGAAACCATTGTGAAAAGACTCATTTTGTGCTTGCATTTAAAATTATTTATTTATACCTCTTCATTCAGACATATTAAAACTCGCAAAAAAGTATTATTGATTGAGAAGCAAAGAGCAATGACAATTGCACATCTTCCACCACCTCCACCAAATCCCTTTGCTGTAAGTACTTAAACAAAAAATATTTTTTACGGCATTCATTCGTGGAGTTATAATTTCGTATTAAAGTTTTCTAAATAAAAAAAATAGGACGGAACAATGGACGTTAGAAAAGGAAATTAAATTATTAGAATTAGGAAACGCAAAAGACCCAACCATAGATAAACATAATAAAGATAACATTATTGAAATTTGAACTTAATCGAAATATTATCGGCAAGAGTAATAAGATTATTTCAATCGCCAAACAAGTACAGTTTGAATTTGGGGATAAACCACGTAAACTTCTAGCACGACAATTGAAAAAGCAAGAAAAGGAAAAAACAATTAGTAAAATTAAATCGTAGAACGGGGAACTATTAACTCTACCTAAGGACATTAACAAAAGGTTTGCTCGACATTTATATACATCTAAAGCTAACATTGAAGACAAATTATAATTTTTTTTTAGATAAGTGTAACTTGCCAAAATTGGATATCTTACAACAAGAGGAATTAGGAGCTCGGATTACAAGTGAAGAAATAAGAGAAACAATAAAAGAACTGAAAAATGGGAAGACACCAGGGCCTGATGGTTTTAATAATGAATTCTATAAAGGATTTCAGGAGTTAATGGTCCTATGATTACTTAAATTATACAGTTATGCTTTTACCGAAAATAAATTACCAGAAACTTTAGCAGAATCTACAATTACGCTTATACCAAAAAAAGATAAATATCTAGAAGATCCGGGCTCGTATAGAGCTATATCACTTTTAAATACAGATCAAAAAGTTTTAGCAAAGATTTTAGCAAGAAGATTCAGCAAATATATTAATAAATTGATAAACCAGGATAAATAAATAAATAAAAGAGAGAGATTATAGTATACATCTTAATAGTGAATAACACAATTTCAAATAGCGATATCAATAGAGACATGTATACAAATCGAAAAGAAAAACAAAGTTATTTTCATCTGATCCTGCCGGGTACCCATTGAGTTGTGATGCCAAGAACAGCTACCCCTTCAAATATTCTGTATATGGAGACCATATCTGTTCAAAGAGTTCGTATTTGTCCATTAGGACAAATCTGATTCTTTCCAAATGCAACGTCTCCAACATTTCCACTGTCCACATTTTAATTGTGGGGGTAATGTTCCCTTCCAAAATTTCAATATTAATTTTTTCCCTATTATCAAACAGTAATCCAAGAAATTTCTTTGGTTTACTGTTAATGTTAGATTTGAATCCGGAACTCCTAATATTATTAATTTTGGATCTGGGTCCAGTTTAATTTTAAGAACTTCAGCTAAAGATTTAATTAATTAAGTTTTATACATGTTGCATTAAATTAGCTCCAATTGTTTTTAAATCATTATTTAAATCATTTTTAGCCCTTTGTTAAATAAATTGAACGCTGTGATTAAATTTTGGAAAACGCTCCCACTATCATTAATTGGCAGAATAAATGCTATAAAAATGATAGTGCTACCACAAATAATATATTTATTTCAATCTATATATATCAAAATATATATTTTAAACTAGACTCTAATATTACTAATTTTATATGGCAAAGCACATAGAATTAAAATCATTTGTGTAAACCTAAAGATGTAGGGGGACTTGCACTGCCTCATTTTTTTATATTATTATTGGGCAATGCATATTAAGAATATTATTTATTAGTTGGATCGTCCTTCTCAACTGATGGAATGGATAAGAATGGAGAAAGAGGATTGCTTTCCTTACGATTTAGGAGCTTTTCTCCCCGATAAAATTGAATAATATTATATAAGAAGAATCCAATCATACACAATATAATTCGAATTTGGAAACAAATAAAATTAACTTTAAAATTAAGAAACTTATCATCTTTAACACCAATAGTGAATAATCCGGTATTTAAACCATCTTTTATGGATAAAACATATTGACAGTGGGACAGATTGTGAACTAAAAAGTTGGGTGACGTGTATGAAATGGGAAATTTATTATCATTTCAACAATTAAAATCAAAATTTAATCTGAATAATAACCAATACTTTAAATATTTACAGATATGACTTTATAAAAAAATATATACCAAGACTACAGAATATAACGATAGACCCACTGGAAGAAGCAATGAATATTAAGGCGCACTCACAAAAATTAATATCATATCTATGTAACAGTATTCTTAATAGAGAATTGCCATCAACAGGCAATTAGAGAAGACTGGGAAAAAGATTTAATGATAAAAATTTCTAAAGAAACATGGGAGAGGTATTTGATATATATACATAAATGTTCGATTAACACCAGGCATAATGTAATTCAATTTAAAATATTACACAGATTAAATTATTCATAAGTTAAGTTGAATAAATTTTATTCAAATATCTCTCCCATTTGTGATAAATGTCTTTCTCAAAATGCCAATTTCACACATTCTTTCATTTCTTGCACCAAACTTCAAAGATTTTGGTGTGATATATTTGATATATGCATCGAGACGTGGGTGTCATGATACACCAATCATTGAAAGTAGGCATGCAGGTGCAGCAGACAGTGAAGAAAGCAAACGGTATGTTAGCATTCATAGCGAAAGGATTTGAGTATAGGAGCAGGGATGTTCTACTGCAGTTGTACAGGGTTTTGGTGAGACCACACCTGGAGTATTGAGTACAGTTTTGGTCTCCAAATCTGAGAAAATACATTCTTGCCATAGAGGGGGTACAGAGAAGGTTCACCAGAATGATTCCTGGGATGTCAGGACTTTCATATGAGGAAAGACTGGATAGACTTGGCTTGTACTCGCTAGAATTTAGAAGACTGAGGGGGATCTTATAGAAACTTACAAAATTATTAAGGGGTTGGATAGGCTAGATGCAGGAAGATTGTTCCCGATGTTGGGGAGGTCCAGAACAAGGGGTCACAGTCTAAGGATAAGGGGGAATTCCTTTAGGACCGAGATGTGGAAAACATTTTTCACAGAGAGTGGCGAATTATCTGCCACAGAAGGTAGTTGAGACCAGTTCATTGGCTATATTTAAGAGGGAGTTGGATGTGGCTAAAGGGATCAGGGGGTATGGAGAGAAGGCAGGTACAGGGTACCGAGTTGGATGATCAGCCACGATCATATTGAATGGCAGTGCAGGCTCGAAGGGCCGAATGGCCTACTCCTGCACCTATTTTCTATGTTTCTATAAAAATGGAACCTAGCATGGAAATGATTATCTTTGGAGTAATAGGAGATGGAAACAAATTAAATATTATTTAATATCTCATTTTTTAATTATGGTTTAATAACAGCGAAAAGATTCATACTCATATTCTGGAAAAAGGCTACTATACCAACGCTCAAAAATGTGGATTGGTAATATGTTAGAAACAGCCCATTCGGAAGAAATGAGACTCCTAATAGAAAAAAAAGACCAATTCTTAACGTGTTGGTCTCCATTTATTGACCTTGTGGATTCATGTGGTGCAATAGCATCGTAAAATTAAAAATTCTGGGTTTGAGTGCAAAATGATTAAGAATATAAAAAACCATCGAATTTTGGTGTGGGAGAATCTCCTTTCTGCTTCACTTTCTCACTTATTTCTATCTTTGCACCACACTCACTAGACTATTCTTTACTCTTCACTACTTTCTTTCTCATTTCTTTCTAAACAAAGAAAGTTGTACAAAGAATGTTTCAATAATTCTGGGAACCTGTAAAATCATACCATTATCTTTTTACAGGTTCCCAGAATTAGACGTACATTAGATGTAATGTACGTCTAATAAATTAAAAATAAAAAAAATATATTTTTCATTAATTTAAAAATGCTGTCCAATTTGACATAACCATCTAATATCTATGCTATCTAATATCTTTGTATTGAATAACAACCAAGACCAAACTGAATCTCAAGTCGTAACACTGCAACTTTTGACAAATAGAATGCCAGTACGAGTTGCAGGAGAATGTTACTTAAATAGATGGCGATATAATCTGTTCATTAATAAGATTAATTAAAAAATGTAAAGTTTTCATTTGCTTTCCTCCTGCTTGTGAAAGCATAATTGATCAATAACATTGGACAGCACAGTGGTGCAGCTGGCAAACTTGCCATCTCAGTGCCAGAGACCTGGATTTGATCCTGACCTTGGGTGCTGTCTATGTGGAATTGGCATGGCTATCCCAATGATTGCATGCATTTTCTCCCTGTGTCTGGTTTCTTCCATATTCCAACAATGTGCAGATTTGGAGGTTAATTGGCCTCTGTAAATTTCCCTTAATCTGTTGGGTGTGGGTGAGAAAGTGGGATAACATAGAGTTAGTGTGAACCGATGAACGATGAGGACTCTGCAAGAAGAACCTGTTCCCATGCTATATCTGTAAACTAATCCAAGCACTGTAATTTCTCAACTCAAACAGTGTAGTAAAATGGAAATAATTTAGTTTTTCTGTACTTTTCTCCTTTCTGCCCTCGACATATAATATTAATAGTTTTTACCCACTTAAAATATGAACAGAATCATGCCAATTGGACAGTGCCTTGATTGCCGCTTCAAAGACTGATTTCAAACACATTCTCAATTCGTTAATGGAAAGTTGCTATATTTTTTCTTTTTATTAGAAATATGTAATTTTGAAAGGTCTTGTTTAAAAAAAGCATTGACATCCAAGGGAGCTTGCATTTATGGATTTGATTTTTGCATGAGAGTTTAATGGAACTTCAAGTAAAAAAGATTTTTTTAACTTCAAGTAAAAAAGATGTAGTTAATGAAAATAAGCAAATAGGTGTAGATGGGATGCTTGTTATTACAATTATTAAAGTTCACTATTGCGGATTGCATAACCGGGGGTAACATTGATTTAACTTTTTGCCTGGTTGGGCAGAAAATTACAAAATTAGTTTGTTGGAACTGGGACTGCTCGTTAGAACATTTAATTAGAACTGTGTGCAATTGAATAGTTAAGTGAGTGGCGCAAAAACCTTTTGAAGTTAATTTCAACAGTAATGTATGTTTTTAAAGGTGCTATCTAGTTGCAATTATATAATTACCTTTTTGAGGCAGTTTTATAATATTTTCAAATTCTAGGATCTTGAAGTTCCAAAGTACCCAACAGTGAAGATGTATGATATTGACAGCTTCTCTGCCACACACTACCATCTGCCTGAGCCTTGCGTGAATAAGGAAATGACCACAAAGCAGGTATCTGATTAACATGAACACGAACAAGTGCAATTTAATAATTAAAAAATAATAAAATGCACAGTCGCTAAATATTTGGTCCAACCAGACCATGTTAGCATTTTAAGCTTTATTTGAGATTTCATCTTTGTTAAGGTGGCTCAATCAGCATAAACCACTATTATCTGTATCCTTGTGCGTATCTAGTTATTCTGTAATTATTTCTGTTCTGTTTTGCTGAGCCACTTCCTTTGGTATTAATAAAGTGAAATGAACTAAAGTTTTTGTTAGCTTAGTCATAGCTTACAAATAATTTTGCAATATTTGTAATTATGGGTTGTTCTAAGTAGCATTTCACCTACACTGTTTCAGTTGACTTATTCATAATTTGTTTGACCCTTTTGGTGTAGCATGTATATTTATCAATATCTTTGCAGAGGCAACGGGATATCATTTATTGTTCACTGTCCTAGGTCACAGTGAATCCTTGGTCACTATTCTCTACTATTAGTGGAAATATTCTGTACAATGTGCGTGGTCTATCTGGCTGTAACTATCCGTTTTCATAGATTAGTGCTCAACTGATTGCTGAAAAGGAAGAAAAGCGTTTGGAAGAATTGAACCAGGAAGCTGATGTGGAGAGGCATGAACAGTTGGAGAAAGCGAGATTGAGAGGCAGTCATGCTCTCCAATTAGTTCATTTGACACAGGTAATGAAGGCACCACCGTAAAATGTAGGAAGAAGCATTGTACTATAAAGTACGTTATTGCGTGGTACTAAAGTTTCCTGGCCATTTTCTTCTGTGGCATTTATGCAACTCTGACTTGTATTTTACAAGCTGTATGTGATGGTTGTTTGATACATAAATGGAATTCAAAAAATTATCTGGTGTGCAACAATGGGCACCCGGAACAAGTCACGGAACTAAATGTGAAGCAGTGTCATAACTATGTATTATGCCTCAGCTGCATAAATGTATTCTGTTCTCTATGTACATTGATCATACAAAACTAAAAGGGCTAATAAGGTTAGTATAAATTTTTTAACTTGTCCAAATTTAATTTAATTTCTGATGCGCACAACATTTTGATATCTTGGTAGTAAAAGGGACAGAGGTGGGCGCTGAATGTTTGTACAATTTAAAAATAACTAATTACTGCACAGTTTTGCATTGGTGACTTGAAGGATAATGCATTTCATAAATTATTACTGTATCATTGAGGAACAATGTGAAATGTGCCAATATGCATTCAAAAGTATTTATTTATTCTCCTAGGACAAAGAGAGACTGTTAAAGGAGCTGGAACAAATGCAACTTGCAGACCTAACCCGTAGAAGACAGGCAGTGGCTCAAATGCCACGGCAGCTGTTTGAGCCACCATATAGAAGAGTGGAGGTAAAAGAGGATCGGCAGAGAGAGATGGAAATTGCATTTGAGGATATGTATGCCGAGGGTAAAAGTAAGTTCAAGAACACTTGAGCGTGGTTAGAGTTGTACCAAAAAAACCCTAGAAATGATTGGGATTTCAATTTTTATGTATGCTGCTTATGTATTATGCTGTTTGTTTACTTTAGAGAATTTTAACACTTAAAAAAAAAAACTGAACTGAAATCTGTGAGCTATATTTTGTGATTAAAACCTGTGGGTAATTGTCAACATTGCGGAGTAAACAATTTGTGAAAGGATGCAGGGCAGTTACAAGGATGACTGCTTTAAGGTCGTATTGTAAAACTTAATTTTTCTCAGTTTGATATTCTGAACTCGTTTTTCTGGGATTCAAGAATTCATGTGAGATATTTGGATTGTGGGGGGTTGTTTTGAAAGCGCCGTTGGTGGTTTTGCAAGCAACGGCCGCTGCCTGCAAATCCGCCAACGGCGCTTTTGAAACAACCCTTCTCGCACGCTGAGGCCGGGAGTGAGGTCGGTCTCCTTCCGCCGTCTGAAGCAGCTGCACCAAAGATCCTGTAGCTATAGGATCTTTGAGCTGCACCGCTCGGCTCCGCACCTTGCTGTCGGCTGGCGAGGAAATCCCAACCGCCACCCCCTTTGGCTGGCAGCCACTTGGTGGTTTTGGACGGACGACCAAGGCAGCGGGCGATGTTGTCCGAGGAGCGCTGACCTTCCTTCCTCCCCATCTCCTCTGCCCCTTCCTCTCTCTCTTGTACGCCCCCTCCAGCCCTCTTATCCTGGGACACCACCTCTCCTTCTCGCACTGATCCCCATTCCCTCCTCTATTCAGTCCTCACTGAAATCCTGTGCCCACTCCCATCAACCCCCCCAATTATTCATACCCTACCCAACTTGCAATTGATTTCTCCTGCTGGCACCGCACCCCATCCATCCTGTACTGACCACCTACTTCCCATCATCCTGCACGTCTCCCCCCATTCATACTGCACTGAACCACCCATTATCCTGTATGACCCACCCTCCATTTTACCTTGCACCATAACCCCATCATCCTGTAGTGATCTCCCCATTCATCTTTTACTGAACTCCCATTTCATCCTGCACTTGTCAATGATCCCCTCATGCATCCTGCACTGATCCCCCTTATGCATCGTGCACGATCCCCTCATGGCATCCTGCACTGATCCCCCTCATGCATCCTGCACTGATCCCCCCTCATGATCCTGCACTGATCCCCCTCATGCATCCTGCACTGATCCCCCTCATGCATCCTGCACTGACCCCTCATGCATCTGCACTGATCACCCTCAATGCATCCTGCACTTGATCCCCCTCATGCATCCTGCACTGATCCCCTATGCCATCCTGCAATGATCCCCCTCAAGCATCCTGACACTGGATCCCCCTATGCATCCTGCACTGATCCCCCTCATGCATCCTGCATGATCCCCCTCATGCATCCTGCATGATCCCTCATGCATCCTGCACTGATCCCCCTCATGACATTCCTGCCCACTGATCCCCCTCATGCATCCTGCACTGATCCCCCTCATGCATCCTGCACTGATCCCCCTCATGCATCCTGCACTGATCCCCCTCATGCATCCTGCACTGATCCCCCTCATTGCTTCTGCACTGATCACCTCATTGCATCCTGCACTGGATCCCCCTCATGCATCTGCACTGATCCACCTCATGCATCCTGCCGGATCCCCTCATGGCATCTGTCACGGATCCCCCTCATGCATCCTGCACGGATCCCCGCTCATGCATCCTGCAAGGATCCCCCTCATGCATCCTGCACGGATCCCCCTCATGGAAGCCTGCACGGTCCCCCTCATGCATCCTGCACGGATCCCCCTTCATGCATCCATGCACGGATCCCCCCTTTCATGCATCCTGCACGGTTACCCCCTTCTTGCATCCTGCACGGAATCCCCCTTCATGCATCTGCACGGATCCCCCCTCATGCATCCGCACGGATCCCCCCTCATGCATCCCTGAACGGATCCCCCATCATGCATCCTGCATCGGAGCCCCCTCATGCATCCTGCACGGATCCCCCTCATGCATCCTGCACGGATCCCCCTCTGCAGATCCTGCACGGATCCCCCCTCATGCATCCTGCACGGATCCCCCCTCATGCTTCCTGCACGGATCCACCCTCATGCATCCTGCACGGATCCCCCTCATGATCATGCACGGATCCCCCCTCATCATCTTGCACGGATCCCCCCTCATGCATCCTGCACGGATCCCCCCTCATGCATCCTGCACGGATCCCCCGTCAGGCTATCCTGCACGGATCCCCCCTTCATGCATCTGCACGGTTCCCCCCTCATGCATCCTGCACGGATCCACCCCCTCATGCATCCTGCAGGATCCCCCCTCATGCATCCTGCACGGATCCCCCCGCATGCAATCTGCACGGATCCCCCCCTCATTGAATCCTGCAAGGATCCCCCTCATGCATCCTGACGGAATCCCCCCGCATGATCCCTGCACGGAATCCACCCTCATGCATTTCCTGCCGGATCCCCCTTTCATGCATCCTGCACGGATCCCCCCTAACATGATCCTGCACGCGATCCCCCTCATGCATCCTGCACGCGATCCCCCCTCTATGCATCGGCACGGATCCCCTTCATGCATCCTGCACGGATCCTCCCCCTCATGCATCCTGCACGGATCTCCCCCCCCTTCATGCATCCTGCAGGAATCCCCCCCCTCATGCATCCTGCAGGATCCCCCCATCACATGCATCCTGCACGGTCCCCCCCTTCAGCATCCTGCACGATCCCCATCTCATGCATCCTGCACGGATCCCCCTCATGATCCTGCACGGATCCCCCCTCATTGCATCCTGCACGGATTCCCCCCTCATGCATCCTGCACGGATC
Source organism: Okamejei kenojei (assembly GCA_035221665.1). Lineage (NCBI taxonomy): Eukaryota > Metazoa > Chordata > Chondrichthyes > Rajiformes > Rajidae > Okamejei > Okamejei kenojei. The sequence continues at coordinate 43,631,972 of CM069136.1, read as the reverse complement.
ACCCCTCATGCATCCTGCACGGATCCCCCTCATGCATCCTGCCACGGAATCCCCCTCATGCATCATTGCACGGATCCCCCTCATTGCATCCATGCACGGACTCCCCCACTTCATGCATCCTGCACGGATCCCCCCTCATGCATCCTGCACGGATCCCCCCTTCATGCATCCTGCACGGATCCCCCCTCATGCATCTGCACGGGATCCCCTCATGCATCCTGCACGGATCCCCCCTCATGCATCCTTGCACGGATACCCCCTCATTGCATCTGCACGGATCCCCCTCATTGCATCCTGCAACGGAACCCCCCTCATGCATCTCCTGCAACGGATCCCCCCTCATGCATCCTGCACGGATACCCCCTTTCATCGCATCCTGCACGGAATCCCCCCATTGCATCTGCACGGATCCCCCCTCATGCATCACTGCACGGATCCCCCCTCCATGCATCCCTGCACGGATCCCCCCTCATGCATCTGCACGGATCCCCTTCTGCTCCTGCACGGTTCCCCCCTCATTGAATTCCTGCACGGATCCCCCTCATGCATTTGCACGGATCCCCCTCATGCTCCTGCACGGATCCCACCTCATGCAATCCTGCACGGATCCCCTCATGCATCCTGCACGGATCCCCCTATGCATCCTGCACGAGATCCCCCTCATGCATCCTGCACGGATCCCCCTCATGCATCCTGCACGGAATCCCCCATCATGATCCCTGCACGGATCCCCCCTCATGCATCCTGCACGGTCCCCCCTCATGCATCCTTGCAGGATTCCCCACTTCAGATCATGCACGGGATCCCCTTCATGCATCCTGCACGGGATCCCCCTCATGAATCCTGCACGGATCCCCCCCTCATGCATCATGCACGGATCCCCCCTCATGCATCCTGCACGGATCCCCCTCATGCTTCCCTGCACGGATCCCCCCTCATGCATCTGCACGGATCCCCCCTTATGCATCCTGCACGGTCCCCCCTCATGCATCCTGCACGGATCCCCCCTCATGCATCCTGCACGGTTCCCCCTCATGCATCCTGCACGGATCCCCCTCATGCATCCTGCACGGATCCCCCCCTCATGCTCCTGCACGGGTCCCCCCACTTTCATGTTCCTGCACGGATCCCCCCCTAATGCATCCTGCACGGACCCCACCTCATGCATCCTTGCACGGAATCCCCTCATGCATCCTCACGGATCCCCCTCATGGCATCTGCACGGATCCCCCTCATTGCATTCCTGCACGGAAATCCCCCCCTCATGCATCCTGCACGGAATCCCCCTCATGCATCCTGCACGGATCCCCCCTCATGCATCCTGGCACAGGATCCCCCCTCCTGCATCCAGCAACGGATCCCACCTCATGCATTCCTGCCACGGATCCCCCCTCATGCATCCTGCACGGATCCCCCCTCATGCATTCCTGCACGGATCACCCCTCTGCATCCTGCTACGGATCCTCCTCATGCATCCTGCACGGATCCCCCCTTCATGCATCCTGCACGGATCCCCCCTCATGCATCCTGCACGGATCCCCCCTCATGCATCTGCACGGATCCCCCCTCATGCATCTGCACGGATCCCCCCTATGCATCCCTGCACGGATCCCCCCTCATGCATCCGCACGGATCCCCCTCAGGCATCCTGGGGGCATGCACGGATCCCCCCTAGGATCCTGCACGATCCCCTCATGACATCCTGCACGGATCCCCTCATGCATCCTGCACGGGATCCCCCTCATGCATCCTGCACTGATCCCCCTCATGCATCCTGCAGGATCCCACCCATGCACCTTGCACGGATCCCCCCTCATGCATCCAGCAGGATCCCCCCTCATGCATCCTTGCACGGTCCCCCCTATGCATCCTGCACGGATCCCCCCTCATGCATCCTGCACGGATCCCCCCTCATGCATCCTCACGGGATCCCCCTCATGCATCCTGACACGGATCCCCCCTCAATGCATCCTTGCCACGGATCCCCCTCATGCATTTCCTGCACGGATCCCCCCTCATGCATCCTTGCAGGATCCCCCCTCATGCACCTGCACGGATCCCCCCTCATGCATCCTGCCCGGATCCCCCCTCAGCATCCTGCACGGATCCCCCCCTCATGCATCCTGGCACGGATCCACCCTCATGCATCCTGCAACGGATCCCCCTCTCATGCATCCTGCACGGATCCCCCCTTCATGCATCCTGGCACGGATCCCCCTCATTGCATCATGCACGGATCCCCCTCATGCTTCCTGCACGGATCCCCTCATGCTTCCTTGGGGGGGCTACGGATCCCCCCTCAGCATCCTGCACGATCCCCCCCCTTCATGCATCCTGCACGGATCCCCCTATGCATCCTGCACGGATCCCCCCTCTCCATGCATCCTGACGGATCCCCATCATTGCATCCTGCACGGATCCCCCCTCTTTGCATCTGACGGATCCCCCCTCATGCATCCTGCAGGATCCCCCACTCATGCATCCTGCACGGATCCCCCCTATGAATCTGCTCGATCCCCCCTCATGCATCGGCACGGATCCCCCCTCATGCATCCTGCAAGGATCCCCCCTCATGATTCCTCGCACGGTTCCCCCCTCATGCATCCTATGCCACGGATCCCCCCTCATGCATCCTGCACGGATCCCCCCTCTTGCATCCTGCTCGGATCCCCCCTCATGCATTCCTGGCACGGATCCCCCCTCATGACATCCTTGCACGGATTCCCCCACTATCGCAATCCTGCCACGGATCCCCACTCATGGTCCGGCACGGATCCCCTCATGCTTCCTGCACGGATACCCCCTCATGGCATCCTGCACTGGTCCCCCCTCATGCAGCCTGCACTGATCCCCTCCTCATGGCATCCTGCACGGATCACCCCTCATGCATACTGCAACAGGATCCACCCCTCATGCATCCTGCATCGGATTCCCCCTCATGCATCCTGCACGGATCCCCCCGCATGCATCCTGCACGGATCCCCCTCTTGCATCCTGCCGGATCACCACTCATGCATCTGCACGGTTCCCACTGCCTATGCATCCTGCACGGATACCACTCCATGCATCCTGCGACGGATCCCCCTCATGATCCTGCACGGATCCCCCTCATGCATCCTGCTCGGATCCCCCATCAATGCATCCTGCAAGGATCCCCTCATGCATCCTGCAACGGATCACCCCCTATGGCATCCTGCTCGGATCCCACCTCATGCCTCCTGCAACGCGATCGCCCCCCTCCATGCATCCCTGCACTGGATCCCCCGCTTCTTGCTTCCTGCCACGGATACCCCCTCATGATTCCTGCACGGTTCCCCCATCATGCATCCTGCACGGATCCCCCCTCATGCATCCTGCAAGGTCACCCCTCATGCATCCTGCACGGATCACCCATCATGACATCCTGCACGGTTCCCCCTCATGCATCCTGCACGGATACCCACCTCATGGATCCTGCTGGTCCTCACCACCTATCGGCCATCGGCACAGGATATAACCCCTTTATTCGCATCACTGCATCAGGTTCCCCCCTCACATCCGCAGTCCTGCAACGGATCCCAACCACCGTCACTATGAATACTGCAACGGATACCCCACATCCAATGCACATCCTGCACGGAATCGCCCCCACTCATCTGCATCATGGCACGGTTTCCCCCTCAAGCATCCTGCACGGTTCCCCCTACATGGCACTCCTGCACGGAATCCCCCTATCGCATCCTGGCTAGGATCCCCCTATGCATACTGCACGGATCCCCCCCTCATGCATCATGCACGGTCATCCCCACTCTCTGCTTCATGCACGGATCCACCTCATGATCCTGCACGGCCATCCCCCCCTAATGATCCTCGAAGGCGATCCACACACCTATCTCGCAGCCTGCTCCACGGTATACACCCCTCCTTGACTGCCTGCCCACGGATCACCACACCGCCGCAGAATCATGGCAAGGCTTACCCATCTATCCGCAATCATGCACAGGATAACCCCTCCTCATGATCGCGCACGGAGCCACCATCCTATGCATCCGCCACACGGCATCCCCTCATGCCATCCCGGACTCGGATCCCCCACCGCATGTGCATTCCATGCACGCGAATACCCCTCACTGCCTCTCACACGAGCCTGCGCATCCACACCTCACCGCGCAACATTCGGCTCGGATCCCTCATGCTCTGCACGGATCCCTAAAGCATCATGCAAACCCGGTCGCCACCCTCATGCTTGCTGCACAGGAGCCCTCTCCCCATATGCACATACACTGCACGGATCCACACTCCCATTATCGCATCTGTTTCCTGTTAAACCCCTCCCTTATGAATCCTGAACGGTTCCACCACCCCTCTCATGCTATCACGCGACGGTTCCACCCCGTGCTGGCATCCTGCACTGCTCCCCTCATGAATCTGCATGATCCAGCATGCACTTCCTCGCATGCACTTATACCAACACCCTTCTCGATTGCACATGCTTTCCCCCCCACTCCTGCATCACTGTATGATTCTCACCCACCACCGACCACCCCACCACCCCCCTCACCCCCATCAGACTTTATTGCTTCCAGTATTCAAGAGATAGGGGGGAACGTTGCACGAAGGGTATCAGACCCGAACGTTGCCAATTTGCTCGCTCCATAGATGCTGCCACAGCGCGAATTTTCCTAGCATTATTGCTTTACCCATTCATTCGGTATTGATCCCCCACAATTCATCTGTAGATGATACCGCAATCCATCACGTTATGATCCTGCATCCTACCACAATGCCGTACGTGCTCCTCACAATCTTCTACATACTACAAAGTACTAATACTGCCTCAATCATCACAATGCCACCAGATTGCCTCTCACATCTTCCCCCCCCGTCTCATATTGCCTCGCATGATTCAACCCCTGACCCTCATTGTGCATTCATGGTTTTCACGAGC